>JAODLC010000066.1:2789541-2799779 GCA_026781145.1 Hippopotamyrus pictus | reverse complement strand
CGTACTCCTGTGCATATCTGTTACTGCATTTATATCTGTATATTTGCTGCTAAGTACAAACATGTGTCATACGCCCGTCTGGCGCGGCTGGGTATGGATCTGACTGTTTACTGCTAATTTATCACAGTAAACAGGCTTTAATGAGTGAGTGTTAATGAATGCAGATTGCGCTGTTATGTTTGTTTAACATTAAAAGGTATCAATGGCCCAGAGGGTTTCCTCTTGGTCTCATTAGAGGCATTTAGCATTAATTAACAAATGTAAATCACCCCCCAGAGTGTTGAGGGCCCTGTCCAGACTCCGTTCCCTTTGACCTGACCATCTTACGCTGCCTTCCATTTGAATTCGTAACTCAGATATTCCAAGTTCCTAATTGGAAATTTCAACTGGAACACCCCCTGAAGTCGAAATTCCGACTCGGAAAGTCAGAGGAATCTACACAACCCCGACCTCAGAATTCAAGATTGCAACAGAAGTTAAATGTGCAGTTTTATGCTATGTTATTAGCACCTACATCGTCAGATTGGTTGTACAGACAGTACTGTCCAACCGCAATGGCTAACAATGAACCTGGCTGGAACTGGGACCTGTTTCGGAAAGCAGGATTTCTTGCTTAGCTGGATAACTTGTCAGATTTAAGGGAGTTTAGGTTAAATGTAAGTGAACGAAGATAAAGGCCATTTAAAGGGTACCTTAAATCCGACACGATATCCAGCTTAGCAAGAAATCTTGCTTTTAAAAATGGGTCCCTGGTTTGCTAAATGGCTTTCCGACTAGCTGTACCGGAATACAGTTAACTCAGAATGTGACATCATTCTCAGCTCCAGCTTCTGACCTCCAAGCTTTGCCAGAACTTGCCAAACTTTTTTAAAATCCAGGGAAATATTTTTTGAGAGCTGTACAGTTACCAGGCAAACACAAGACCGCACATGTGGTTACGGGATTGTGTCGTCTCAATCAGTGATTTTCAAATGGTTTGGCCTCTGGAACCACATTTTTCCTTGGTCGTTAAGTCAAGACCCAAATAAAAAAAAAAAAATTAAACCACAATTATTTTGACAAAAAATAGTGCAGCAACTCAAACATACAGCAATTACAGCAGCTCAAAGCCTTCACACACTGTTTTTTTAAAAAAAAAAAAAACAATTGCAAAATATATATTTTTTAACCAAGTACCCCGTCACCTAAAGGGAATGGTCCGTGAGACTTTTGGTTTGCCACCCACCAGTTGAGAAATAGTTCTGTAAAACATCCAAACTCCCAGACACGACTTCAGAAGGTCCAACAGCTGTCCAGGCTAGCGTCCCTGCTTCGTGCAGCATGCAGTGGAGACCCCAGGAACCCTCCTAGAAAAAAGGGTAAAAATTTGTATCTTTGCTTATCACTGGGGCTATATTCCTGTTATTGTACCTTTTAAGGTACAGAAACAGACTCTGAGTAACATCCCAAAGGTACAAACAGCATTAATGTACCATCAATTGTACAGAAATGAGAATCATATACCATTTCTGTACCTTAAAATATACAAATACCTATAGCTAAGGGTACAACTGGCAGACCCTTGAGGGTACAGACCCAGAAAATGCAGGTGTCTGCTTTGTGCCTGTCTTTACGTTGACTGCAGTTCTTTCCTAGTGAACACATACACCACATATAAACCTGTTGTATCACCGGTCAAAGCAAGACCCCCCCCCCCCCCCAGCAGATGTGCAGTTTTCTAGCCATCTGGTTCAGTTCTAATGGGTTCCCGCATGCAGTGTGTGACTGTGGAAGGTTGTTAGTTTAAATCCCAAATAAATTACTTTCCTGCTGATCCCTTACATGAGCCCCCTAACTCCTGATTACTCCAGGGACTGCCTAACCCTGCTTTCTTGAAAATGTACCCTTTTTTGGATAAAAATGCATTTAGCTGTAGTTTGCATGTTCTCCCCGTGTCGTCGTGGAGTTTCCTCCGGTTTCCCCCCACAGTTCAAAAACATGCTGAGGCTAATTGGGGTTGTCAAATTGCCCATAGGTGTGCGTGGGTGAGTGAATGGTGTGTGAGTGAATGGTGTGTGAGTGTGAGTGAATGGTGTGTGAGTGAATGGTGTGTGAGTGTGAGTGAATGGTGTGTGAGTGTGAGTGAATGGTGTGTGAGTGAATGGTGTGTGAGTGTGAGTGAATGGTGTGTGAGTGTGCCCTGCGATGGGTTGGTGCCCCATCCTGGGTTGATCCCTGCCTTGTGCCTTAGACCTCTGTAACCCTGAATAGGGCAAGCAGTTACAGAAAATGGGTGGATGGTCTGCACCATTTAAACAGCAGTCAGGGTTCTTTACAGTACGGGGCCCAACTCCAGATGTAACTCTCTTCCATGTCCCTCACTTTAATCACGGTCAGGGAGGCTGCACATCGGACTGTATTCTAGCTGTCTGTCAGGTCGCTCCTCTGTTCAATCAGAAGCCCACCTTAGTAAGAGGAAAGTCACAATCTCCCTACCTGATCTTCCCTCTATGATCCTATTATAACGTCCGGTACCGAATAATACATCAGCAGCGGTACTTTTTCGTGATAATCTTTACCTTTAAATGGCCTTCTTGTCCCGTATTACCCTTACTCGGCTTGTTACATTCCCTCCCGATCCACCCTCTGTTTTTGTCGTTTGCTTGTTCTATAGAGTTGAAAGTGTACATGCTGAGTTTAATTATAAGTACAGTTTTTGCCGTTGCCGTTACCTCCCTTTTGTCCCATTTTCTGCGGTAACGGCTGGGGGCAGACAGCCTGGCTTCTGCTGCCGCATCTCGGGGCTGATTTCGCGGGTCCCACGCAGCTGTCCCACCGCGGGATGTCGCCGGTCACCGCGGACCCCGGCCTCATAGCAGTAACGGTATTATTATAACACCTAACGCGCTGAAGTCTAGTAGCCAATATTTTGACTGAGAAAAGCGTTGTGGGCTACGTCGTTCACTGTGTCCGTGGTAAACACTGAGTTTAGACTAAAACGTCCGGTTTAGATGTAGGTATACATCGGTTGTTGGCGCAAAATCCTTTCGTTTACTAAGATAAGGGAAAAACGAATGATAATTATACTGCACGTGGCACCAAAACCCGCAGAATTTACCATCAGATTAAGCTTTGCTGTGTTCATATCCTGATACTTAAATGTAGAATTATTATTTGTAACATCATAATAAGATATAAATGATCCAAAAATAAAACCTTAAAAAGACACATGAAAGTCATTTTAGTGTAGTTCAATAGTCGGACTCACCTGTAAACACGAGGAAAGTAAAAACTTAGTGGTTAGATCTGCAAGACATGCAAGTAAAGCGATGCATATATGGATTCTTTCAGACTGTTTGCATATTTGATGTATTGAAGGAGTTAATTGCAATTAATTAGAGTATTGTTTTCAGAGGACGGGTTCTTTGCAGTATAAATATAATTTCATCGTGCTGGGTACCGTGAGGATGCTGCTGCCGCTGATTGGCCGCACCGCCAGTGACGTCAGCGCCCGTGTCCCCTCCGCCACTTTGTGGAGTGTCAGGAATAAATACGCGAGGAGCCCCAGGAGCGCGCTCTGAACTGCTCTCAGAAACAAAACCTCACTCACTCTTTCTTTAAGAAAAAGATTTTTGTTTCGCCATTTAAGTCCTTTAGTCTACGGAAAGGTTCATTCGTTTTTATTTTATTTGCCAAGGGGACTCGATTTAAAAAAATATTTGGAAAGATTCTAATTCTCTTCATTCTTGAAGTTCTTGATTCCTTTCTTCATCCTGCATCTGATTTCATCCTAATGAAGACAGGCCGGGCAGTTCTAACCTTGTAGATTTTTTTTAGGATTTCTTGCTTCCTCACTTCTGGGAGAATTAACGCCTTTGGAGAGAATTAACGGATTTTGAAGACCTACAGGGTGCCCTGAGCGCCAAACCGAGAGCGCAGTAAGCTCTGTGTGAGACTCTGGGTGTCACAAAGGGAATCGGGCAAGACAGGTACCAGAGCCTGTCCTGCTGTCGCCAGGAGATGCATTTTATTTGTCATTAAAGGAGACGGAAGAGCCCACGAAGAGAGAAAACACACTAAAGAGAAACCCGCCGTGTTTGTTCAAGGACGATGGTTCACTGTGCCGGCTGCGAGCGGCCTATAATGGACCGGTTTCTTCTCAATGTCCTGGACCGGCACTGGCATATCCAGTGCGTGCAGTGCTGCGACTGCCAGTGCAATTTAACCGAGAAGTGCTTCTCTCGGGAAGGCAAATTATACTGCAAAAATGACTTCTTTCGGTGAGCCTCGAAGCCACGCACAGTATAGACCGCAGCGTCTTCCTTTTATTTGCAAATGGAGGATTTGCGTTGTTCTCTGAAAACCTGCCAACTGCAAGGACGTAAAGTGCCACACGTTTAGTGAGAGGTCCAACAGACCTAATATATAAAGAGCGGTGATGAGGGGCTCGTTCGTGTTTTTATTACATTAAAACTAGCAAGTTGTATATGTTTAAATATCACTTAAACGTGAGCTTTTGTGATTTGTATACACTCAGAAAAAAGGGTAACAATCTGTACTCTGCTTGTCACTGGGGCTGTACCCTCAAGGGTCAGCCAATTATACCCTTAGCTGTAGGTAATTGTACCTTTTAAGGTACAGAAATAGTCTATGATGAACATTTCTGTACCACTGATGGTACATTAATGCAGTTTGTACCTTTGGGATGTTCATCAGAGTCCATTTCTGTACCTTAAAAAGCACAATAACGGGGGCACAGTTCTGCAGTGACAAGCAAAGGTGCACATTTTTGCTATTTTTTTCTGAGGGTATATTCCCCATATGTGACAACATGCGAAGTGGCGTTTGGGAAGTATTTGTCTGATATAACCTACGATGCACCCTATATGACGGTGTTATGCTGTTTACTTGCTGGTGTTACTGTATTCGGTTTAAAACCACGTGTTGTTTGTTTTCTTGGACAGAGAGTAGCTCGATTTGTGATGCAGATCTATTCGCCTTGTAGTTTTGAAATGAATTCGTGTTATCGTGCTTATGGCTTGCGTACTTCATTAGTGTTGCGTAAAATCACAACGGCAGGCGATCGCCGGAACCCGAACGCGTTGGCTTGCTTTTAAAGATGCGTTCTTCCACAGGAGACCAAGAGCAATGTGACTTTCCAGGGAACACGCCGCTGTCAACTGATTGAACAGGGATTAGCTTCGTTAATTGACTTGGTTTTGATCGTTTGCATCACTTAATGTAGTTCAAAATCCCTATAATTATGACCCAAGTTTAAGGGTGACGACAGTGTTTTTGTTAATTTGGAGATATTCGTCATACGTGTATCCTACCTTTTCCACGCTGCTGTGGCTTTTACAAATTCCGGTAATTGTTTTAAAATACAAGCCTATTTTTTTATTTTTCGAAACAAAAAAAATAACATCAGTTAATCATAGATTTACGAATACGCATCTCTTACAAGGAAGCCCCGTTCTCTTCAGTGTAAATTTCAAATCTAAGAAAATAGCTTGTAAACCTGTTAGTAAAAAGGCCGTATTTCCTGATCGTGATTAATATTCACGTCTGCTGGTCTGTTTGTGGCCCCCGAGGCTGAATTTCTTCTCCCTGCCCCGCAGACGCTTCGGCACCAAGTGCGCCGGCTGCGGTCACGGCATCTCGCCCAGCGACCTGGTGCGCCGGGCGCGGAGCAGCGTCTTCCACCTTAGTTGCTTCACCTGCATCCTGTGCAGCAAGCAGCTCTCCACGGGGGAAGAGCTCTACGTCGTGGACGAGAACAAATTTGTCTGTAAAGATGATTATCTAAACGGCGGCAGCGAGAAGGACACGAACCTCCCCTCAGGTCCGGTACCCAGATGCGACAGGCGGCTTAATTAACCGTCACGTCTTATATACCTGTCATTTATTTTACTCAAGTCTGCTGTACACGTTATAAAGATAGAACTATATTTCTTTTTAATGTTAATATATTGGCCAAGAACCTGTAGGTATATAGGTGTTTCTGTAGGGGTGTAAAGCGTTTACATTTTTTGTCTAATAGTTATGCTACATTACCCACGAACAATTTTTTAAATGTGTTATAATTCCTTATTTATTTTTCGGAAAAAATAAATATTTCGAGAAAATAATGTATGAAAAAAAAAATCTAATTTATCCTGATTTGATTAAACGCATACAAATGAAAATGCATGCAATGGAAAAATATTTAAATTGTTGATTTTATTTATATAGGTCTAGGTCGTGTAGTTAAAAGAATCAGTTTTTAATATTGATTGTGATAATTATGAGGGTAATGTTTTGTATATGTGTATTGGAAAAAGATCCCAGCTCATTTTGTGTGAATAATTATTACGTTGGTGAAGAATTTTACATTTCCAATACCTTTTCATTACATTTTTCATTTAATTAAATCGAACACAACGTAATCAATATAACTTTATTTGCTTGTTTTTTGAGCAGTTACCACGTCCAGCGATCCCAGTTTATCTCCTGATTCCCAAGATGCTCAGGACGACGGCAAAGACGTAGAGGTCGGGCCGCTATCGGACAAAGAGGCAGCGAGCACCGAGCCGGAGGAGCCGAGCCTGAGCGGGAAGCGCCGCGGTCCGCGGACCACCATCAAGGCTAAGCAGCTGGAGACGCTGAAAGCCGCTTTCGCATCCACGCCGAAGCCGACGAGGCACATCAGGGAGCAGCTGGCGCAGGAGACCGGCCTCAACATGCGCGTCATCCAGGTCCGGAATCGCGCTTTTATTAAACGCAGAAATACTGCGGGCAAATCATGAACGCGCAAGTTCGTAATTATGAAGAAAATCACGAAGCGTTAATGGATTTGCATTTAATCTTAGTGGCCCTATATGTAAATGCAAAATCCCATTATGCATGCATGCAACAATGCAGTAGTTGCATTTGTATTTATTAAGACCCCTAAGAGGCTTATGTAGTATAATTTTAAAAGGGTCGTAATTTTATCATTCGTTTTTTTGAATTTTGAATACATTAGATCTATATTAAAACATAATATAACATTTTAAAAAACAAATTTAGTTTCGCGTCTTATTGTGAATACGTAACTCGAGCGTTTATGATTTCAAGGAATCTAGCTTTTAATGTGGAGTCCATTACCGCCGACTTTTAATGAATATCATTAATTACTTGATGTTATGGAGGTGTGAAGTTGAAAGGTCTTTCCCAACCGGACTTCTCCTAACTTACGTATCGGTTCGGTTAATGCTCTGTGATTTTCAGTATCATTATTACAAAAGACCATGATCTACCATAATTATTACGATACACAATATTAGCATTATTTTACAGTATTGATTTGTTACAATGCTTTAATAAATAGTCTGTAATGTGTATTAAATGCTCCTAAGTGTGACGATGAGTTCAATAATGTCACATAATGTTATAAATCATGTCCCTGACTCGGCATCCATGGTGCGTACATGGCCCCCCAAAAGTGAGACACATGTCCCGTGATCTCGGCGTCTAAACCGGCTGAGGATGTGAGGCGGTCCGTTTACGCGCCCTCCTTCTTGGCAGGTCTGGTTCCAGAACCGGCGGTCCAAAGAGCGGCGGATGAAGCAGCTGAGCGCCCTGGGCGCACGGAGACACGCCTTCCTCCGGAGCCCGAGGAGGATGAGGACGGAGCGCATGCAACCGGGGGAGCTGCTGCCGGCCGGCCGCTTTTCAGTCTACGGAGGTGGGCGTCGCTGACAAATATGAAACCCCGCTATTTTATATCATATATTTTTTTATAATTAAATGTTCAGCAGCCTCCGCGTTTCCGTGTATCTGTGATATCTTGTGTTCACCGCCTGCTGTAATGAACAGACATTTCTGCCTGTGAAATAAGTCGCATATGTGAATTACAGAGTAAAAAGCTTTTCAGCCATAACGCTCCTAAAAACGATTTGTGTCTAATACTGCTGGGCTCTGTAAGTAACTTTGGGGAGACGCGTCACGTCGGGGATGGTTACTTGTCCCCGTGTCCAAAATTATGCATTATTTTCAGTCGAGTTCGGTGTCTGAGAGGGCACGGCCACCTTCAGTCCAATATTTTTGTAACTTACAGCGTGACCCAGGTGGTGGCGCTCTGCTGGAATGTGGGGAAAATGGCAGAAACAAGTCTGAAAAGGAAAAGCACAGAGGTCATTGGTGTTGTGGAATCTGATGTCGGATATTCACTGCAACTTTGGACAAACACGACAGGGCTTGTGGTCTGTGTTGTGATTTTTTCCACGAGTGGATTTTAAGGCAGCTGCAGGTATAGTTGCCTTGTGTGCGGGGTCAATCAGACCCCCTCCCTGGTCATCAGTAGTCCAGGCCTGTTCTGGCTGGTGCTCACTAGGGGGCGTGCTGCTTTTAGTGACACCATGATTTGTTCTCCCCCCCCCCCAGATTTCCGGAATGACTACTACAGTCCTGGTGGCAGCTTTGACTACTTTCCCCCCGCTCGCCCCCCCACGCAGACCCTGGTGCCGGCTGACCCAGGCTTCGCTCCTTCCCCGGGCCCCCTCCCAGAACCCCCCCTGCCAGGACAGCATGCCTCGGAGGAGCCCCAGCGCTTCTCGGACCTCCTGTCCCACGAGCCGGGCTGCTCCCCCAGCCCAGAACCTCCCCTCCACGCCTCCTCGGATGCCTATGGCTCCAGCCCCTTGTTCACCTCGCTGTCCATCGGTGGTGCCGGCAGCTATGGCGCTCACCTGCTCCCCCCCCCCTCAGAGATGAGCGAAGGCACCGTCTGGTAGCCAGCAGGGGGGACAGATCTCTGCACTGAGAGAGAACCCAGCTACAAAAGCCCAGGACAGCACCCCCTGTCTATCTCTGTGATTTTATCATATTTATTTACTGGTGGATTTCTGTGTCAGTATTATTTATTTCTGTCCCATTTCTGAGACAGGTCTATTAATTTAAATGTTTAAGTATTAAAATGTGTTTTTTTTTTTTTTTTTTAAGTTAAGTAACATTGACCAGCAAAGAAAGTGCAAAACAAGATCATGTGATCTGCAGGGCTTCGCACCCACAACCCGCCGTCTGACTCTTCACTTAATTATGTATGTTCTATTTACATTCTTATCATTTGTCATCGCATTCCTGCAATGGTCTTTGCTGCAGGTCTGTGACAGATTGAGACAAGAGGCACACAGAGATGCTGTCAAAATGCTTTTCACTGCGGAAAGCACATTTTGAATTCTGAGCAAGGGACAAATATTCCCTTTGAATTTCGTAGCCTGAGGAAGACTCGTGTCCTTTTTATGTAGCACCTTTAGGCTAACAGGTTTATTTTTGTGAAATGAAAATGCAAACTAATAAAATCAAAACACACATTCTTTAAACCATAAAGCCCTATTCTGTGTCTTACTGCTTTAAAACGCAAACGTCAGAGCCTTGATAGTACTTTATGGTCAGACATGGTCCCATTTTGCGTATTTATACTTTAGAAGTGAGAACAACCTTTACCGTATGTTTCCACACAGACTTTAGTGATCCCAGTCTCCAGAGAATAGCCTCTAAAGACACTACATGGACATGATGGACAGTAAGTGTGTTGATGCAGAGCATTATGGGTAGGATGCAGAGAACCTACCCATCACCGTGAAGAGATGCTGGAGGTCTTTATAATGGGAGGATGGTTTTTATGTAGAAAGCTGATTAAACGTGCCTGGATATGTCACGATGGGATTTAACCCCACAACCTACTGGTGTGAAATATATGATGGATGATGGTGGACCCCTCCCCCCCCCCTTCTGATATCTTTATCTCGTGACTGGGGATGGTCGTAAGTCATCATCTGCAACGTTCAGGATAAACAACCCCCCGCAGGAATTGCCACGCCTTTTCGACAGACTCCAGTGAGCTTGTCTTGTGATGAGCAGAGCCTGGTCACGCCCCCACATTTGCATATTTATTGCCAGGGAATTAAATGCTGTAGATGATTAATGTAGACCGAGTCTCCTGGATGCCGCTCCTCCGGGTGATATGAGGAGAGGCAGGCTTCGACTCTGGCTGTTCTGCAGACCGCCGCCATCTGTAGCTGCGATAATGCCAGACTCGGAGCGTGTTTACGCACCACGGCGTGGCATGAGGACGGACCAATCGCTGTGAGGGGGGAGGGGTCGCCCATTAGAGCCTCCATCATTGTGCCCATGGAGATGCGGTAGCCTTGGAGGGCCCAAAGAGGCTGATGCTGTGGTGTCTCAGAAAGGCTTACAATGTGCGTGGGGGGGGGGGGGGGGTCTTTTTTTTTTTTTTT
>JAODLC010000066.1:2732368-2751428 GCA_026781145.1 Hippopotamyrus pictus | reverse complement strand
CTCACCCCGACACCTGAGATCTACACCAAGCTCCCCTCCAACACCACCGCCGACGAGTATCTGACCACCACCGTGGCTTTGCTGGGTCGGCCGGACGTGAAGCTGCCGAGTTTTTCTGCGTACCTGGGACTTTTTGTGTGTTTGCTGTTGTTTCTCCTCGCCTTGGTCATTGTGATGCTTTACCGCATGAAACACACCATTGCCCCGCTGCCATCGGACGTGGAAACTGCTGGGCAAACAGAGATGTTTCCAGAAGTAGAACTTTGTACGTTATAGGTTTATTTTAACGTTCCAATTTCTTTAGATTGCATGAGAAACCTTTGGTTTGTCATGTGATTACTGTTACATAGCATTACCTAGCCTATCCATCATATCCATTGGCTGTATTAAACACGATTACATACAAGTTTATTTCTTGTCCTTTTATTTGCACGTTATTTTGATATTTTTGGGACTGTATGTGTATTTGTACCTGTTATTTGCAATACAATACGGTTGGACTGTTTAATATAAAGCTCAAATTCAGGTACATTACCTTTAGTCGGTATAGCTGTCACAACGATTAATTGATCTATAGCACGCATCTTAGGTGCAGATAGAGCGCCTGGTGCTCAGTTATCTATGGTTTAGTAGTTATATGTAATCAATGTTACATTTGGGTATATGTAATATATTGCAGTGTGTTTTGGTCAGCTTTAAAAACTGACGATTAATCGAATTTTATCGCTTTTTAAATTCTGCGTGGCTCTATTTTTGGCAGGTGGAAGGTGGGCACAGCGGAAAAACTTTGTAGTTCTCTTCATCGTTGCCGCAGATGCTGAATGCTGGGCGGGAATCACATGTGCACTTTTCAGTGCTAGATTATATGGCTGAACCGCTGCGGCGGCATGTTGATAGCAGATCCGTTTTCCCGTCACAAACCATTTCCTCCCAATTACTGTCATTTTCAGCCTCAAACTGTCAGCGGAAGCGGAGAACAGTGAGTCCAATTTTGATTGCAGGTCTTGTTATTTTTTTTATCTCTTCATTTTGTTTACACTTTAAATATTATCTTAAATTATTTATTTTAACGCAATTGATTAATGAACATCCTGCGCTGTGTAAAGGCACAGCAGCATATAATGACTTAAAAGGGTTTTATTGCATTAAAACCCCTCAAGTCAACTTCCTCTCGTCAAATTCGCCCCCAATGTGACTCGCGTTTTCAGAAATTGTGGTGCGGTTGTTTAACTTGAGGAGTAGATGCGGAAACTTACAGTCAATATGCAGCTTCAGCAAGTGAAACACATAAAACTAATCATGGAAGAAGACCTTCTCTAAACTCTGAAAACTTCATTCTCACATGTGATATTTGTTAAGAATTATTTTATTCTTCTAGTGTAAATTGTCCATGTTATTGAACCATCTGGATCCGCAGACAATTAGTTCTGGATCCGTGGCAATTTCGTCTGGCAGTTTCATAAAATCCCCGGTAGGACTTTTCCTCTTAATCGAAATTACTCTAAATTTAAAGAAAATATGGCAAAATAAGAAGCCAAACCATTCTTAATAGTATAAATGATTTATCCTATGAATTATCCAGAGGTAATCGGGAATACATACATTCACTTATTATACAGAAATATATTGTAAATTTTAATTTCTTTTGACATGACGTTAAATTTGCACTTTCATCATTTATTTAAGGTAAACATGGCCCAAATGGGGCATATGTAGTAAATTCAGTGCATTTATCAATAATCAATTTTAATAAAAGCAATTAACATTGGTGGTATTCAGTTTAGTTAGCGTGACATGCTAGTGCACAGCCTTGGTGATCAAATACAACAACATATGTAATAAATGGCATGTTTCTTTTTAACATGAAAGGCCTGACAAGGTGAGTCTTTGGGCTATTTGAAGTGAAAGTGAGTAGTTGTCATTGCTGATACACATGAAAGCGCCCAACAATGAAATGTATCTTCTGCATCCATCCCATATGTGACATCATGACAAAGCAGTGCATAGGGGTGGTACTTTGTAGAGTAGGGATTCGAACCAGCAACCTTCAGGTCACAAATATGCTTCTCCTTGCTTGGAGAAAATGGGTCGAAAATAAGCCTTAGATTCTTGAAGGGAATTAAAGAGGCTTAAAATTTCCCAAAGAGCTCCTGGTCTGGCATAGGTGTCCCAGCAGATTGTGTCATGCAGATGCATTGCCAGAGCTTCATGCTGAGGTTTGGGGTGAGCCCTGCAGATCAAGGTGGGAAAAGATAATAGTCACCGGCATAGTGAATATCATGAGTAGGGATCAGGGATGATTCTGGGATTTGACCCTTAGGAGGCTCAGGTCCTAGTAGGGTTGCTATTTTCAATCTGAAGAAATCAGGGACAACACCACTCTGATTCCCCAACCACAAAATTTGCTGAGGGGATGAATCAGTTAAGTACGGGTCTAGAATAATAGTGATTATTATGTGGCAGTGATTATTGTAAGTAGGTGTAGAATCCGAGCTTCTAAAGGTGGCAACGACTGGAGAAGCTATAGTAAGGCAATGCTGTCAATGACCCTGTTCTAGAGGATAGGAAGAAGAATCAATGAGTTAACTAAGAGGTTGGGAAAGACCACAGTCCATTAGAGGTTAACAAATCTTCATGATGGGCATTCAAGCAGGACGATCTCTGTAGGATGGCTGAACTTAATGCCAATTAGCTGGAGGAGATTATCGAGCAAGAGGCAAAAAGGGAGCTGATTGGATCTACAGGGAAGGTGGAGAACTGGGCAGTAATTATGGTGGCCGGGATGTTCATGGGAGTCTTCAGATGAGGTGTGATTTGAAGTTTTTCTAAGGCAAAGATGGAGTAGCCAGGGGAGCTATAGGTATTGGTGATGAATAGGAGCATTTCTGGAATTTTCTCTAGCAAAAGAGGTACGGTGTTGATACTGCTGACTAGGCATTAAACAAAAGGCGTCAGGTTCTTAAAATGGACTGGAATGGGAGAGCGTTTGCTTATGAGGTCGTCCTACTCTGAAGTACGCCATGATATTGGCGACCTCCTTGACAATAATTTGCATTATTAAGAGGGCAACAGAATGTTTGTCTGATGTTTCTCGATGGTAAAAAAAAAAGCTGCAAGCCTGAGGGATTGACTGAGCAGAAGATGCATGCTGTTCAGGTTTATTCTTGGATAGAGACAGATTTATTTTTCTCCACTTTTTTACACTCCTCTTAAACCGGTTCTGTCAAAGTATGGAACAAGTGTGCTATGGTGCAACCAGGGAGAGAGCAAGATTTACATTTTATTTATTTTGCAGAGGTGTTCTTCCAAAGCGATGGAAAAGCAGGGTGAGATAGTTCCTGGAGCAGTTGGGGGTTCAGGGCCTTGATAAGAGGCCCAATGGTGACATCACTTTGCTAATCATGGGATTTGAACTAACAACATTCTTATCACAAGTACAGCAGGGTAGCCTGTTGAGCCACACACACTGCCCCTGAAAAGGCAGACTTTGAAATAGTCTATAATCAGAAGTAACCTAATTTTTGATACATAGCTCAAGGTAGCTCGCAGTTTATAGGCCGATTAGTGAAAGCACTCTGCCAGCTATGGAATTTGAACCAACAACCTTCCAATCACAAGGATACCTGCCTAATCTGCCAAGCCACAGGCACCCAGCCAGAAGAATGAAGCCAGGGGGTTATGATATAGGAATGGAGTGTGCAGTGGTGTTAGCAAAAGGAGAAAGATGGAGCAGAGGTGGTGAGGAAACCAAGGGTGGAGGAGGAAAGGTGTAGCGATGAGATTCTGAGATCTCGGGGAGAACATGATGATGAATAAAACAGACATTTTCAGGCGGGGTTGTCCTTTAAGGGTTAACCTGCCCCAAACTCTGGAGCGTGTCTTATGTTTCATGTTTTAATGAGATGCTTGATTAAACGCAGGAACCGTGAATTAATATTAAAATATGTCCATGCCTCTGTTAAGCCCACTCCAGTTAGTTCTAGTGGGACAAGTGGAGGGTAGCTAATGGACCTGGTCTCAATGCGGACGGGTAGATGAAAGCTAATTGAGACGGAGTGCATCTGGCTGATGCAGGCCTCCTTCCTGCACCGTGACCCCCCCCCTCCCTTAAATAAACCCAGTCCCACGTCAATGGGGCCCGGGTGGCTCCTCTGGATCAGTCACATGACACGCCTGGCTGGTTCCTCTGGATCAGTCACATGACATGCTGGGGTTATGGGATAGGCTGAGCAGGACTGTCACTTAACACTTGTTATTTATAAGACTGCACTGCACTGATATTTATAAGGACAATCGATTTCTTAGAGGATGCAGAAGTGAAGTAATAGTAAAAATAGCAGCAAGCAAACGTTTTTCCTGGAGCCTCTGTTTTGTATTACCTTGTTCCTGTATTACATCAGTGGTTGTAGAAAATGCATTCATGGATCTTTCATGTTAAAATAGCTTTTGTTAGCTACCCTGGAAGTGCCAAACTTCGACAAAGCACTTGTCGCGGCCCATCTGACGCCCTAGGCAAGCTTGACCACCAGCGCCCCCTGTCTGAGACAAAGTGAAATGTTCACCTAATTGGTTGGCCAGCAAAGCTCATATGCAACATTACAATGCGATAGAGGCCAGCCATGCAGGGCACGCTCCACGATTCCAGTCTTATGCTCGGTCTAGTACCCCGTGCTGGTTTTAGTATCTTCTTATTAATAGTAATAGTAAAATTGTAAAAATATTAATATGATTATAAATAATAATAATATAACAACAATGATAATAAAACGGGTGTGTGAGGCGCTGTGGCGGTCTCCGTGGTGACGGCTTTGGAACGGCGTGCCGCTGGCCAATGAAGGCAGAGAGGATGGCGCCCCCTGGTGGTCGGCAGACAGGCCGGCCGAGTGCTGCTGTCAAGGTGGCGACATGAGAAGCTTCTCTGACACTCGTGAAAAGTGTCAGACAGAGGAGACAGAGGAGGATCTATGGATTTAGGTCTTGAGGCTCCCCTGAGGGCGTCTGTGTGTCCTCACTGTGCTAATGAATAGTGCCCTCGCCTGGTAACGTTGAGACGGGTTTATATAAAAAAACGCCAAGGACAGAGACAGCAAACATCCGTCTCCGCGCAGTGCTCATGGTTCCCTTGCCAACGCACACGTAGCTTTATTCTCCGTCGCCCGTTTGAAATGTCAAGCCCTCAAACCTCTTTCCACATACCTGTTAATAGACCCGCATCATCCAAACACTGAAAAGGGAGCAGTAAACAAACTCCTCAACCGTCTCCGTGTTTATGCAAAATTGCAATGAAATTAGCGTGATCGCTCAAATTATGCAGACAAAACATGGAATTAAACTCAGTCAATGGTAATCTTATAGGTCTAGATGATATAGTAAGATTAATCATATGGTCAGACTATCACTTGGCCGTTGAGGCAAAGTAAGATCTAAACTATTTTAAATATAATAATAATAATAATAATAATAATAATAAAAGACTTCTGTGATTTTAAAAATTCAAATGTATTCATTAACAGTCTGAAGGCTGGGCTGCGATTATTTTTTTTTTCTTCTTTTTTCCCTCTTCCCTTTTTTATTGAGTACAAAAAGAATTGAGTACAACAAATTGGCATTAGTTCGTGTACAAAAAAAAGAATTCTAGTATGGAAGGCTCAACACAATCGGACCATATTAGATTCCATGCAACGTGTATAACAAAATATTCCAAGAAAGAGAATCGAGTATACAAATAGGAAATAAAAACTAAACGAGAATAGTAATAAAAAAAGAAAAGAAAAAAAGGCTGCGATTAATTCCAGACACTGCATCGACACGTTTACAGTATCGGCTATAACTACAACAATAACGGGATGTAATTCATGTCCACCAGATGGCGCACCAGTCACATCGATGTGGCGAGTCTTACTACCTGCGCCCTGTTGAAATATGTCTGATTACTGACATACACTTGCTGATTTTCTCGAGCAGGATGACATCATACACTCAAAAAAGGTCAACATAGGCCTAGCTACGTTTGTGGTCATTGTGATTCTTTTAAAACAAGAATCCGATAAGAACATCTGCAACTAGGCTAATTTAAATGTCAGTTTTCTTTTGCGTCACCATATAAATGTTTCGGTGAGATTTTCTTGTAAAGTATAGGCTAATACCATGTATATCTTTAACGGTTTAAAAACCTGCCAATACGACGACTGTACCATTTATGCGGAGAACAAAACAACGACCATGCAGGAAGCGACCTTAAAGCTTCCTTAGCTATTTCCAGTGCGCTTGGAAAGGGACGTTGTGGAATACAGTGAATGCGTTACTTCATACTGAAACAGATCTATTCGTATACTAAGGTCAAATAGCAAGCGTGGCGAAATATTCTCCTCTTCTTTTCCTCCAGTAAATTTTACATGTGCAGGCCTGTTTTGCGCAATTGTGACAATTGTTCTAAGCCCCTGAAACGGTAGTGTGTAATCAGAATCCCGGATGATGATCATTATGATGATGATATTGTTACCTCACACCTATGGGACCTGGGTTCGAGTCTCCTCCCGGGTTCCGTGTGTGGAGTTTACATGCTCTCTTGTGTCTCCCTGTGGGGTTTCCTCCGAGTACTCCGGTTTTCCCCAATAGTCCAAAAATATGCAGAAGCTAATTGGAGTAACTAAATTGCCCATAGGTGTGCGTGTGTAAATGCTCCCTGCGATGGGTTCGTGCCCCATCCCGGGTTGTTTCCTGCCTTGCGCCCGTAAACTCCGAACTCTCCGTGACCCTGAATAGTACAATAGGTTTCATAAAACGGATGGATAATAATATGCCTGATGTATCGAATATGCTCTGGCAACAGACGGCAAAAACAAGAATTTTACCGAACAACTGTTGTATAATTATTTTTGTTTTCTCGTGATGTTAGAGGTCGCGCGAGCGTGCACCCGCACGCATCCAAATGGGATGGCCAGCTGTGTAAGATTATGTCGCCGTTCGTTGCGGTTTAATGAAGAGAAGACGTGATGAAATGGTGCACTGAAAGAATAAAAAAAACAAACTGTCAGCGCTCTTTTCTTCTAACAAGTACTTTTAACTGCCTGGCCTGGCACGCAATGGCAGAACAAAAGCGCCGTGGAAGAGCTTGTCCAAATAATTCTAAAAAAAGATCATTAAGGTGTCTATGCCAAGACGCTCTCTAAAACACTAACAACTGTTCTTAAACTTTTTTGGATGGATTAATTTGGGGTAATGCTTCTGAAGTCCTTCGCTTGCCCGTAAATTATAGGTCTTCAGTGGGATGGTACTTGCAACCCTACATAGCAGTAGCTGGTGATGCCGAATTTGCCGATCACCCTGTCTTTGGGTCCCCACGCTATGGGGAGCAGCCTTCCGGATGCAGGCGCCCTTACTGCGCATGTTCCCCCTGCTGCACCCCGCCGTCATCCCTCCGCAAAACCCCTCATTACAGCGCGACGGGGGGAACAGGGCTGCGGCGACTCGGCACAAAAGGTACCCCAGCCTGGTAACCATAGCGATGGCAGAAAGGATAAAAGAAATCTAGGTCATATGTATACTTGTTTCTCATTTTTAATTGCGGCCCCGACCCGCATTTAAAAGGCTATCTAGAAGCATTGCGATGTTTTTGCCCAAAATTGAAAATGTCGTGCATGCTTTTCAAATTTTGAGCCAAGAATTTATACTCATACCTAAAAAAAGCACAGTCACTCTTTATGAACATTGATTAAATTTCATTGCATGTTAACTGCATTAAGTGGGCAGGGAGATGGGATTTTAAAACAGTTAGTTCGTGTTAGTAGTAACGTGCCCGGTGACACGCGTGCAGATAAATGACAGTCATATCTGACTGGCGACGAAAAAGAAGCGGAAGCTTAGCGGGTAATGATGGAGTCTGTTTCCAGTCTGGATCCCCCGAAGCTGCAAAATGAACCCACGGTGAACCCCGCTGGCAGATGGGAGCCGCGCCTTTTTCCTGTCCGTCTCACCGCCCCCAAACGACCCTATAAGCGGGGAACTGAAGCGAACATTAACGTGAGGGGAGAGGGGGGGGGGGGTCCTCGCCTCGGCTGAAGACATTGTGATGAGTTCAGGCAGCCCTTGATCCCGTACTTTTATCCCGGCTATGTTAAGATGTCCTCACCGGCTTGCATTCAAAAATTCGATTCAAAAATCGTCACAAATCTTCCTTTCAGAACCGTGACTGCTAACTGGTTTAACGGTGTAACACAAAAACGGTGAATGGGGAATGAATATGTATGTGATGTATTACAGTATTCAGCTTAATGACATCTATAATCCGAAACATGCAAAAAAAAAAAAAAAAAACGAAAGAAAAAAAGAAACGTGCGCACGTCTGCACGCGATATTTTAAGGACAAGGCAGACTGGGAATGTGAGAGCTGGGGGGTGATCGCATCATGGAGTGGAGGAGAGCATCACCTGGGGGGAGAGAGATCTGCCCCCCTCCCCCGGGGATGCGTAAAGAGGCTGAATCAGCAAGTCGGGGCTACATCTGCCTGTTTAAGCTCAAGCGGACGGACGTGGATGTGAAGGGTCGCCCGGTTAAGTGTTTTCATTAGTATTGCAGCGGCGTGGCACATGAGCTCACTGCAATTCCTCCTTTAATCCGTCATTGTGCTCGACAATGAGCTTTACGCCGATGGTGCATTTTTACGACGATAATGCGAAACATTTGGCACAGCAACGAAAGAGTATGCTGTGGTAGTCTCTTAACTTTTATCTGAAATCTTATTCATCATCGGACATAATTAATAATTCATGCAATTGAAATGACTCAAGCATTATGAAACCAGCAGCCAATTAACGGCGGCCATTCCTGACATGAAAAGATATTTATCCTAAAACAACCGATAAATGAAATAAAACGAATGTGCGTATTATCTAAGGTTATACTGGAAAAAGCCGTGCCGCTTAAAATTTGACACAAACTCAAATAAATTTTGTCTTATTTCTCTTGTGTTAAAGACACTTTTAAAAATACATTAGAGCAAAATCCATGAACTGGAGAAAAAAAATAGATGACTGAGAATGAAGCATCTGAAAAACAGCCATAAATAGGGGCTCAAGGAGTATAATTAAATGGTATTTATTTAGTAGGAAATGTTTTTAGCTCCATCTATGTTTCCATAATTGCAGCTTCATTTAAAGGACAGAAAGCCCAGCTAGAGGGATATGTTGCGTGTAACAGCTCGCTGCTTTTTTTGACATTTTCTCAGGAAGTCATCTTTTCCTTTGGTGGTTTCCTTGTGTTATTAAGGATGCTTCTATTCAAAGTACTGTTACAGTATTGTTTTAACAATGTCTTCATTTATCAGAGGGAAAAAAAGGATTTGGTCATAGATGAAGCGTGTAAAGAGGTCCCTGATTATGTTACCCTTAATTTAGCACAGAAACACCCGGAACGTGAGCCACCGCCCCCCCTCCCCGTTCCGGGATGTGAATCAGCGCTCTTCAAACGTGACAGATTTGTGCTGACAGACCACCAGCCGGGCTCGGCATGGACACCACTGGATTCCCCCCCCCACACCATGTCCTCGTTTGGCACGGGCAGCTGGCTCCCCTCCTGTCAGCCCCCCTCCCACCCCAACACCTCTCAGAGCTCTGTTGCCTTGCCAAGATTTGTCACCATCCTGAATCATCTGTTTACATCCCTCTGTAGCCGTCGCCATGGCAACTTCCTGCTCAACAGCCTTAATTCACTTCAGTGCTTTTTTATCAACTAAGATGTATTTAGGGAGTCTGAGTGGCCAGTACTCTTCAGAAAGACACCGTTTGTGTGTAACGACTGCCGCCCCAATTCACAAGGCAGACTGAAGCCAGATTGAAGATATTAATAGTAATAGAATAATTTGCAAATGCACAGAAATCCTTTTTTTTCTGAATACGGATGACGCGACGATGAGAGGATCCGGCTGCGGATGGACGTGGTCTGTTTACGAATCCGAGTCAGTAGTCAGAACGTAATCAGCATTACACCGGGCCGACGAGAGCGGCACGGAGGAAAAGAGCAAAAGCGAGACAAAGAGCCGAAGCTGACAAATCCGGCGAAAGTCGGACACAGGAACCAAAAAGCAAGGTGACAATGGCTCAGTGCAGCGTGGTGAGTGTAACTTGGCTGGATGCAGGTGTGACAGTTTACCCCTACTAGCTTCTTAAGACCTTGTCTGTCTGGAGGGGGCTGACCCCGGGGAGGGCGGGGGCAACGAGGATGTGTGTGGCTCAGCTGGACTCCATACCCATGACCAGAAGGTTGTCAGGTCAAATCCCAACACCAGCAGACTGACATCACCATCGAACCCCAAGGAAGGCCAATACCCCCCCCCCCCCCCCCATGGGCCACATCTACCAGCTGACCTCATGTTGTGACCCCCAAACTTATGGAGAGCATGATGGGATAGGTGAAAAGTCAATTTCTCCACAAGGATCAATAAAGCATCACTACTTTATAGTAACTGACCCCCATGACACCTAATTAAGTTTCTGCTTAAAAAAAAAATGACAGGAGCACCTGTAACACCAGCATCTGAGAGAGGACACTATATTTCATAGGCGAATCTTTAAATTAACTCATCATTAAAACTGCACCGGTTTCCTGCTGTCGGTGGAGCTCAAGGCCAAACAGAAAGTCTGATGTCTTCAGTATAAACAGCTCTGCTGGGATTATTACTACCTGTCCCATCCCTGATTTCCATGGCTTCCCTCAGCACTGGACGCCCTGCTTGTTGAGCTCCCGCTATCGATTGGGAAGCTAGTGCTCTTTGTCTTTGTCCATGTGTCTGATGGAAATGCGTGACGCTTTAAGTAAAAATAGGTTAAATGTTGGGGGAGGGGGGGTGCATTTGTGTTTTGCTGGCTGTCCCTCTCAGCTTGCCGATTACCTAGTAAGTTTACCCTGCAGGAGCTGGGTTCTATATCATGTAACCGCGTTTATTTTACTTCCTGTTCTAAAACATCTGAGTTTGTTTTTGGATTACCATTAGCCTACAAACAATAAGCTTTTGGTATTAGTATAATACAACTTCTCTTCTGAAAATTCTTTGCAAGACATTTTTGTCCTGTTAATAGTCTATCTATCTATCTATCTATCTATCTATCTATCTATCTATCTATCTATCTATCTATCTATCTATCTATCTATCTAAACTGTCTGTCTGTCTGGTTGGCTGCCTGTCTGTCTGTTTGTCTGTACTTACACAAAACACAATTCTTTAATATTTGATGATGGCCCTTATCAGCTACCTAACTCAAACTACACCAAAAAGGTTTTCCCCTCTGTGAGATCCTCAGGGGAACCTCATGAAAATCCATGTCACTAACCTGACAGGCAAACCGAAAGACACCTAAAGAGAATCAGACAGAGAATGTGGGCCCTGGCTGGATGAGGCTGATGTGGACGTAAAGAACGCCCCAGCAAAGTTCTCCGACTATCAAAATTTAAACCAAAGTTTCCTTCAAGCTTTCAGGCCATGTCTGAGTGACATACTTTTTTTGGGTCATAGTCACATTCTGCTTGGTGTCCCTCCTCTCCCCCAGAAACTTCGCCTGTGCCGTTTCTAAATTTGCCTCTCCCCCTCCCTGGTGTACGCCTGGCCACCACCCTACGTCTGTCCTGCTTGGGCCCGACAGCTGAGAGACGCTTTGACAAGACGGAGGTCAGTATGAATTAGAATCATGTCTAATATGTGCGGCAGAGGCTGGGGAATGCCACGACAGCTGAATCCCAGAAAGGGTTCCGTTAGGGGACGGCCGTTCTGCTCTCTCTCACTCCCTGTCGGGACATTTCTAGGAGAGATGCCACTTTGAGAGGTGGTGCCTCTGGCAGCCAAGATCTCCGGAAGCCTGGCTACCTTCCACTATATGTCAAAAATGAGGTTACTTTTGATCGGCAACTACTTCCGAGTCAGTCTTTTCAGGGGTAATGTGTGGCTTAGGTGAGTAGGATGCTGTATCTGTGGCCAGAAGGTTGCTGGTTTAAATCCCAGGCTTTTCAGCACTGGCTCCCTGAGCAAGGTCTTTAAGCCCCAATTTCTCCAGGGAGTGGCCAACCCAAAATAAATACAAAATGCTTCAGAGAAAAAACATCAGCTAAAGAAATACGAACGATTCTTGGAAAGAACCTACGTTAGACTCTGATTCTTCTCGTTGTGCCGCAGACGCCAGCAAACGCAGACCACAAGCATGCATCAGAAAGACTGCACCATCCGTCTCTCTGTGCCGTGTCTAAAGAGCAGCCATTCACTGTGCCAGCTTCATTCTGCTTCAAGCCCACTGGTTAAGCAGGTGCTGTGCCATTTAACCGGCTGTGCGTATTCCGGTGTCGCTCAGCTATTGTACCGGCCTGAAAAGGTAACAGTGACCAGCCTGGAATTTTTTGTTGATAGTTCTGCGTGCCCGATTGGGCGTTGGCTGCCAGGTGCGTGTGGCACGTTTTAGTGAAGGAATTCTCTGAAAGACCGGGCCTATTTGTCAGACACCTGGGCAAAATCCCCCCCCGAATCTCCAGGGATCATGGCAGGACGCACAACAAAAAGTTCAACAGAAACCTCAGAGAAGCTCCACAGCAGTCTACCTACTCTGGAGTCACATTTCATCTTAGTAATTGTTTCCTCACCGATAAAGTTTCTCGTGATGTATTCAGTGTTAGTGTGTATTGAGAATAATACTGTCTCTCCTGCAGGTGCTTTGTGTGACAAGCACGGTATTTGGGGTGTACCTGCACTCTCTCTTATACTTCGTGCATCACACACACAAAGTGGAGATTTATGTCGCAGAGGAGGCATGGTGGATAAATGTGCGACTCACCTCCTGAAACACAAAAATGTGTGGATTAGTGTCCCAAAATTGCCCAAAGTGTGTGAGAGTTTCCCTGCCCTGATCTTCTGGGTATAAACTGCAAACTCACCAGAACCCTGTGGTGGTCAAGCCACCTTGATGAGTGAACGGATTCACAGCACATTCACAGAAGGTTGCCACGTCAGTCATGTAAGATCCTGGACACCCAGTCATTGACAAAAAAAAAATTACACATAGTGACAGAATTGCTATGGTGTGTTTAGGTCTGTTTGATAGAGAAATTGATCAGGACGCTGTCTGGCATGGAATGAAATTCTTTCCAGGACACAAAATGCCAGGGTGGTTCCAGAAAATCCTGGATGGGTGGCAACCCTGTATTCACACGAGTAATGACGTTTGTTGAAAACATTTCTCGATATAAATAAAGAATATTAATGCGCATTATGTTTTTGCTGTACTGTCCTGGTATTGCCGAGTAATGTGGAATTTACGTATTGTGACAGGACTTGTATTTCCACAAACGAGCTTGTGATGGGCTTGTTCTTTTATCTAAATACTTTTTTTCTTCCTTTAGTGTGTGGGTACCACCGCTAACTTTCATGTCCCAAAGGCCGCATTTTACCTTTCATGTGGTTGACGTCACCTCAGACCGAAGCCTTTCCTTTTTTTTTAAGAAGGAATACATGTTCCATTGTGTATTTGTCTGAGTTTTTTCTCCTAATCAAGTAATCTTTACAAAGTAGAGAATCCCGTGGGACTGTGTGTTAGGACGTTACTTGCGCCGTATTATTCTATAACAGAACAGATAATAATTATAACAATAAACGAAACGCGAATTTCCAGCCTCCACTTTCACCAAACTAACCTCGTACTACTGAATTTAAAAGAAATCATTTCTTTCAGACATTTATGTAAAACGTTTCTGTATTGTCTGAATTAGAAACTCCTCTAACTACCGCTAAGAATTGCCTAAATCCTGCCTCCGTTCGAGTTTTTCGGTTTACCACGACCTTCCATTACATTTTTTGTCCCTCCAGTGAACCAATCCGATAAATATTCGGTTCACCTGGCTTTAACCGTCTGGCGCTATTTAAAATTCGTACTCCGAAATTCCCAGACCACGTAAGCTCCAATGCTATTCTCCCTGTGAGCAAATGATCCACAGTAAATCTTTCAAAATATAACAATAAACCTAGTTTGATTCATTCTTGATTCAGAATCCTGAAAACAATAACTGGTTGCACACATATCATCATGATTAAATATATAAGGTCTGGATTATATTATTGTATTATTGTTATTGTTGTTATGGCGCTGTTATGGGATTTAATAAAAGTCTATATTAACATGACGTCAACTTTAATGGAAAGCGGCGTGTGTGCTCAGTCAGCGCGTCCGGGACGGGCGGGCTTTAGGACCGGGCGGGCGCCAGCGACCGGGAGGCAGAGCTTGCGGACCGAGGCTTAGACAAAGGCGCTCAGGGCTGCTTTCGCTCTCCTGCAGCATCCACACCCACCCATCAAGACCGCGGCGAGCCTGGTGAGTACCGGGCAAGGCAACCACACAGAAAGGCAGTTATTGAAGGGGGAGGAAAAAGATGTGATCAATGGATTAATGCTGCAGCGCTTTTAAACCATGTGTCATACTGTAGCGTACTTTGTGCAACGCGATGTATGGAGGAGACAGGCTGGCAATGAGCAGGTGGTTGGCAGTGGGCGATCTTAACTTAAGCAGGACGTCTGACGCTTTCCTATATATAGGAGCCTTAAGTTGCCTTGGTGCTCAGGTCCAAGTTGGTATTTGCTGTCAAACTTTTCTTTCCGAAAGCATGCATATGTTGGCATAACGTGGCGTGGATGGTTTGACAGGCAAGCGGACTGTGGGAGGGAGGGCGGGGCGTGATTGCGGCTTGACGGCTCGCTGGCCGCCGCATGTGGAGGAACCGGCGGCTATTGTGCGCCGCGAAGAGGACCCCTCTGCGGCAGCCGGCGGAGTCCGGGGTGACACGGGCGAGCTGGCTACCTCGTGGTAGATGCTGACACGGCCTTTGTTGGGTTTTATCCCCCGCTTGTTCGTTTTGCTTACTTATGCATGCCTCATGCGCGAGAAATCAGTTATGCTGAAACAATGGAAGCCCCCCCCCCCCTCCACTACTACCACCACCCCCAGCCACATTACCCTCCTCTCTACCTGCCTGAGTCCTTGATTTACCTCCCTCTTCAGGAGCAGATGGGCTGGGGGTGCTGCTCATCTGTGCATTTGTGTAAGGGGGGGGGGTCTGCACCTTAGCCTCTCAGAGGGGGGGCTCAAAACACCTCTGTCCAGCTGGGGGCGATGGAAACCCTGTGAGCGATGGGGGGGGGGACTTTAATGCTCAGCGTGTGCCTCCACAGATAGGGGCTCTCAGTTGGGTTGGGCTGAGGGGTGGGTGTATGTTCTGTCAGTGGGTATAATTGGATCTGGTATCTAACTACTTTTGTAACTCCAGCTGAAAGACTCAATCTCTCTCTCTGTGACCCAAGTCCTGATTACAGCCCACCCGTTCAGTGTTCCTTGTTCCTGTCTGTGGATTCGCTGGCTCGTGGGAGCTGGGTCAGGATGAGGATTGGCTGAATTCTGCTGGCTTGGGATCACTGAGTCGGGCTCTGGGGTGAAGATTTGAGATAAGTGGCAAATGCCTAAGACACCCCCGTACCGGCAGACTTTGGCCCCGGTTTTATTTGGCCAGTTTGAGCTGCCACCTATAATTTGCAGTAGCTTCACCTTCTGCTGTATCTGTTGCCGTGGTGACAATCATCAGGGTTCCATCCTCTGCCTCTGTCCTATGGTTTTCACGGAGATTATTGGGGGCTTGATGGCAGGAGTGTGTTTGTGCTTGGTCTTTGGGCACCGTCCCTCTCTATTCTCGGGAACTCTGGCCATTCAGCGTAACTGTACACGGAAGTTTAACACCTTAAACGTTCAGTGATTTGTCTTGTTCTCCTGAATGGAGGTTGACCGTTTTGTGAACGTTGCGTTCACAAGTATGTAAAGTCAGTGTCCTCGCAAGCGTGTTATAAAAACCAATATTTAGTAAATAAGATAATACCTTGAAAGACCTTCAGTCTGACTTAATCACTTGCTAACATCCTGGCTTAAGAATTTCTGTAGTCTGTGGCTTGAGTACCATAAATATATTGTAGAAGCTTTATTGAAAGGGGTAATGGGCGATACAAAGCTGTCTCCTCTTAGCCAGGGGGTGTGTGCTAATGAATTGGCCATTTATTGGAGCCTTAAATAAAGCCAGTCCTGGTCGGTGTTTAACAGGGGGTAAGTAATTCTTTACTCTGTGTCACAACCGTATATAAGGTACATAGTGCTGGAAGGAGAATCGATTGCTCTGGTTTTATGAGGATTTGCAGCCACCCAGCACAGCTTAAATCAAAAATCCCAGGGCGGATGTTAAAATTATGCAAATAAAGTAATAGGAAAAGGAATGATCACAGAAGCATTGTTTGGGTTCCTTCACCTTTAACCTGCTGGGTCGGGTGTGTGTTTTTTTAAAGATTATTTTTTTAGTTGCGTTTTGGTACCACGCTCCCGCTGGTGCCTGTGGCGAGTGTCTTTAACAGATCGCATTTAATGCAGATCCTGCGTTGAGCATTAGAGTCAAATCGCATTCGTCACACGATGTCAAAAGCTCAGCGGGATCCATTCATGCCATGCTTGTCCTGGGGTCATGTGACTCCTCTCCGGGGATGCTGGGAAACCCACATGGGTTCTGGTACCATTCGCGGGTTGGCGGAAAGAGGGATTATGCGGTCGGGATTTCTTGTTCAACCGTTTGGTATGCTACACATGGGGGAATTATCTCTGTGGGGGGCGGGTTACAGATTTGGTGTTTGCCCTGTGATGAATCATATGGTTATATAATGAGCTCACAGAGGTTTCCTCATCCCTGGACCAGAAGTGTACAAAATCACAGTCTTCAGCGCCGCTGTCAGAAACAGTAGCTGGGAACTAATGAGGGCCTGATATCGATTATATCCTGGGCGGGCCAGGGAACTGGCTGGCGGAGGATTATTGATCAGGAGTTGGATGGAAAACGCGGTTGAATTAGCGGGGTAGCGCTTTGCTATCCTGTTAAGGTGCTCGCTAACTGCAGCTGTCAGGAGACACTTAGGTCCAGAGAGAAGCTGCAGACGTTTCTCTCTTCCTGGAGCATTTGGGTTTGGAGGGGAGGGCAAGGAAGTCGGAGGATTGTGCTAACAATGATCCTGACAGTCGCCAGCAAGGCTTGCTGATCCTAAATCGTCTAACAGCATAGATTCTCAGGCTAACATTGTCTCCAGTCTCTTCAGCAGAAAGCCTGTGTGTTGGTGGAAACAAAAAGCAAACAAAATGTATGTTCTTAGGATAATGGCCAACAATCACAATGGTGTCCATTGGTTGAATTGTTTACTCTGAGAAGTAATTTGGATATAAAAGAGACAAGATTGGCTTTGAAATTTTAACAGGTCCACCTCAATACCTGTGTAACATGAAAGTTTTAAAACTCTTTCAAGAGTTTATTCAGATATGTTCAGCACCTCAACATCAACTCATATGCCCCCTAGTCTTTAGATTTTTGGACTGCTGTCGGTATTGTAGCCTGAGTTGGCGGAACACCAATGAAAATGCTGTATTTGATTCCGAAGCCGCAGTCCAAACTCCCTGGACATAAGTTGGACAATGGACATTTTGTCCCCATGAGACAAATATCAGAGCATAGTGTTTAAGGGTTTTAAAAGGGAACAAAGTCCTGCTTTTGTTTAAAAGCAGCAGATGTTTCTTTGGGGGGGAGTAAATAGTCGTATTTTTTGACCACTTAACACAGTTTTTGCTGTGAATGGGGGGGGGGCGGGGTACCCCTTTAGAGTCTTGAAACAAAAGCAAACAAAAGAAAGACAATCTATCCCCACTGTGCTTGCCCCATCCCAACAGAAGAGAGCTATTTCTGCAGCCAGACGATAGTCAATCAAAAGCCTTTGCAGGACAAAACATGTCTTTGATTCGACTTGATACCCTTTTTTTTCCTTGAGATTTCAAAGTGTGTTTACTGCTGCCCTTGCGAATTTTTGACTTCAGACGCGATGCCGATATGTCAGAAATGGCAGGAAACGTGTGACTGGCTGTCTTTCATTTGGATTTGCAATCAGCCTTTTTTCCCCCCTCACTTTGCATTTGACTGTTGTGTTTTTAGACTCTGTTGTTTTTTAGATATGCAAATTAAGATGCAAATTTTGTCCACCAGAACGTGTAAAATAAAAATCCCAGGTCTCTGTTATGCGGTTGCGCTTATCTGAAGTCCTACAGTACTCAAGAGGGCACACAGAACTCTAATATTTACTTTCTCAGAGGCTTATTGTAGCGTCATTTAACGAATGATTCCTGCATACAGTAGGTGACTGTAGACCCTGATTTAAGGGACATTAGGCACCCCACTTTTTGTGTTAGCTTCCTCGAAAAATCATTTTTCTAACTCTTGTATCTTTGTACACATTTAGTACAAATTTTTAGTCCAGAACACCCTCGACCCAGCTCAGCAAATTGAGCCCCTCTTACTGCAAGTACAAGGCTGTGATTGAGCACTCTATGCAATGGTACAACAATTCACAACAATTACAGAACAGAACAGGAATGGAATAGGATCTTCATTGTCTGCAGAAATTTGTTTAGCAGTCCTGTAGTCAAGTAAAAACAGATGCAAAAGTGCAGACAACATATAAATAAAACACATACAGGCATACGCACTCAACATAGGTGCAAACATATACGCATGGATTGCACAAGATATATAAGAGAAATGTCTAAATATGAATTATGCAATGTACAAAAGAAATGCTTTACACAAAATCGATGCCAGTATGTTGAAGTATCTGTAGTCAGTGCGCTCTGAGCTATGGGAAAGGCTCTTACCACTGTGGGGAATAAGCTGCTTTTCAGTCTGGTTGTGCGGACATGAATAGGACTACAATCCCAGTCAAAAGTTTGGACACACCTTCCCATAGAAAGCTTTATTTGTACTATTCTCTACATTTTAGAATAATTATAAAGAAATCAGAACTATAAAATAACATATATGGAATTATGTACTGACCAAAAAAGTATTAAACAAAAGCAAAATAACAGGGGCAGGGGGGGCACCTCTGTGGTTTTGGATTCCAGAGGCGGACATTTCAGGTCCAGAAAGTAAAAATCCAAACCAGGATTTTGTTTCAACCAACCAGTTGAGTACA
>JAODLC010000066.1:2720322-2732268 GCA_026781145.1 Hippopotamyrus pictus | reverse complement strand
CTTTATGCTCAACTGGTTGGTTGAAACAAAATTCTGGTTTGGATTTTTACTTTCTGGACCTGAAATGTCCGCCTCTGTTGGATTCAGAAGGTTGCTGGTTCAAATCCCACAGTCAGCAAAGTGATGCCACCATTGGGCCCTTAAGCAAGGCCCTTAACCCCAATTGCTCCAGTGACTGGCTGACCCTACTGTCTCCTCTATGCCAGTGTCATGAGGTGGCCTCCTGGGACGCTTTACCAGCTGTCCTGAAGGAGGTCCCACATACATGCTGAGCTCTCATTGGCCACTTTTCCTTCATTCTCTGGTCAAACTCCTCCAAAGCATCTCTACTGTGTTTAGGTCAGGTGACCAGGTCATGTGATGCGACACTCTATCACTCTCCTTTGTAGGCGGCTTGGCGCGTTCAAACCTTTGACTGGTACTGTATGTATTCACCTTAATCATCAATACACATAAATATTTAGGATCAGTGTGTCACTCATCAGGTTTACATGAAATAACACATTTTCAAAGAGTTATTTAAGCTCTGTAGTCAAATGCATGGTTGTAGATTTATTTTCTACTTACACATTATAATAAATGGTGTTTTTTTGAATTCACAGTATACTTTTCTGAATCCTAACCTACTAGATGACATCATAAATAACATGTACTTTTTTTAACCAACTAATTTTATCTCTGAATGTACTTCAGAGGGGTTTGGTTAGATAGTCCTCAGACTGGAGGTTGTCTGGGCTGCTCCTTTGGGGTTTGGAACAGATGTTGATACACATTCGTGTCGGGTGTTTGGGGGGAGAGGGGGTTCTCACTGTAATTATTTCAGAAGAGGCACAGAAGTTACCCTGTGTCCACATGTGACATGTCCTATCTCCAGAAGACCCTGGATGGAGTTTGTGTGTCTGATATGTGTCCATATGTCTTGTAATGAGTCCCCCTAATGGCCACCATCAGTGCTGGTCTGTTGTTCAGGGAGTATCTTAGAGGTGTAGGACACCTTGTGTTCTTCTGCCATGTATAAATATTTTCTGCCTCCTGCTTTAAGTACTACAGCCGACCAATGAGGATGGTTTTAATAATAGTCGTACAAAGCAAGACGGAAGTTTCTCAAGGGTACCGCTAATGTAGGGCAGTCGCCAAGCAGGGGACAATCCGCCCCCGGTTGTGGCGAAATCCCCGAGCTTACGTCTCCAACACAAAGTGACCTACTGGAAGTTCAGCTGATCCTTTGTTACTGCGTTCTGTTAGGAAATAGGCTGCTTTTGGGCAGGTTCGTTAATGAAAACTCAACATTCGAGCCTCTCATGGAGGTTTTGGGGCTTTCAGGTGTCTGATGGCCTGACATCACAGTAAACGAGTCATAGCTATTCTTTTTTTTTATTTGGCAGTCACTTTTATCAAAAACGGCATACAAGTAAAAGCAGGGATAGACAGCACCTGGAGCGATTGGGTGTTATGCCGACTCTGGGATTTGAGCCGACGACCTTCTGATTGCAGGCAGAGGGATACCCTCTGAGGCACACCCTGCCCGTTTTTATGTGTTTAATCACATGCGTGATGCAAAGAACCCTCTTGATGTTGTCATTGCGTCAGCAAGCCGACTTTTGAATTTGAGCGTGATGTCCACTTCGTGTTTTAGCACGTGTACCTGACTAGTTTACCTGTACCACAGGCTGCAGAAACCGGTATGTAAGGGGAAGGTTTCTGTTTGTATTACAACAAAAGAAATGGCCGTCTGAAGCTCCTTTTAAGGAAGTTCCCCTTTCTCTTCGGCAGGTTTTCCAATCCCTCCAGAACTCACCAGCACTACTCTTCCTCACCACCATCAGGACCCCCTCCTGGACCACGATCGCCATGGAGCTGGACTTCGGCCACTTCGACGAGCGGGACAAGGCCTCCCGTACCCCACGGGGGGGCCGCATGAACGGGCTGCCCAGCCCCACGCACAGCGCTCATTGCAGCTTCTACCGGACGCGCACGCTGCAGGCGCTCTCCAACGAGAAGAAGGCCAAGAAGGTGCGCTTCTACCGCAACGGCGACCGCTACTTCAAGGGCATCGTGTACGCGGTGGCCACCGACCGCTTCCGCACCTTCGACGCACTGCTCGCCGACCTGACTCGCTCCCTCTCCGACCACATCAACCTGCCGCAGGGGGTGCGCTTCATCTTTACCATCGACGGCTCCCGCAAGATCATGTCCATGGACGAGCTGGAGGAAGGTGAGCGGGGTGGGGTTCGAATTGCGTCAGAGGTCTTCGGGGGGACCTCCTGATGGGCAGTCTGATCATGATGCAGAAGTGCAACAAGTTTGCTTTAATGTAAGATGGGGGTCTCGAGCATTTATTTAGGTAAACCAGTCAAAAGTCTGGACATACCTAAACATAGAAAGGTTTTTTTGTACTATTTTCTCCATTGTAGAATAATTATATACATCAAGTATAAGATGCACTGACCAAAATAAAAATATCAAACAAAAAAAATAAATAATTTGCTCGAGTGGGGGCAGCTCTGCGGGTTGGGAGTCAGTAGGTTGCTGGTTCACTCAGTAGAGTGATGCCACCATTGGGCCCTTGAGCAGGCTGTCAACCCTAATTGCTCCAGGGACTGGCTGACCTTGCCGTGTCATGTATTCCAGTTTCAAGAGGTGAACTCCTGGGATGCTTTTCTAGCTGTCCTGAAGGAGGTTCCACATATATGCTGAGCACTCATTGGCTGCATTTCCTGGTCGCACATATATGCTGAGCACTCATTGGCTGCATTTCCTGGTCGCACATATATGCTGAGCACTCACTGGCCGCATTTACTGGTCACACATATATGCTGAGTGTCACATACGGACCGGGGAAGCAGGAGCAGGGAGACAAGGAATCGGGGAATGAGGGATTTATTGTAGAAAACAAAAAGGCAAGGCACATGGACAGACGTTAGACTTCAGACTTCAATGACCAGACTCTGGAAAACATACCTAACGCAGACTTAAATACATAAGACTAATGACAGCAACAAGAAACAGTTGGTAAACATGGGGATTCCACACGAGGTTAATAAGAGAGCGTGGCACGTGGGAGGATCGGACGAGCAGGGCATGACACTGAGTACTCATTGGCTGCTTTTCCTCCACTTCTTGGTAAAACTCCTGAAAACCATCTCTACTTTGGTGGCCATGTCATGTGATGTGACACCATCACTGTCCTTTGTAGGCGGCTTGGAATGTCCATACTTTGGACTGGTACTATAGATGTTGACCAGGGGGAGAGTGGCAATGGTAAAAATTTGTCAAATGGGGCAGGGGTATATATGAGTGGTGATCCTCCCACAATTTTCTTGGGGCGGGTCTCCCTCTGGCATTGTGATGAACGGAATGTCGGCCTGCATTTCTGAACGTCCTGCAGAGGTATTTAAGGCCAGCCAATCATGGGTTTGCTGGCATCAAGTGCTGTTTACTCTGTGCTCAAAGCCAAGCACACCAAGTCACCTCGGGGGGGTGGGGGGGGGTTTGTTAGGCTTCACAGGGTTTTGAATGTAAGCAGGTCTCTTTCCTTTAAGCAGCACAAAGGCCAGTAGATTTAGTCGTGAGTCGGACCAGCCACCGGAGCAGCTGGCCGCCGACGGGCCCTAGTGTGGAGGATTAGAGTGAGAGAGCAGCCCAACACCGCCTGAATGTAAACAGCCAGCGGGTCACTCTGCCTGACCACAGGGAAGCCTCTCACTCCTTGATATTCTCACACCTCACTCATCTTCTTCACTTCTCTCTTACCTTATTCTCTGCAGACCATCTACCCGGCATCTTACATGCATGTTTTTTTTATTCTCAGTTGATGATAAAAAGATGCTCTCTTTGTTTGAGAAAACTGCTGCCCCAGCTATCTCTGTTCCAGTATTGTTCTTCTGAAAACTGCCTATGGCCTCACCCTTTACTCTATAGGCTGAAAACAGTGATTAAATCCACATTTAAGAATTTGCACTACACAGTTTTGTTTTTTTTTTTTGGTGGAAAAATTAGTAGGTAGTGGGCTAAACCCCTGTGCCTGTGATCACAAGATTCAAGCCCCAGCCTCAGTCCATGGGTCCTTGGCCCCCAGCTCTTGGGGTGACCTCCATCTATTTATTTATTTTGTTTGTTTGTTTGTCTGGATTTTATCAGAATTTGTGGGTGAGGCTAAGAAGTATTTGGTTTATTGACCATGTTGATAGTACTGATTCCTCATTCAAGATAAGTTTGAACATTATAGAATTATATTTTATATTATTATTCAGTAACGTCAAGTTGATCACCACGTTTCGACACCATACAGACCTCGTTCTTCCAAGACGTTCTTCCTTCTGACTCGGTCTTTAAGGTTTTCCTTGGCATCAGCAAAGGATGGTGCTGCTAACAATAGCTTATGTTCTCCGCAACTCCCTTGATTGCCTGCGGGATTCTGTCAGAGATGCCCTGTATCTGGAGGCCCTCGATGGTCTGGCGGTTTTTGCCAGGTGGGGTCCTCATTGGGTATTTGAAGGCCAAACAGCAGCATCTCAGACGAGGTATTTTATCAGACCTGGGGCCTCCGAAGGCCCTTAGCCTGCAGACAAGCTCAAGCTGTGTAAATGCAAAATATAATCTTATTGGGAATTCGTAATAGAACTCCCAGATTTTCTGTGCGGGTCTGTCGCGCGCTCCACCTTGTTGCCGTCTTTGGCACGTGAGAGGTGACTTGCAGACGATGCCGTGCTTTCATCCGAGCCTCCTGGCTGCGTTGAGGCCGGCCAGCTCTTCAGCTGCTACATTTCTGCCACCCAGCGACTGGAGATGATCTGGCGTGGGCCCAGAACGAGCACCGGATGGTTTTAGAAAGCACAGCTGGCGGTGAAGTCGGCACCCAGTCCCTTAATCGGCTGCGGGAACAGCAACGCGTGATCCGGCATCTCGATGGGACGGCTTCTCTGGTATCAGATGTCTCCCCGTGCTATGTAAACAGTGCCTCAACCCCACTCAGTATGTCTACAGGATACAGGTGGTGTCATTCGAGTCGATGCCCTCCTTTGGGGCTTCTGTCCTACTTTATGGTGCTTTGATATCCTATAGGGTACCTCCGGGTACCTGGCCATATGCGATGAGAGGACTGTGCAAAACCTGGCAACTTCCCGACCCGGCCCGGGACAGCTGGTCCTGGTGCCGCCGGTCTCATGCATCATCCCGTCCAATCTGTGGATCGCCGCCCTGGTGCTCATGGCTCAATCGGGCTCCATCAGCATGCTTCAGGTGTGACGTACATACTTTGAATGCTCTGGAGAATCCCAGTGCCTTTGTGCCCAAGGCTCCGACGCAGAGGGGATGATTGCTTTCATGATGGTTCGATTAGCCCAGGATAATGAAAAGGTGATAATTCCCTTGATGATCAGACACCGACCCAGCCTACCGCTGTCCTTGCTGGTGTGACTTTAATAAAATTTTATTTGATGGATGACAAGAATGATGCATGTACTCTTTCACCCCTCGGCTAATACTGAAAGGTCCAAGTCCTTAACCCCCTGCCCTGCTGATATCATCTTTCATCAGCTGCTCTGGTTTTGAGGTATTGTTTCATAGGTCCAGCTGTTGGTAATGAAGGGGGGAGGCACGGTTGGACAAAAATTGATAAGAAAGGGGTATTAAGAGGAGGATAAGATCAGAAATGAGAAAAGGACAGAAGAAAGGATGAAAAAAACCGGCGCTTGTGGAGAACGGGATGCAGTGAGATGACTGGATTATCCCCAGCCTAGTTGTTGTCCCTTCAGAGACAAAGTGCCCCCCCCCCAATCGGGATGGCACTTTGATACCTCTCCGCAAGCCTTTAATTCAATCCTTCCTCCTGACTTGTTTGACCCCCCCCTGCCCATGTTTGCTCAGCCTCCCCGCTATACCATCTGTCCCCCCCGCCAGTGTTTTTTCAATTACCCACAGCACCCGTCTTAATTGAGCCTCGTGCCCATCACCCCCCCCACTCCCCGCCCCACCCTATCAGATCATCATTTGCTCTGATGCATGAAAACACAAGAATGGATTAGTGTGGGTCAAGAGCCCTTTTCAGAAGAATTGCAAAGACGAGCGCTCAGGGCTGAAGGGGATGGACGAGATAATCGTTGTCTCTGCTTTGCGACATTTACGTGATGCTGTCCTCCATTTGAGCACCAAGGGGGAGTCTTAGCGACCAAGAAAAGGCAGTGGGGGAAGGTCACAGTGTGAGAATCGTAGGGTTCAACAACCCAACTGATCAACCTCTTCTCGGTGATTAATTAACTCGGTATTCCATTACAACGCCTTGTTACGGCATTGCCGTGGCACGCGAAGGGCGGAGTTGATTAATACTCCCTGCGTTATTCTGCCTCTGACACCTCGGGTCACGGGAAGCTGGAAATTGATGAAAGGAGTGTGGGAGTGGTGAGGGGGAGTCGGGGGAATGAAGGACAAACGGAACATAGCTTCCAAAGCTACTTCCTGCAGTGGTCCGAAAGACCTGGGGTGCCGACCGATCAGTGAGGCCCAGCAGTCATGCAGGTCCAGTTCAGTCATTTAAGGTTAAGTTACTCGGGGCACAGTCATGATTTCTTATGACTGTATGGCCATTTTATGCTATGTCAGGGCTCCCGAATCCAGCAGATTGCCCAGGCAAATACCCACAGATGCTATATAATGGAGAGAATGTGTGGGAAACCCATCACTCTGTAACTGGCTCCAAATGATGAATCTGAGCATGTTCACATCCAGTGTTGGGCATTTCAGGTGCAGAAGCTACAAATCCAGACCAAGATTTTGGTTCTATCAACTAGTTGAGTACTCTCTGACTGTGACTTTTGTGCTCAACTGGTTGGCAGAAACAAAATCTTGGTCTAGATTTGTAGCTTCAGCACCTGAAATGCCCAACATTGTTGACATCATATTATGTAGTTCAGCCCCAAAACTTGTGGATACCTCGCAGCTCTGCTTTCTCAGTCTGCTCTTCTTGATCTCCTGTGTGGAGGTCGATCCACTCCTAGACTTGTGTGTAATTCCCACCCCTCTCTGTTTGTGCGAGAACAGCATCTTGCAGTCATTTTGTATTGAGGAAACATGCCTGATATAAACCTCCAGGAACATTTCACATCTCTGGGAGGTGTTAGGAAAAATAAATGTAGTGTTTGTACATTGTCAGGAGAAAAGGTGTTCATTTCAGATATCTGAAATATGGTTTGTAATGTTACACAAAACACCCAGATGTCACCTTTTCTCCTGTAACTCTGTGAGGAGCATCCTACCTGAGTGATGCTTCAGTGAAGCAGCTGGGAGCTCCTTCGCAATTCTCCACCCATGATGCACTAATATTCAAGGTACCTCAGTTACACTCGAGGTCTATTCAAAACATGTCGTCGTAGTCTGCTCCGCATAAATTATCTCTCTTGCCAGTAACAGAATTTTTGTCTAATACGATGATGAATATGTTCTGTGACTGTTTGATTAACATTTTCGAGTTGATTTGGTATGTCGTTTATTCTTGATAATTGGCGCTGTCTCGACCTTATCTCACTTTGCATCAGGGCCAAACCCACACACCATGCTAAGTCCCGCACATGCAAAAATAAAGCCTGGTCTTCAGCTGGCAGAGATAAGTAGAGTTGTTGTCTTAAGGATTATCTCCTGTAAAACAACCTGTTTGTGCCCACACCTCTCGAGAAGCCGCAGCTAGTTGGCTTTTATTGAGCTGGTGATGGTTAAAAATAAACTCTGCCATGTGTCATTTGAAGCATTTAAGGTAGTTGCTGCAAGTCTCTGGAGGGGCCCTGCTGAGGTACCCTTGGGCAGGTATCTGACCTGAATCGCTCCAGTAAAATATCGGGCTGTATCGCATGGCTTTAGATGAGAGCAGTTAAGCGGCTGAATGTAAATGTCGATATAAGTGAGGTTCTCTGTAATACCGGCTTAGTAGGTCAGCATGGGCGAGGAGACCTCATGTAATGAACATGGAAAGACCAACCAGGGGTTGTCAGCGTAGGGAGACAAATGTGGCTGAATCTCTACAGCAGGAGCTTGGTGTCCTAATTAGTGACTGCCAATGAGGTTCCCAACTTTCCATTGTGTCATCCAGGTATAAAGGACATGTCCATTAAAGGGGACACAGTGTTCTCTGAGCTTGGTGTCCTAATTAGTGACTGCTAATGAGGTTCCCAACTTGCCATTGTGTCATCCAGGTATAAAGGACATGTCCATTAAAGGGGACACAGTGTTCTCTGAGCTTGGTGACCCAAACCCCACCTGGGAAGGAGCTGGAGAGCTGGGGCTTGGACTTGATGGGAAATTGTGTGTGCGTGTTAGGTGTGCTACCCTTCAGAATTCTTGTTAGCTTGGTTTGGTATATTTTTTGCACATTTCTGCTCCCTGCACCAAACCTACAGGATCTCTACCAGACACTCCAAAATGTGGTAGGCGGATAGGGGATGGGCCTGGTGTACTGGTGAAGAGAGGTGGAAGGTTCAGGTCTAATTGTTGAGTATAAAGAGTCATAGACACAGAGTACTCAACTGGTTGGTTGAAACAAAATCTTGGTCTGGATTTTTACTTTCTGGACTTGACATTTCCACCTCTGCTGGTGTACAGACTGATATGCCAGGACTTGTCTGGTAATAATCTTTTTTCTACTGATTCCCCTTTGGAGAACCTGGCTGAAAACACAACAGACCTCATCTGGTTATGGAGGATGAGAATTTTTGGTATTTTCAGGACGGCAGTAGTTTTTGGTGTTTTTGCCTGTGTTCTGTATTGCAACTTCTGCTGTTTCAATTCATAGGTGAGAGCTACGTCTGTGCCTCCGAGAACTACTACAAGAAGGTGGACTACACCAAGAACGTCAATCCCAACTGGTCCGTCAATGTCAAGGCCTCAGCCAGCCAGAAGAACCTGCAGTCGATGACCAGCTCCAAGAGCAACAGCGACTTAAAGGAGAGCAAGGAATTTGTGCGGCCCAAGCTGGTGACGGTGATGCGTAGCGGCGTGAAGCCACGCAAAGCCGTGCGCGTGCTGCTGAACAAGAAGACGGCGCACTCCTTCGAGCAGGTGCTCAACGACATCACCGAGGCCATTAAGCTGGAGAGTGGAGTCGTCAAGAGGATCTACACTCTGGATGGCAAGCAGGTAGAGTAGGAACCCAATCTGTCCTGAGTTGCTTCGCACTAAGTCAGTGTTAAACTTGTTAAAACCATCTGCAAAGTTGTAGGTCAACATGAAACTACTCAGTTTATCAATATCATTGGACAGATGTATATAGCAGAGGTGGGCAGTTCAAGTTCAGAAAATACAAATACAAATCCTGACCAAGATTTTGTTTCAACCAGCCGGTTGAGTATTAATAGTCACTGTCACAGAGTACTCAACTGGTTGATTGAAACAAAATCTTGGTCTGGCTTTGTACTTTCTGGACCTGAACTATCCACCTCTGGTAAATAGAAAGACATGGATTCTGTCTGAGGTTCATTTCTATGGCCACATGGCCAATCTCCATGCCGGTTTCTTTCTTCATCTTCAGTTAGTCCAGAAAATGTGCACAGCTTTGAAGATTACTGTCCAGTTTCAGGCAAAATCCACCTATACACAGTACGCATGTAAACAAAGTCGTAAGGCAGGATCTGAGTGGAGTACACGGCATCAAGTGACAATAGCGACGTTCCTAAGCATCTGTCAGGTTGGATGCAACAGCATCCATAAAAATAATCGTGGGAATCCTTTTGCAGGGCACACATTTATTTGACAGCTATAGAAATGCTGATTCATATATACACAACACAGTCATTTGTCCTTGCAGGAAAAACTAATTAGATATGGTGACTTGCAGCAATCATGGCCTCACTTTATTATTTCAGCACCGTTTTCTTTCTTAAAAATCTCTTGGTACACATATGCACTATATTTTTTTTACTTAGCATACAGACATGCCCTGCGCTTGTCCAAGTCCATAATGCTCGTGTTTGTGATGTTATCTATATGTCATGAGCCAGTTGAATGATCCCTGCACAGGAATTACCCAACCTCGTACACCAGTGCAAATGGAAGATAAGATTCTTTATTTTGTCTCCCAGGATCTGCTTAGGATGTGTTGGTAGCGGGTAGGCTGTGCTGCCTGGATATCACCTCTAGACAGGATTGGAAGCAGCCTTGGTCGATGTCTGTAGGTGGTGCCCTTTTTTGGGTGGCGTGGGGGTGTGGTCACATGGTCGACAGCTGCAGACACGGTTGGCACCGCTTGGCACCCGCCGGGGTCTCCGCGTAGCGTCAGCAGCTGTCGGGGTGCGGCAAAGCGGAGAACTTTGGGCTCCCCCCCACCCCCCGACCACCAGCTGTCTCCGAGCGACCTTCAGACTAAATTGACGAATCAGGACCAGGAGTCATCATGCTTCAGACGTCCCAACAAGTGTCGGCTGCTTGAGGCCCATGACATTGCAGAGATGTTATGCTGTCTTCATATTTTGCTGAAGGAACCTTCTGAGAAGCACCGTGATGGGGTTAAGGTTAGGATTAGGGTTAGTGCCGGTTTAAATCCCAGGATTGGGAGAGTAAATTCACATTTTGGCCCTTGAACAAGGCCCCTAACCCAGTGGTTCCCAAACTTTCTCTGCAGGGCCCCCCTTTTCTAGATAGGAACATTATTGAGCCCCCCCCCCCATTCAAACTACACAGGTTCAGATTCAAACTTCATTTGAAATACAACTCCCTTTTCTAACTGAGCGAAACAAATGCAATTACAAAATACAAATGGTGCAATTTCACCATTGTGGGAGAACAAAAGAGCAATCAATTAAAAATAAAAGTCCATCATAAGTTTGAAATTATTTAAATGCAGGTTTAACATTCCTGTTAATATTCATTGGCGTACACAAATGAAAGTTTGTCTTACTTTTACCGCATTTTGTTTTTAATGATAACCGCAGGTTTCAGCCTGTACTATAGCGCAGAACAACACTAAATCATACCCATTAATTGATGTGTCTCTCTGCACTTCATGTAGAAAATTTTAAATCTCATTTTACATGATACAGTCAGATTTTTTTTTTTATCCGGCGCTGCAAAACGTTGTCACGCGTCACCATGTCACATGGTACAAAAACCTTGCAAGAGCAACACGACTAAGACAGATCGTACAGCACCTCTCAGCCGGCTGAACAAACTGGAACTGCCTCCGTGGCGACACAACTTTGCCCTTATTGGCTGAAGAACGTGTCGTTTGTATGACGTTTGTATTCCAGGAAGTTCCGATGTGTTATCTGCTATTTCTCCCGAATATAACGTAAAGCAGTGACAACTGGTAAAATAAAGTTTAAATAAATTACATAAATGCTCTAATAGTACACGTAACTTAGTGGTTCGTTTATTGTTAATTACTGCATGTTGCGCTGCTTTATTTGTTTATTCGTCCAGTCTGTGAAGAGATTTTTTTAGGGTGGCACATGCCCCTGAGGCTACCCCCCCGCCGGAATACCTCTGCGCCCCGGCCAGTTTGGGAACCACAGTTTTAGGTATAGTTAGCCAGCCAAAGGCACGCAATAATCCTGCATAGATTTGATAGCATTAGTCATGAATTTTTAGTGGAACCCGCTTCCCTGTTTGTCTTGACAAACCCTGTTTGGTTACTGACACCTGGGTGCAAATACCATCTGCCAACATTTAATCCTCATGCAAATATAGCATATTTATACTTATCTAACAGTAAACCTATCTAACAGTAAACCTATTTTGAACCTGCTTGTATACATAGTGAAATATGTAGATTATACTTTAAAGCATACTTTGTTTAAAATTATACACTTGATATACATAATTTTAAGGGCTGAAGATGATATTATAACTTGTAGGCAGAGCAGCTTATGGAGGGAAGTATGATCATCTACATTTATTAAGAGGCTCCTTCAACCCCCCAGGGAGGTAAACAAATTCACCCACCTGCCCGTCATATAAATGAGGTTC
>JAODLC010000066.1:2706225-2720222 GCA_026781145.1 Hippopotamyrus pictus | reverse complement strand
GGCACATGCCCCTGAGGCTATCCCGTTGGTGCGCCCCCCTCGCAATACCTCTGCGCCCCCCAGTTTGGGAACCACTGCCCTAACCCAAGGTAACTTTAGGGAGTCTCTGACCCTGAATGTCACTTTGGATAAAAGTGTCTGCAAAAACGTAAATGTAAATAGTAGGCGGACTCATATTTCTGAGGCTCTCATAATCTTAGGAGCCACCGTAACGCAGATATGATTTGTAAGGTTTACAGTAGTATTCCAGAGGTCACCACTTCAGTAGCTTGAGGCGGACGGCAGACCGGGGGCATATCCAGAAACTCCGGAGGTACCAGCCGTAGCCGAAAATAGGGCACACCTTGTTGTCCCACTTTGCTGTTCTACATATACGTTGAAGCTGGCCTCAAGAGTGAATCGTGTGTTTAGTATTTTTTCATCAGTTATAAGGGACTCAACCGGATGAATAAAAAGCTGAAAACCCAAGAGGGTCATAGCTGGCGCCTCCATCAGTCTCGGTACTTAGCCTGAATCGCTTCGGTAAATGTCGAGTTACGTAAGCTGTTAAAGCTGCTTCGGGTCGGTGCCCGTCGCACAAACAAACATGTTGCTGGCCGTTTGAAGAGCGGCTCGTCTTTTTGGGGCATTCTTTTCGGGCTGCTCAGACGCAGGTTGGTGTGTTTAAAGAGGCTTCGCTGATCCGTGACCTCAACCGTTCATTCAGATGCCCGTCATTAGAGGCCCTGACAGGTGGTGTCCTGGTTTTAAGCATGTTAAGGCGTTCTTGAGTGATGGGACCAGGTGACGAATACTGATGGCTCTCAAGTACTGATTTGGGATGAAATGTTTGGGTGGACTGACACAGTGGGCCCTGCAGTTTACGGGAGTCATACACAGCCTGCAAACAGTATAAAATAGAATTATGTGCATTTGCTTGATGTATTAAAGAACTATACAAGCGGTATTATCCATGATAACTAGCAATAACGGTCACCCCATTAGGCGACATAAGGTGCCACTTTCCAAGGGGGCGCTGACTTAGCGAGCCAATTTCTCTTTTTCTCAGGCAGGGGGTTCAGGCAGTGAAGCATGCCTAGGGTGCTACATGGGCTTCGACTGGTACTGCTAGCTGGAATACCTTGAAGTTTTTATTCCTTGATACGGGTAGATATTTCTGGCAAACGGCTTTGTGCAAATAGCTGCACCGAAGCGCTCATTCACTGAGCCCCGTGAACTTTCGGTCTCGAGTCAATTGTGAGGAGGGTTTTGTGGGGGAATTGACAGCCTCAGATGTGGCTGAGCTGAGGGTTGTTTTACAAGGCTGAGTCACCCATCTGGATGCCCCCCTCCCACTGCTCCACATCAAGCGGTTGAAATGGGACAGAGTCCCGCCGCCGCATTCAATGGGCTCTACGTGATGGAGATGCCTGCTGATGCCTTAGAGCGGCATGAAGAAACAAAGGATCAGCTTCCCTCTGTGGCTTCCTGTGGCCGACGTCTTTCCATCAGACTTTTATGGCGATGTTCTCATGTCCTCATGAAACATCAGCAGGTAGACCCTTCATCGCTGAAGTACCAATCAAGTGTGATCTAGTAATCACTCCTCGCCGTGTCTAGGCTGAGATTCTAGGCACGGATGTCAAAGTAATATCTAGTTAGACCCGGCCGCTGTTGTTCTAGATGACCATAGGCGCGATGGGAAGGTAATTGCTTAATTAGTTCAGGATCCGCATTCCTGTGCAAGCTTCAGCTTTTGGTACACAGTATACTTAACCCATTCAGCGCTTTCGTTTCTTTTAATATTTGGTCTTTTTAAATTGTACAATAATGTATGTATATACAAGATTTTAGCATTAAAAAATGTGCAGTTGATAGTGATAAGTAGGGGTGACAGAAAAAAAATACCTGGCTTTTCCGTGTTGGTTCTCCACAAAGGTGGAAGCCAGAGTGGGATTAGTAGGGAGTCGTGGATGTTGTTATGGAAACACAGCTCACAGGGCAACTGGGAGAGAGCGGGACTGGGAGCGTGGCTGTTGCCAGACCATGTGCTGTCTGAGTCCAATAATACCCCACATGGGGCTGGGGAGCGAGGGAGGGGGTGCTGAAAGTAGATTTCCTATAAGGAAATGAAAGCCATGCACTCTTGCCCTTTCTTGTGGCTGGTGTTTGCTAAAAGCTGACTAGCCGGAGACAACGGGGGGGGGGGGGCCGGGCAGTGGCTGACCACACCCTCGCCCCGACACGGTCCAGCGCAATCTAATCCCCGGGTCTGGCACGCTCTGATAAAGCCCAGCGTCGGGGAACCCTCCCCAGGCCGCCGTCGTCAAACGAGGCCCGACCCTTTGATGGATAAGCTGATTCGCTGGGGCGGGGTCCAGGGTAGGGCGTGGCTGTGCATTTTTTTTCTTTGTTGTGGTCAGCAAAACGCAGCCGTGAACCCTGAGGTGGGGTGTTTTTAATTTGTATGTGCCTGGGCTGGTGGGGGGGGGCATTTCCAGGATTTTCTGTAGGTACAAAGCCTGAGGAGACATTGAGAGCCACCTCTCCGAGCACGGTGAAGAAAGGAGGTCCTTGTCGACACCTACAAATAACCTCTGCGTGTGCCTCGATCCATCCATCCATCCATCCATCCATCCATCCATCTTCTGAACACTTATCCTGGGCAGGCAGCACAGAGCCCAGGACCTGGGTTTATCCTGGATTAGATGCCAGTCCATCACAAGACAGAAACACACTTAGTCGTACGCTATAGGCAACCTAGATATGACCATTAATCCGTCTTTATGTCTTTTGAGGAAACCTGGGCAATATGGTGAGAACCTGCAAGCTCCACAAGTATATGCGTCGTGCAATAGCAGAACATTTTAAGAACATCGCTGCTGGAACCACCGATGCCGATGGGTTTGGTGTTCAAACCCATGTTCTGCTTCGTGTCGGCGGTCTGAGGTCTTGTTGCCTCAGTGTTGGTTTTTGAGGGATAAGTGACATTTATTCTTATAGCCTTAGAGTGTCAGGGTGACTCGAGGGAGGCCGACGCCAGTAGGGCTGTAGGTTTGTGTGTTAGTGGCTCAGGTCATTAATCACTTCAGAATGCTCCCTAGTATATGAGAATATATTGGGATTGAAGATGGGTGTGTGGGTGATGGATGATTTTTGTAATTTTAGGTGCCCTGCATTCTTTACTGAATGCAATGCTTCAGAAAGACGCATGCATTTATTATGCATAATGGCAATTTAATGCAGCATTTACGCGTTTCAGGGTGGGCTCTTTGTCCCCAACCGGTACTGGTGCTGGTGCATCTCCTGTGGCAAAGTGAGGCTCTGCCTCTCCACCCCGATCTTGCAGCACGTTCACTTCCCATCCTGCTAAGACAGCTGGTGTGACCGGTTGCTAGGCGACCGCCTCCGCAGCACAAAGAGGCAGGGATGGACCGGTCTGTTCAATGGCACGTGCCGGTGTGTGATTCTTTGGGAGAGACACTGTGTCTGCCGTTCATCTTCATCTCTGTCTGTGTGTGTGTGTGTGTCGTCTATGACATCAGGCTGGTGTGTCTGACAGACCCTGCCTGTGTATGTGGGAGGCGGCGTGTCTAGTGTCATGATTTTTAGCGATACTCAAAATCGGCGATAACAAGCATTACTGGGGAATGGTCAACAAAAACAGTGTATGATCAAATCAAATGTAAAATACAAATGATGAAACAAATGGGAATAAACGTGTCACTGTTATAAGAAGCCCAGCCGGCTACTGATGCTGATTCTGTGTTTTCTTGGGTTCTTGCGTGCCTCTACACGCGCTCCCCGCGTCCGCTGCCAGTCCCGCTTTGTGTCTGACAGTGGCGGCGGCGTGCGACTCAGATCCCAGGTTCCCCGTTAAGCGCCAGTGAGCCCGGGCGAGTCTGAGCGGCAGACAGGGGTTCCCGGCGTTCCCGAAACGCACCCGCAGCCAGCTGTTCCCGTCTCATTCGGCGCCCTTGAGAAGAAGCCGGGGAGGGGGGAATCGCAGCCCGACCTTCTGCGGTTCGCCGGACACGTGCGTGCGCCGGGGGGGGGCGGGTGGTGACGGGGTGGGGGACCCTCTCTGCGGCAGCCATTTTGTCTCCCCTTTCTCTCTCCGACACCGAGAAGAACATCGGAGTGAAAGGGGAACCTGAGAGGAACCTGCCGGCTACCTTCTCCAAATGGGCTGGCCAGAACCTCACATTACTGCTCACCTATTCCGCGCACTTTATGTATCAACTAATTTTACTTATTTAGTTTTTTTTTTTGGGGGGGGGGGATCAGCATAATTGCATTTCTACATTTCTGTATATATATTTTCTATTAGTTTGTTTCTTATGGATGACACTAACACTGATTAAAGGTTAAATAATGTGTAGAATAACTATACTGCCATATAAAGGCTTGCACTTCAAAGCTAAACGTTAATAAATGGTAATTGCTGTACTGCATGCTTAATTTTAGACAAAGGGAGATTAACTGCTTTATCGGAACCTTTTTTTTTGTGTTGCATGTATAACCACCCATCAGTTAAACCTTTTTGGGGGGGGGGGTGTATGTGGAGGAGGGGTCGCCATGGCAACAGGGTCCACGGCAACTAGAGTCCATTCCTTGAATGGTGTGCCTCTTGCATTTCCTCCAAGGGCACCTCCCTGCAATGGCGGCTTTGTTAACGGGCTCCTGGGGACCTGCTGGTAAACCGGCATCCGGTGTGACCCTTACCCATAGCTGCACATTATTAGGTGGGCGTGAGGTAGGTGAGGTACATCCTGTGGGGACAGAGGTCAGCTGCGAAAGTGAGGAATAAGCTGGATATGATTATTTCCGGGGGTCTCGTTCCACCCCCTCTTTCCGTGAGACTCGCAGCAAATTTGGTAGGGGATGTGGCGGTGTCAGAAAGCAATCAATCAGATTAATGTGTCAGCTGATTCTGTGGTGATAGCGGGGGGGGGGTGGGGGGGAGACGGCATAACCCCCCCCCCGGGGTCTCCAGGTCACATGAACGAGGGACAGCAGCTGGCTATGCTGCCTCCCCAGGCTGTGCAGGGTTCCTGGTTTGAGGAAGATATGAACAAAGCCCCCGCCATCAACCCCCTTGCCCTATAATCCAAGCTTTTAACACAAGGAAGCCTTAAAAAATTCAGCTGATAAAACTCCCATCATTCATGCAGCCCATGGCGGTCTTACTCAGATAATGCAGCAGAGTTTTTGCTCTGGAACTCCCAGAATTAGAATCTTTGCTGATGGTTGTTTGGATTTTTACTAGGCCAGAGCCGAAGCCTTCAGGGACAGACCTCATGCAATGGAGTCAGCTGGACATGCAAGGGACTCTTTCGAATGTGTTTTTTTTTTTTCCGTTAACGTATTAAAGCAGAACATTCGTTGGTTATGTGGAATGGATGTGAGGATGTAAAGAAAGAAGAAATAACACAAGATGTCTTAACGGCTTCTGAATTAGTCTTCAGAAGGTAGATCTTTTTCAGTTCTGCATTTTGCTGAGAAACATTTTATCAGAGTGTTTTGACATCCGGGTGAGAGATGGGGTGTCCGCATGTGCTGTCCTTGGTGCTGACCTCTGCTAAACACCTGCCCCACCCCCTAACCTCCGCTGACATCATCACTCCCGGCCAATTTAAAAGATCATCCTGGGAGATTAAAGGGGGATTGAAAGCTGACACCTAGTCCTTCCCCTGTCCCCCTGAGAAGTCCAGACAATGTGTTGCAAAGGCCTCTTTAATGGGTGGGATGTCACGGCTGTTGCGTGTTTGAAGTCTGGCCGCAGCACCCGACGAGGTGCCCTTTCGGAGGAAATCAGCCGAGCGGAAAAGCGTGAGATGAAAGGCCTTCGGAGCGCCGTCCCGGTACAAAGATGCCAAAGCAAACAGCACCATGTTACAAAGTTTCCGCGGCGTTCCGCATGAGCTGAACTCAGGCTCGTCTTCCTCTCCAGGCCTTTCTGCCTGTAGGGCGTTGGTTTCCGACCCGCCGTTTTCATGTGTCGTCCTCGCTCACCTCCCTGTCCTTGAGTCAACACCCCCCTGTGATCTGACCCCCCCCCCCCCCCAAGTATTATATCCTGTGTTCCTTTTTGAGTTCATCTACGCCAACAATAGCTGAATGCCCCCCCTTTTGTAAGCCGAGTGTTTCCCCCGCCACAGAAACAAGCGCCTTCACCTGGCCGAGTGAGTCGTCCTGCATCTGGCCATTATTGGCCATGTTTGGACGGTTTTAATCCCAGCCGGTGACGATGCAGACAGTGGAGGTGAACAGTTACAAAGGCAAATCTTTTCATTGTGCCATCTGTGTGTCTTCATCGCGGCATGTCCCTCGAGGCTTACCTCTCAAGCGGGAGCTTCGGATTTCAAAAGTTTTAAGAATGGAGACGGAAACCGAAGACGCTTCTTGCGGCGATGACCTTAAAGCCACGTAATCCCTCCTTTGAAAACCCAGGATTTCACCGTCAGCCCGGCAAAGAAGCCCTTTGCATCGTCTTGGCTTAATCAGAGCGGCGATGACCGTAATCTCAACCACAATTTCGCAGCGGGTTTGTTTATGTCATTACAAAAAAGCGAAGTTGGCATTTAAACAGAGAGATAAGGGTTTTGGCTTCTGACGGCTTGATTTCTGGTGAAGTTACCTGGATGTAGCAGTATGGAGGAGTGATGAAATCTTCTGTGTTGTTTCCTTACTGTTGGGTTTGTCTGCTATAGGACAAAGTGCAGCAGATTTAAGAAAGTCACCTTAGGACACATTGTTTTATTATTAATAAACCTTTTAATAGGCATGCCATGATTATTTAAAATGGGTGTTATTATTACAGTGGCTGATTATGCTATGTAATCTGTTAATTTGTTCCTGAATTCGTCACGCTGCTGTCATGCGGATAAGCGTCATGCTGAGTTTCTGGAGTTTTCCGTGTTTTCACTGGGCTTGGGAGCCTGGTGATAGAATCCGCCCTGTGACAGGGAATCGTAGCAATAACACCATGTCATGATGTCAAAATAACCTGACGTTCTTTTGTTCAGGAATGGATAAACGCTAAAAAGCGATTTCGAAATAAGCAAGGAGAATGAGGTTGGGCGGAGAAAATTGATGTTCAGTTTTTCCACGGGAGAAGTAGGGGGTGAGTGAGTTTAATTCGCTTCACATTTATGAGAAGAAATGGATAAAGACTTAGTCATGCAAATCAATAATATGATACCATTCTAGGGCTTAGTGCAGTAATGGGGATACTTTATACAGTAGCCTTTGATCACAGTTCATAATTTATTACGGGGAAGACTTTTTGGGTGGTTAATTCATGCACATGGACGAGATAAACCAGGCAACTGCATTGTGTAATTGCACCAGGGTGCAGTGGGTGCATAGACTTACTGTAGAATAACCCAGGAATCTTTATTAGCGATTGGACAAATAAGACTTTCAGCTTGTGGTGGATCACTGGCCACTGTCACTTCCTGCTCTAACCCCATAGGTCCGATTAAGTAATCAATAGGATACGGCCTAAGGGGTGATTGACAGCTTAACAGTCAGACTCGTTGTGGATGTTCAAGCTTCATTCTTCATACCCCTCATTTATACCAGGTAGTAAAATAAGCAACACAAACAGGAAAATTGTGGTACTGTTAAGTAACTTTTTGAAATATTGTTGATGACCTGCGTTGTTCAGTGCTTTTCACCCGCAGTATGTGAAAACCTTTTAAAAAAAAACTCTGGACTGTCCATATTTGACCACTGTGTCTATATGGTCATGTGATCATGACCATGTGATCAGGACAGTTGCAACTGTGTTTGACTTGTCTCCCCTTTTCCGATGGCCATTCATATCTTGTGGGTTTTTGCTCATTTATTTTTTAAAAAGGAGCAGATAATTTTTCCAAATCCCTGTAGGGGCCCCATCTGCGCAGCGCCTTAATTTAGCCCAAATGTTCCACCAGAGTGATTTAAAAGAGCCATATTAACAACAGACTTTACCTTCCTGACACCTAGTTGAGACTTTGGCTGTGATTCACCTCACTTGCTAGACATGACATGTTCTCACCCCCCCCCCACCCCGTCCCGAGGCTCCTGAGAGACTATGCTAATTTTGCTGATTCCTTACACTCTGAGGATTAAGAGGTTTTTCCTGAAGCCCAAAATGCCTCTGCGGAAAAATAACTGAGAATCCCCATAAGAGGCAGGACCAAAGTCACCTGCGATCCGCCAGACGCCCATCTGGGTCCCCGGAGACCCCACCCTAATGGCCACTTCGCCAGCTGCTACTGAGACCTCCTTAGCCTAACACACAACAGCAACTGCCCATCGGGGAGCCATTACAACCACCCTTATGGTACTTAAATGTTTTCCATGCGACTTATTTCCCAGCGATTGGTTGGCAGGCATCATATGGCAAGCAGCCAATCAGGAGAGAGATCGCTCCTTCTTGAGGCCTTGTTCTTCTTTGTCATGTAGATTTGTCAGTTTTATGTACATCAACCTTGGGTTTAAGGTTAAAAAAGCTTCTGTAAGCCCCGTTCTGCCCCAGTAATTGTGATAGTAGCCCAAAATCTGAGGGTGTCTCCTGTATTAGTAATTTAGCGAGGCGTGTGTGTGTATTTGCATAGATCACATTTGAGGACTGAATTGTCCCCAAAGTGCAGTAAAACCTGAAATTTCTCTACTTTTGGGGACATGTTTTGAGGTCCTTGTTTGGATAACCTCAGTTTTATAAAAATCTGTAAATGCAATCAAAAAAGTAAAAATGCCAAAAGTCTTGTATTTGGGTTGGTTACTTATGGAGGTTAGGGCTGGGTAGGGGTTCAAGTTGTCATTGTTGGGATTATGGTTTTGCCCATAGAAATGAATGTATAATCCCGACAAAGATATGAGTACAGGTCTGTGTGTGTGTGTGTGTGTGTATTTGCTTAATGTTAAACCACAGAAGCACTAGCCATCAGCCCTGTGTGTCGTGTGGTCTGTTACTTTTTTCCGCATTCCCCCGCTGCCGTGTTCAGCGCCGCCGTTTCCCCACGGCTGCAGAGCGGCGGGTGTGAAATTAAACCCGACTCGCCAGATCCCGAAGCCCGGCTTCCCGCAGTCACCCGAGGGGACTAGGCGCAGGCGCCGTGTTCGGCATTGTTAACCACAGCCTCTGCTGAAAAACGGTCCTCCTAATTACATCTGGCGTGTGGCGTTTCCCTGGAAACCGCATCACAGGCGTGCGGCTGCCCCTGCAAGGTAAAAGGCTCTCCGGAGTGGTTCTGGGATGGAAAAGAGGCAAATCGGCCGTCCATATTTCTCAGTCCATTGATTTAGAATCCTCCGCCCCCATGGCCAATGAAAACACTCCATAGCCACCCAGACTCCGCGCCTTTGAAATCAGTTCATGGAAACACGCCACAAAGGTAAGATTCCAGTTCAAGAATGCAATCGAAGCCATTGTTTGGACTCTCTTGTGATGTCAACCATTCAGCTGCTTTACAGCTACATGGGCATTTGGATACTCACAGCTGATTGGACACATTTTGACTGGGAGGCGTGGCTAACTGAGGGTGGGGCACACATACATTCACGTCACCTGTTCCTGTTTACCATTCTATTACAACTCCCCCACCATGACCGTCCCGCATGAACCTGATGGTCAAACCCATAACAAGGCGCCCCCTACTGGTGACAAAGGGCTCTCTCCAGTCGTCACTACAGTTTTTTTCTGACTCATCTCCTTGGCTCATATTTCTGTTCTCTCTCCTCCAGTATGTGCCTCACCGTATTCATTTCCTTAATAGAATTTGCATAAATTTGATAATAAATTTAAAGCCCACTGGTGCTGCAGCTGTATCTCCTGTGTCTTGAATGCACAACCCCAATAACATCTCAGGAGTCACATCGCAGCATTTTAAATTAACCCTAAAAGCAGCAAAATGAATGTGAGTTACTGAATCTATCATGGTCTCTCCAGGTGTCTCAATTATCTCCTTAAAGTGCATATTTATTCCGGAATAAATCTGGGAGGCAAATGAATAAACCCTGGTGCCCGTCAGCAGCTCCCCCTGCTGCCTGGATCTCTTGCCAGCAGGCGGCTTCGCCGTGGCCCTGAGCTCATTAATATCCATGTCTTTCTGTTTCTTCTTTTTAAGCAGAGCAATTAGAGGACTTTTCAGGGGAGGAATTCATTAGCGCAATCAAGATGCAGCTTGTCGACAGAGTGGGAAGGGGCTGGATCAGTGTGCTTCCCTTCCCGGCCAGTAGGGGGTGCTGTTGGTGAAACATGGGGCCCCTTAAATGCACACTTCTGAGTGTATGATTCTCAACCTTGTTTGTACCACGACCCAATCTTTACCATGCCAGCTCACTCGCGACCCTATATCAAGTATAGGTCTAAATTAAAGCTATGATCAATCGCACAAATCTGATTGGATTAAATTAAGCATCTGCGGTCTGGCTTCTTGGATTGGTTGACTGTTCACTAGTTTTGCGCTAAGCATTTGCAGACCCAAGACCTGTTTATATAGGTTAATTCTCAGATTGGGGCTGGGAAATCTGATCGTGGATCAGCATAGGAGCATGGGTCGCTACCCATGGATAAAGAATCGCCGGTGTACGGTGTCGTAATGAACCTCCCACTCTGGTGCTCGCATTACATAAACCTTCTGCCCACTCAGCACTTGCAGTGTGTGGCTGTTCTGGAGGGGTCTGATGTGCATTTTGGTGTTCGAATAAGGGATCGTCTTATAAAATAAGACTTGAAGTTTTCGTATGTCCCTGCGTCACTGTGATTTGCACTGATAGATGCAGGATTTGTGAATTTGAATTCTGTCCCTAGAAGACGTTTGTATGATGTGGTTTTATCTTCAAAATGAACCCTCATGACTTGTTAAGAATGAAGGAAACCCCCAGGTTTGCGAAGCCTTTGGAGACCCATATCCATCCGTGCCTGAAAAGTCTGCGGAATAGCCTAAGCATCTTCCTAAGGTCTGGCCCTGGCATTCACAGCATGGATGCTGTTGCTAGGTTACTCCAGGGGTGGTCCAGCTGTCTTGACGCTCCTTGCATATTTACATGGTCTCTTTGTTAAGATTTCTTGGAAACGGTTCAACAGACCAGTGACAGGGCAGAAACGTCCATGTTACACCGGGCCCTACAGAGGTCCTTCAGGTTTGGTACCAATTGGCAGCCAATGGGATTGAAGCACATGAACTAGAGCCTTTTCATTCAGGGCTGCTGAAGATGTGGTCACATGACCACGGGATAGTGCAGATCTCTCACTGGACTCCTTTTCCTCTATTCATACAGTCCCCTATAACTGCCTTTGCTTACAGCCAATGAGATAAACTGCCTTCACTGTCCTTCACAGTATAGATGATTGATTGTGAAAGAGATTCAGACTGATCCTAACTGTCCTGCCTACCTGGTCCATCTACACTTGGGAGCACCGTGTCTCTGTTGGAGCTTCACAGCAGGGCACAGTTTGGCTGGGGGGGGGGTATAGTCAGATTCCCCCCCCCCTCGCCCAACTATGTCAGCTGCCTGACTGGGAGTCAGCAGGTCATACTGTAATGAGATTAGTTGCAAACATCCTTTTTTTTGTACTGGCTCGGGGGGGGGGGGGTGATTATGGAGGCTAATGTGAGGATTACACACAATAGGAATTCCTGAAAAGCCGCGTTTTATTACAGCGTTCATGCTCGACTTAATAGCATCACGACCATTTAAAAACAATTTAACAACGCAAATCCCCCTGTTCCCAGCACAAAAATACCGGGTTCCATGTTGACCTTCCATTGGTGCTCCGAACGTACAGCAGGAAGATAAACAGTCTGGGCCGGAGCAGTAACCCCCCCCAAATGAAACCGCAGCGATGGGCTTAGTGGGGATGGGATTAAGTCCCGGGCAAGGAACAATGGCGCTTGGCTTTGCTGCTTGCCAGCCTCGGGTCGAACCCCAGGCCAAGCCCCGGGACACTGGAGAAGCGTGTGCTAAACGCCTCCTGTTCACTCAGTTGCCGTTGGGAAGAAGTTTCCAGAAGCTTTGCGGGGTTAGCTAAGTGCTTTCGAAGCGTTCAGTGCCATCGCCAAAGTATAGATTGGCACTTCCACGGTATAAAGCGTAAACTCTATTGAACCCACAGGTCTTAGGGTAATTCTAATGTACTATGAGAGAACAAAAATACTGAAGAAGGTGGACAAAATTATAAGCAGATAGAATACACTCTAAAACGTTGATAAAACGTACGGTATAGTATGTATATATATATCAGTAACGTGTGTTTGTTATCATTATGAAGCACCGTAAGTTTGTTTCCACCAGCATCGCCACAAACGCGAGTAATGCGTTACATTACAACGTTACGACGGCTACAATGCGGCTAGGCGATACGCATTCTTCAGCTCCGTTATAATATTAGGGGACCACTGTCGTATATGCTGTCTGTCGTTGACCAAAACCTCGTTATGTGGTGCGCGACTGCATTTGGTAAGGCAGAGAGAATCTTTACCCACCCAAAACGCACATCACCATCAACCTTCGGACTGCTAAGATGCATCGTGATGACCAGTGCAGCAGCGACTGGTGGAATTGCATAAAATGGCCTCTTTCGTGGTTTTAGTTGTTCCCCGCTGTGCTGCTAAAACGCTCCAGGATTGATGGCTTGTCCTGCAGACCCCCAGGGGCTGCAGATGTGGAAGGAGAGCAAAACCAGTTATCTCTGAATCTGGGAGGAGCTGGTATCTGAGCCGCTTTGGGGCCACTTCCAGCCTCGGCTCGGTGAAGCCATCTATCTGAATTACTGTGTGTGACATATCCTACTTCTTCCTGAAGACCAGGACGTGGCGTTCACCTCAGCATTGTAAAGTTCGGGTCTGCGTTTTTTTTTTCTGCCCGAATCTTGTGTGCGGTGACCTGGGGACAAAATTTGTCAACACTAACTGTTATTTCCATGATCGGTTGTTTTTATTTATTTATTTGCTGGCACTAACCCGAATCAATGAATAAGTATATTCCCCTAGGGTGTCATGTTTCAACTATGTCTGTGGGGATGTGTGTGTGTGTGTGGGGGGGCGGGGGGGGGGACAGCAGAAGGACATTACTGCACATTTCCACGGCAGTAAATGTTTTGTGGGGTTTGGTAGGAGCTCGTCACATGGGAGGGGCCATTGGTTGTCTTCATCATCCCCGTGTGACACTGTCTGTTGTTTTCTCGCCATCACTGCATTTTCTCCTTCTCTGTATGTGTGGCGTTTAGTCTTTCAGATCTAAACACGCCACCGTATTGCACAGTTAGTCCGATACGTTAAGATCTGACATCGGACCATTCGGTTCCAGAAGTACAGCGCTAAAATGGACATCACCCCCCCCCCCCCCGCCCCCAGTCCGTGCTGTTAACCGTCCTCAAGGACACAAGTATCCTTGAGCTTACGAAAACATTTTTGTGAAAGGGGACAAACGCCCCCATTGTTAAGCTAATGGATGAACGGGTAAGGGCCCCCTTTATGTAAATGCATTTTTAATGGGGATGGGAGTCTTTATATTGCCACATCTTGATATGTTTGTCTGTCCCCTCAGCGGGGATGGGGGGGTATGATTATGTCCCTCCTGCTCCTGCATTAAATACTGGTATGTCAGATAAAGGTCAGTGTCCCCACCCTGAAATCCCACCCCACTCCCCCCTGTGACTCGTGGAATGACAGGAGTTTCTGAGCAAGCTGCCTGCTGCAATCAAAAGTGTTTGGGTTAGTCATTTCAATAATATTAGGTTTAGTCATCGGAGTAATTTTTGGGTTGGATTAATCTTCTGGATAATGTTAGGGTTAATCATCTTGGTAATGTTTGAGTTGGGGTTAGTCCTCCGGATAATGTTTTGGTCGGGGTTGATATTCACAAGTAAATATTTGATTTACTTGTGAAACTTTGGTGATCTGGATTCCTTATATCTGCATCTGATTTAGTGGTGAAACTTTGATAATCTGGATTCCTTATATCTGCATCTGATTTAGTGGTGAAACTTTGATAATCTGGATTCCTTATATCTGCATCTGATT
>JAODLC010000066.1:2684785-2699018 GCA_026781145.1 Hippopotamyrus pictus | reverse complement strand
TTCCATTAACTTTTTAGGATTCGATCCGGAGTCCGGAACAGATTAAGTTCAAGAACCAAGGTACCATTGTGTGTGTGCAGCATAAATGAGAGACCACCCCTCATATCCAATCCAAGCTTGCTTAATGGGTAAAAGATGTAGGAAGCAATTAGAAACTTAATGCACTGCTGATCAGAAAATGTGCTTTTTAAAAAGATGCATTTAAAAACATACAATGGAAATTTCCAACATGCATATGCTGATCAGTAGGTAGACTATTAAAATCTACCTGATTCTTTCATCTAAGCTCTAAACTGTTGAAATCCTGAACTCATTCATATGATTTTGTCTTATTTTCCCACATTTTTTTGGTTAACTTTTTGCTTTCTTTTTCCTTCTTGGGTGCTTCCTGTATTCATTCACTTGAATCCTGTCTCATTTTCATGTCAGTCACAACTCGAGGCTTCCCTGTAGCCGTGACAGTGGCAGATGAGAGACGGATCATAGAATACCCGCCCCCTCAGAAATAACCGCCATTGGCCCAAGTTGGCTGTTGACGAAGCCCAGACTACAGGCATCAGTATCTCTGTGGGCATTTATACGTATATAGGGGTGTAATATATATTATAAGCCACCTTATGCATGCTGCTGTATCATCTACCCTCAGTCAGTGAGGCTGTTCAATAGCTGATCAGGCTATTAGCAAGGGACAATTTTCACATTTTTTTATTTCTGTTTCATTTGCTTATTTTAATTATTATTACTTTACTATAGGGAGCACCCATGGAAATTCTATGCAGCATTGTTGTGCAATTGATAAACACACTTTGATTTGATTTAGTTTGAAACCATTTAATTTCAGCCTTAACAGCTAATGGCTAAAATTTAAATGACGACTTCTAACCCACTGACGCTCTAATCCTGGGATGGAAAAACAACGCCCCCTAGAGATGCTCTGAGGAATAACCTCAGCCCTCCTTCTCTCTTCCCTGTCACAGGACCTGTACCTTCCCCTCTCCCTGGATGATGACGACTCCCTGGGAGACTCTATGTAATCTGGTATTACCGCGGTCACCCGCGCCCCCCTGTCCCAAATACACACAACCCGCCAGTCGCAGAGGTATCTTTGGTGCTCATCATTCCTGATTCCACCCCCCACCCCCTCCCCGACAAATGCTATCCCTGCCTAGCCTTTGTTAATACTGGCATGTTCTTTCCTTGTTCAAAAATTCCCTCATAAAACCCTTTTTACCTTTATGACTCACGGTTTTATTTTGTACCGTGTGTGTATGCCGCGCATATGCACTGGTGACGTTAACGCGGAGCTCCCCACTCGTTCTTCACGCTGAAAACATCAGCGTGGATTCAAAACAAAACGCATTGAAACACGGTGGTCACGTTTTTTGTCTTTGCCGTTCTTTTGCGGGAAAACTTTTTCAAAATGTATTTTTTGAATGATTAGATAAACCTGATTTCGATCTGGATCTTGCGAGTCACAGCTGAGTTTTTAATCGTGAACTTTTTTGTGAGGGGTGTAGTTACCCAGGGCTGGCGTAAGGTGTCGCTGTTAACACGTCCGTTAGGCTACTTAACGGGCACTAAGACGCCATTAGCCTCAAGATAATAGCTAATTTACGTTCTTCACAAAGTTATGGAATGTTCTGGATATTTTCGCGTAATGTTACGTGTTGCCACATGAGAGGAAGAAGATGAACCATACGGGCATTTACCATCACAGCGTCGCTTTCCTAGCTTTTATGGAAAAACAGCCACTCCTCGGTGCGGTGGCAGCCCGCATGGCATCCCCGTTATACCCCACATAAACAACCCCCGAGCTCAGTCTCACTGCCGCAGCAGCTGGCCGCATTTTCTAACGTGCAGAACGTTCCGTGAAGCGGATGTCTCTGGAAATGGCGTCTTTTTTTGTACCTTTGACCTGTAGTTGTTATTATCGCGCTCGCTCTCTCCACCACATGACCTTCGTCGGACGCCAGTTAGAATGGGCCGAGTCGTCTCCAGGATACGACGCGGCCCCTCACCTGTAATGGTGCCTTTTTTCGATGTTTTTTTTGTCTTTTGATAAGTAATAAACAGGCGTGTCAGGCCTTCTTCTATGATGACTAGTTTCTAGGTGTTTTTTCGTCCGGCACTGCGGTCATCCTTGCCTTGTGTCGAAGCTGATTCCCCTCACAGCCGGCACCCGCATCCATGCCACCTCTCTGCCTCGTTCAGTGCCCGATTCTGTATATAACCCCCACTGCTGCGTACATCTTTTGCTGAATGTCAAGTGAACCCCCTATCCTTTGCAGCATATGTCCGTTTTTTTTTTTGGAGGGGGAGGGGGGATTCTTAAACTCTGCCCCGCCCTCCCCCTGCCGGCTCTTCAGCATCCATGTTCACTACAGTAAGCTCACGTCATGAGTCCCATTTCACCTCATCGGCCACGGTCGAGCTGCGACCTTGGGTTTCGCTGTTATTTTGAAGGCGGGGCTGGGGGGGGGACTGCATCTCTCCTTAAAAAAACGCAGTTGCTATGGCAATAGACTAAAAGACCGCTGGTAGCTATCCCGATTAGCTCTTGGAACGTACGACACGTGGGGATATGCAGAGCGTATCTCTAGAAACGAACCAACAAAAGGAAAAAAAAAAAAAACTCCCGTATTGCTATTCTGTCCATGACCTCATAGGCATTTCATCCTCGCCATGGCAACGCGGACATCCATATCAATGGCAAACACTGATTTCCAATATAAACAGAAAGGCTCGGGGAATTAATCATGCTGACGTGACTGCCCGGTTTGCCTTTGTTGATCAAAGGTATTTAAGGCAGGTGGAAATGAGTTATCGGAAAAAGAAAGACAATTCCGTTATGGAATACTCTTTCTCACCTATATCAATTTAAATAGTTTTTGGCATGAAAACGGCTCAATATTCTTCTAAGGTTAAACAATGCCTTTCACGTTTACTGAGGGTATCGGAGCCAATTTGAAAAAAAAAAATGCAACTGACATAAGAGAAATCTATAGCATCTTACAAGCCAAGCAGTCTTTATTTGGCAAAAAAAGCCAAATAGTTTAATAGATTGTATTAATATGCATCTCTCTCCAATATAACCCTAATGCAGAATACCTGCGAGAACAGTGTAGATAGGTCATTTTAACTGTCGCCTTTCTGTTTAATGCCATTAAAATCAATGAGCACAAAATTACTAAAAAAAAAATGTTTAGATAATTCAGAAATGTTCAGTAATCGATGGGGGCTAAGATACCTTGCTTTGGACTGCAAACATTACATATCCGTGTTTTAGTCTATAGGCCTATATACATATGTGTATATTGGAATCCCCCAAGCAATTTAATAATGTTCCGGTCCATTAAGCCGTGAAACTTAATTATTTTTTTCTTACTATCAGGTTTGACTTAGTAGTGCTTAGTTAATGTAGGCGTTCAGTTGTGCGTCTGTTTTGGTAAAACCTGATGAAGCATTGACGACTGCACTTCCAGGTGCCAGCCACGGTCTAGACAAACAGCCCAGTTCAAGGGCTGGAAATAGAATCTTGGAAGTGGGGACATGGTCGCGCGCGCGCTGATTGCAGGGCCATCCTGAGAAATGCAGCGAATCCGTTCTTAACAGGGTAGTGACGTGCACTTGTAAATAACCCGCATTGCTCATTGCGCCACGGTCCGAATCCTGAGGGGGGCACCCCCCACCTTCCCCTTTGCATGCATCTCATCGCGAAAGCGGAAAAAATAGCAGCGAATATGAATTTTTACCCTGTTAGACACACAGGACGATCAAACTTAAGAGGAACCAGAGCTGGTGGCCAAAATTGCCTTTTACTGGCCGTCCATAAGGTCCTGTTTCGGAACATTTTATTGAATTACTTCTGATGGCTAATATAGGTAATATTGTAGTAAATGAAACCTTCTTTTTCTTCTTTGTTATAAAATATTTATGCGACCTAGAGTATATCTGGAACAATATATAGTCATTTATAATGACCAAAAATACACTTATTCAATAACAGCTTTACTATTTAACTTTTTATCGATTTAGAATGGTCAACAAATATTTGAGATATTTAAGGAAATTATAATTTCGCACCGAATATTAAACACACTCTTTAAAGGTTTAGGATCTGATACCAAAGTTCGTATTGTTACTGGAATATGAATACACTAAGCACAAAACAGGACGCTGTTTCAGTACCCAGGACCATATTTCCTCCGCTCCTTTTCGCTTCAAAGAGAAATATCAGCACCTAACTGTCAACTGAAAGATTGTATATTAGCGTTATACATCCGCAAGTGGCGTTTTGATACACATTTGTTATTTAGCAACGTTCAACAATGTGACAAATGCTTGAGCACATTTTGTACGAAACTTTTTCCATCGGGTTTTTAATTTTATAAAACTGCTTTTTTATATCAAACTCAAAGACAGTTTTGAAATTGTGTGATTTCAAGGCACAGTGGTCGGTGATGGTTGTATTTTATATATTTGCCGTGAGTGTCGCCATTTCAAGACAAGTCGGATTGGGTGTCTGAAGCTCTTTAAAATGTATTTCTGCTCCTCCTGTTCTGTGTGGTGAAAAATTCATATGCTATTTTTTCATACCGTCATTTTGTCATTCAATTTGTATATATACATTTTTACTATTGACTTTTTAAAGCAAGCAGGTATAATCCTGGTATGTAGTCTTAGTAAGTACCGTAAGTTAGGAAGTAGATGGTTTTATAGAGTAGAAATGTGTTGTGTGCAAACAATTGATTCTTTTTATTGATTTACGATCTTCTTAGTTCCTCTTTTTAAAGAATGAAACATTTGAAACAGTCCAGTTGCAAATTTGCATCTCATGACTGCATGGTCACAGTTGTAGGGTTCATTTTGGTCTTTTTTACGGAAGCTATCCGGTTTTGAAACCTTTATTTTTTAACCAAGTGCCAATTTGTAAACAGTCAACCGTTTGTACGCTACTCCAGAACCAGAAATGGGGACTGTATTTGAATTAATGTCTTTCTGTGAATGTTCCTAAAGTTTGCGCTAACGTATGTAAGAGGGAAAACCAATTCTTTGTTGTAAACGGAAGTTATGCTAAAATGCTCCGACTGTGTTATGAAAAATACAGTATGCTGCATTACAAAATGTGTTGAAACGTCTTTTTTTGCATGATAGTAACTGAAGAGGGATATTTTAACCTGTCGCCCATGCAAAATCATTCAAAATCTGTTTTCATCTCAATGTACATTGGCAGGGTGTGTTGTAACATTGAAACCAATAAATCTGACTACGAATTCAGCCCCTTCTTGTGTTGTCTCGTTGTGTTGCCATACGTTCTTGTGTGTTTCTAATTGCAATCTGTTTCTATGTTCATGAAAACCAAAATGAAGAACAACATATGATGCCCTCTGCTGGAAGGAGATTGAATTGCTGTATTTGGTAACAACTGTCTCAAAAACTGTGGATAGAGTTTCGTTGATTTTGACAACTAAATGAAAGAAATGCTTAATAACCCATGGTTTACGATATTTATTTGAGGATCTATCTATATGATAATGGACTAATTTTACGTACGCCTATATTTTTAATGCATTTTACGGAACATTTTTATTTTGCAACAGATTTGATTAAATTATTGCCTCCTGCATATCTACTGCTGTATAGTAAGTATATAGTAATAGTATAATCAACGAAACTGGGTGCATAGGTGCTCGGCGATACAAATGTATTGTGAAGAACTGCATAAGCAGATCGTATGCGACTCCGCTGTCGTGCCTTGGAGCCCGAGAGAATGTTCTCCTAAATTGCTTTCCAGCTAACAAAGTGGGTTATAAATTCGTGTATTTCAACACTCCTAAATCATCCTCCCTGACAGGGCTCGGCAGACGAATAAAACAGATTAAAAAGCGTGATTTTACGTAGCCCCCTACCGGCGCTGCATAAAACTGCCGGGGAAGTGCATCGATCATCTACGATACATATGGTAATTAAAACTAAAAATGAGAAGTGATACGTAATACGTAATCAGTAGTGCTAATCGTTATACGTATATTGGTATATATCAGTAGTGCCTGTCACTAAAATAACTAAATCCAGTGTATTTAATCCGTTATTTTTCTTCCCCTGACCTTTACCCTGTATACTCATATTGCCGAACCCACGACAAAAACGACAGAGGTAGGCAGAGGGCCGGTGTGTATGCAGGTTTTTGGGATAAGTTTTGGGTCAGCTGTTCAAACCTAAGTGTGAGGACTTTTCAGCCAATTAGTCCTCTAATTATTAATCTAATTAAGAAGCTGCAGCGAAATCTTGCATACACACCTGCTCGTATGATTGCCCACCCCTGCTATAGAGGCATAACAATCTGAATAGTTTGTGCGGAAGGATTTGCTGGGGATCATAAAATTAATGGGTGAGACTTGAATTTCAGACTGAAATAAAATGAGTGAGTTATATTTAATGTTGAGTTGTGGCCGATATATGTCATTTTTTAATAAAAAAATATATGTATTTTTTAAAAACACCGTAACAGCGTTACTGAATTCCATGTAAAACTGGAGAGCTGTAAAGCATTACAGTAGACCTATAGCCTACATTTACTCACTTTATTTAGATCACAAAGAAAAAGAATTCACATAGATCCCGTTAAATTTGATTCGACAAATCTGGAAAATTTCACATACTTTCAGGTTTCTCCAAATGTACCTCTATGGCAGGGATGGGGGTGGGTAGGCACGTGCCCATTTTGCATTTTTGGCCAGGATGCACATCAAGTGATCAAATTTTTGTTGGTGTAGTGAATTTCAGCAAACAATCCATCACAATGTGCTGTACGGGTAGTTCCAGATGGCAGAGAAAACATGGAAAAACACAGTATGGGTAAAAAATGAAAAATACTGATGACTCAGTGAGACTCCATGAAAATGTAATGACTTGATCCTACTTACTCAATGTGGCCATGTGCACAGACATTTTAATATATGTGTTTTGAATTGTCAGTTATAGTTTGTGAGTCTGATTTTTTGCATGCAGGAGATGAGTATGCCGGTTTAGCTGGCAAAATTGCCTCTGTAAAAATTGGACAGAAGATTGAACTGTAAATCGCCTAATCTTACAGCGACTTCTGAGGAGGGGGTCCATCTGGTGGTTGCATGTGGAATTACTAGAGGTGTGAATTAACCCGGAAAATATTAATCTCTGCTCCATCTACACAAGAAAAGGTATGTAAATAACTGTTAAACTCAATACAAACCAAAAAGCCTGGCGGATATTCAGAACTGCTATTCAAAGAATAAAAGCTTCCAGTTAACACGCCATAGTTGAGCCGAGATTTAAGTAACATGCAGTTTTGGCTTCCGCTTGACTCAAGCTTTTAATTACTTTAATTCTTGAGCTATTGCGATACCTAGTTGCTTTAGTAAAGTCATTTTTTAAAGCCACCGGTCTGGTTTTCCAGGTGTTCATCAAGAATTTATTACAATGTATTTTCTCAAAATCAAACCCTGATTTACAGTAATGAACTACTTTTTCTTTCTTAACTTGAATGGACCCAAACACAGAGTGAAGACATATTTTTCCAGCATGTTGGTGGTTTTCACCTGCGTGCCCGAGCACGCTTTGAGCGAACTACTTAGAACACTAATCGAAACAAAGGAAACAATAACAGCAACAATAATACTAATAATATATCATTTTTCATATATCTGAATGCAGCTCAAAGTGCTTTACAGAAAGTGCAAATAAATAATAAATCAAAGAGAATAAAAACAAAATAGAATCAAGACAAATGATAAGAACCCAGTCAGACATCAGGAAATCATATTAAGATAAGGTACAAGTAAAAATAAAAAATACATGAATATAATGCAGTAAAAGCTAAAAGCAAAGGGGGGAAAAAAATCTTTTTTTTGTTTTCAGCTGCTTTTTTAAATACTAAAAGAAGGAATATCTAAGGGCAGGTTGTTCCAAATCTGTGGTGCATAAAAGCAGTGGTTGAGGAAGTACTGAAGTTTACAAATACCCTGCAAAATATGTACTCAAGTAAAAGTAGAAGTGCTACATCAACAATCTTACTTAAGTAAAAGTACAAATATCCTGCAAAATATGTACTCAAGTAAAAGTAGAAGTGCTACATCAACAATCTTACTTAAGTGAAAGTACTAAGTACTTTTAAATTTACTTTAAAGTATTTTTAAGTAAAAGTACTCACAATGGTTTGTCTCAATGTCTGGGGTGTGCCATTTTGTAAAAGAGGAGTGGACTTATGCCTCTACTGATGTCATTGCTTGTAATAATTACAAGCAACTGTACAATGTATGTGTATTGGAAAGTTTGGTATGTTTATTGTGTGTGGGACTTGCTATGCTGGTCCTGGGAGTCAGCAGTGCTAACCACTGTGCTATCTGGCCATCCCCCCTCCTACTGTCTCCTGTAGGTGACTGATGTAGTTGCTTTCCATAGGCTCCAGCTCACATTCTCAGTGATCAGGGTTTTAAGATGTCAGTAACCATGGTATCTGCAGATTGGACTGGGCAGTCTGTGTGAAGCCAAGCAGGATTGGGATTGGCCAGTGTTTGTGGCCAGTTGGTGTGGGAAGATCCTGGTTCTTTACTGTAAGGCTTCCTTCAGGGTTAATTTGTATCTTTTGGAAAAAGTAGGGGTGATGTCCTGACTAAAATCTGGACATCTGTTTTCTCAGGCTATGGGTGAGGGTGTCTGGGACTACCTGACTGCAGGTTCCACACATGGGGAACTATGGGGGTGGGGGAGACTTGAGCCCTGGTCCTGGGGTTGTGAGGCAGCAGTGCTAACCGCTGTGCTATCCAGCCACCCCCTCCTACTGTCCCCTGTAGGTAACTGATGTAGTTGCTTTAGGCTCCAACTCACATTCTCAGCGATCAAGGGTTTAAGCTGTCAGCAACCATGGTACCTGTAGTTTGGACTGTGTAGTCTGTGTGAAGCCAAGCAGGATTGGGGCTGGCCAGTGTTTGTGGCCAGTTGGTGTGGGAAGATCCTGGTTCTTTACTGTAAGGCCTACTTAAGGGTTTATTTGTATCTTTTGAAAATAGTAGGGGTGATCTGGGACCACCTGACTGTGCGGGTTCCACACACAGGGAGCTATGAGGGTGGGGGAGACTTGAACCCAGGTCCTTGGGTTGTGAGGCAGTAGTGCTAACCACTGTGCTATCTGGCCATCCCACCTCCTACTGTCCCCTGTAGGTAACTGATGTAGTTGCTTTCCATAGGCTCCAGCTCACATTCTCAGTGATCAGGGTTTTAAGATGTCAGTAACCATGGTATCTGCAGATTGGACTGGGTAGTCTGTGTGAAGCTATGCAGGATTGGGATTGGCCAGTGTTTGTGACCAGTTGTTGGTGTGAGAAGATCCTGGCATGCAGTGTAATTTGCGATACTGTCAATGTGTGATTTAAGTTCGGGATCAAGAATAGCGCTTCGATTTTTAACCTGTCTTAGTCTTTTTTTAATCTCGGTCCCATGCTCTTGGTTTGTTAATAATAATCCGCCACACCTTAGTCGAAGTTAAGATTCATATACTGACAAAAATGCGGCTAATCCGCAAAAGTGAAGATCCGTGTGTTTAAAAGTGAAGTTTTTTAAGTTAATGTAAGTAAGAGGTTTGTGTCAAACGTAACCCACGTCTTACTGATGCAGCCTGGCATTTCACCCAAGGCAGGCCGGTTTCAAAGGTTTTCTCAAGACGATTACGCCGTTTCATCTTATTTGCGTTTAATCCTCTCCTTTGTTGAACCACGCCACAGCAAATTAATTACATGGCAAATACCAACTGACTTACAAGAAGGATGACGTGGTTGTTCAGCTATCACTCCCATTGCATCATCACCAGCCAATGGGGATGTATTTAAGATAGTAGCACGGGCACTTTTTAACTTCTCCCCTCTTTCCAACTTGCTCATTAGCGCCCCCTGGAAACACCTGGCCATAGTTGCCAGATTACGTTTGAGGAACATGGGTCATACCCGGCTGCACAGGCATGCCAGTTTTGGTGGAGGTTCTGCTGCACGAAAACATTAATCTATGGTTTAGGTGTATTTCAGGATACTTCAATGGATGTTCCCTTCTCAGAAAGCCTTGATTACGGCTTCCACTTATCAGAATCCCTACATGGAAATTATGTCGCTGGGAGAATGAAATGAAATACCTGGAAGCAGTTTGTCAACCCATCAACCTATATCGGTTAATTATTAGTATTATTATTCTTGGCTGAACATAATGGCATGTACAAAGAGAGCTGATACTTGCATGTGGAGCAAAGGGGGAATTCCTCTTTGAGAATACCTATAGCCTGCGATGCTTCAATAGTCCCCTTTCCTTCATTTAATCCCCTATGCACAGTAATTCAGTAACGCGGACTGCGGTGATAGTGTGCGTCTCCGCAAAGCGCGTGGGGGAAGCGAAAACGTTATGGAACGCGTGGCAAACATAAAGGTAGCTTATTGTGGTTGGACTGGATGGACTGGTTTTCTGCAGGGGTGGGGGAGCTGGTTAAAACAAAACTGACAGGCCCATTTGGCACACGGAGCACTCGGGAGTTTCATGCTCACGCTTTGAGGTGACGTGTTGGAGAGACTGGCCTTACTGGGGAAGGGACTGCTGTCTCTGTTCATACGGCTTTGATTTTTTTTTTTTTACAAGACTTGTACTTCAAAAAGGTGTGCTTCAATATCCAGGAATATCTCAAAGAGATATCTAAAAAGGTAAGAACAGTAAAGAAAACTGTAAAATAGCATGAAGAGTGCCTTAGATGTCTGAACAATGTACTTAATAGACAATATCATACGTAATTAGCTTATATTTTGATACCTATATATCTATTGTAAATTTACTTTAAACACGATCGCCAGAGCCCCTGGGTAGCATATCAGTTCTGGAAGTGTTGCTACTTGTCGGCGTTTTGTTGCCGCCCCATACCTCTCCCTCGTTACCCACGTGTGCTGTTCAGAAGCTACAACGTTGTTTTTGTGACACGTACCGTCCACTTTGTCAGACTAAGATCAGTTTGCATGCCCACAATAAATGCTGCGTTACTCAAGCAACGGGGCGGCGTCTCCCGGATATGATAGTGGGGGGCTATGGGCTTTTTGGAGAGCTACGGGAGATAGATTGATCCTCTTACACAAAACCTTTGAATTTCCAATGCATTCTGGGCTATGTCGATGTTGTGCTAAACACTGTTATTAGTGTCATCTGGGCAACAAGTCACAAAGTTGGGTGTTTCCCTGGACAAATTCAGGTGATTACCATAGCAGAACCGCCCTGGGATGTAAACTAGCAATCTTCAGGGTGTTGATCGGAGTGTTGCTACTTGTTTTTTGCTGTTGATGAATCGAGTCGTGTATGTGTTTTGTTTGTTTGTTTGTTTGTTTTTAACTGCTTGCATGGATAATAATGCTTAAAAATGTCCTAGGAGAAATAATTATGGATTCAAAATATGCAGAGCTGCATGGGATATGGTAATGATGTATAAACAGTCCAAGGAGGTCTGCTGCTGTCTCCTTTCACCTCCTAAGTAGCGTGATGAGTACAGCCAGAGAGATGTCCCAGTCAATCACTCCGTACAAGAACCAGGAGTATTCTGAGCTGAAGGCTGCGTGCCTGAATGACGGCAAGCTCTTTGAAGATCCAGAATTCCCAGCTGAAGATTCTTCACTGTTCTTTAAGAAGTCACCTCCTGGAGCCGTCAAATGGCTAAGGCCAAGGGTAAGGAGGAACAGAATTTGTATATTACTCCCAGTGGTGACAGAACATGCAGAACTTTGGGGTGATTCTAGCTTTGGTGTTAAAGCCACTCATTTGCATGGGGCCCCTGAAGTTTGGAGGCCCCCTGCTGGCCCCAATGATTTTTTTATTTTTACTTTGTGCCTCATGGAGAATCATTTCCTATTTGTATACTCATTCACTTTGTATAGGTATTAGAAAAACAGAGTATTAGTATTAGTACAAACGGTAATGATCATGCAGTATACAAGAAAAAGGGAAAAAGCATAATATTTTGCGGCCTCAAAAAGTCCTGGTTTGATCATCCACCGGCCTGCATAGCATTGCTGTGCACCTTCATTAGTCTGTTACACCAAATCACAAAGCTGGGTGTTTCAGGTGGTTACTGTAGCACAGTAGTTCTCAATTCTGTACGTGCACCGCCCCCCCCCAAATATTTTCATTCCATCCCTGGGTTGGAATGTAAACATTTAGATGGCTAGATGAAAACCACTGTGTTTCCCAAACCTCTCCTCAGGGGCGCATTAGCCATTCCATGTATTTATTAAATTTTACTACCAGCTCATTTAATTAATTCACCTAATTAGGTAAAAAGTCAATTACCTATTCATTAGCTATACGAGGCGTGCGGGTGGTCGAGGCTGGAAATAATAGGCTGATTTTAGCAGAGGTTCTGTAACGGCTAAGCTAACATACTTTGACCGATGTAATATCATAGTTTTACACCAATATGAAGATCATTTAAACATAATTTTCTTTGGCTGCCTAAGATTTTTGCACAGTACTGTGCAGTAATATCAGTGTCAATACAGTTTCATGCTCCCCGGTCACCCAGAGGAGGATGGGGTCCCCATCCCAGTCTAGGTTCCTCCCAAGGTTTCTTCCTGCTAGAGGGAGTTTTTCCTTGCCGCTGTCGCCTCAGGCTTGCTTGGTGGGGGTTTGGGCTGGTTATATGTAAAGTGCTTTGTGACAATGACTGTTGTTAAAAGCGCTTTATAAATAAAATTGAATTGAACTGTATATATTTCTAATTCCTCCTCTAGTATTTTTAGCTCAAAAGCTCCAACGTTCCCAGCCTCTTAAGTTTTGACTGTTGACTCGTCCAGCAGTGCAGATGCTAATGATAAGTGTGTATGTGACAACGTGTGGGTGTTCCTGAACGTGATGGGCATGGCGTTACATGCTATATAGTTCTGCTGATTCCCATGTGGAGACTAGCGTGTTGCTAACATATTGCTAGCGTATTGCTAGCGTGTTGCTAACATATTGCTAGCGTGTTGCTAACATATTGCTAGCGTATTGCTAGCGTGTTGCTAACATATTGCTAGCGTGTTGCTAACATATTGCTAGCGCATTGCTGGTGCATTGCTAGTGTATTGAGGGTTTGGCCTGACTTCCAGCTGCAGAAGGTGGAGGAAGCATTCCTTTTGTGACACAAAGAAGTGTGAAAATGATCTGAAGTCTCAAGCTTTATTTGTCGCATCACGAATACATACCCTGTGCATGATTGTAGCCTTTTTGATTTTTCCACCTGCTTCATAAATTGTTACTTATTTCTCTTTTGAGCACAAAGAATGATACTATACAAAGGTAAATAAATTCCAGCAACCACACAATACACCTATGTATTTTTTGACTCGACCACTAGCGCACCTTATATAGATAACCAAGATTTAAATAAGTAAAATAACACACTAAAAATAAAGCAATGACCAGGAGGAGGAATATGTTGGAATAGTAACGCGGTATGATAGCTATTCGGAGCATTCAGTTACCTTGCACACAGCCTGAGGGTAGTCTCTCGGTGCTTTCTGGCTGTAATTCCCCAGCCTCTTCTGAGAGGAAAACCCATTAAGCCATTGGTGAGCTCTAGTCACATGTTAAGTGAGTTTCATCATACTGTACTTGAGAACAAAGGAACTAATTTGTAAAGACAATGTGCATTCAGTGAGCATTTCAAGTTCGGATATAATGATCATACTTTCCTGAAAGGTTTCCTGAGAGGTTTTTTGAGGCCTTTTTACCAAAAAAGTTTTAAATATATTCTTATATGGGGGGAGGGGGGACAAGTATCTGGCTTAGCATCTCAGGGCATTCTGCCTGGTGAGCAAGGCCCTAAACACCTAAATGCTGTACGACGATGTGGACGAAAGCTTCTGATACATAAATAAAAATGTAAGAACAACCCATTACCAAGTTTATCATATTTATAAACATCAGATATCACTGAAATATAGGATTTTTTGGAAATGCTTTACATTGTCTGCACCTTCATAATGCATAGAACATTCATAAGCAGCATGTAAGTATACTTTAACATACCATAACAGCTTTAATATACACCAATAACAAACATCCAAGTGTAATGTTTATCATCATAAAATGTTTGCTATTGATGTACAGTAAAACTGGTCTAAGTGGCCGGCTTGTAACTCGTCAATGTGCACAAGTCGATGCTCAAGCAAAAGTCCCGATTTTTCCTAATGATGTTTCCTTT
>JAODLC010000066.1:2667577-2684685 GCA_026781145.1 Hippopotamyrus pictus | reverse complement strand
TCTCGTCAATTCTCTAAGTCGTCACTTTTAAGCTGGTCCCGCGAGTGTCGACTTAGACCGGTTTTACTGTATATTAAAGCTAATAATGCAGTTAATGTAAAGTAACTGGACAAAAATACTAAAAATGCCTGTATTTCAATCATAACTGATATTTGTAAATATGATAAACTTGGTAATGAGTGCGTTACTCATAGTGTGACTCATAAGGATGCCTCTTTGTTTTCCCACCAGGAAATCTGCGATCAGCCTCGCCTGTTTGTTGATGGAATCAGCTCCCATGACCTGAACCAGGGCGCAGTGGGAAACTGCTGGTTTGTGGCTGCCTGCTCCTGCCTAGTACTCAAACCCGACCTGTGGGACAAGGTGGGCACCTGTTTTGGGGGAAAAAAGGCTTCCAGAATATTCCGGAAATAGAGTTTTTGTCCAGGTTGTTTGGCAGACCCGGCCCAAAATAACCAGCCCTGCCCCCCCTGGATCTGGGAGTTTTAACTGCAGTTGTGTGTTTTTCATGTGACTGGTTGGAATGGAGATGAATAACTTCACATATAATCAACTACAGAGTCAAATGGACGTTCCACCAAGACGGCTCACAGATCTTTTATGTTTGCATCTTTGGTGAATATCAAAGGTAATTCCTAATTGGAAGGAGCAGGATTGGGACATCAGTCCCGATAAGGATGCTGGCATCTTCCACTTCCGCTTCTGGATCTTTGGTGAGTGGTTGGATGTGGTGGTGGACGACCGGCTGCCAACAGTCAATGGGGAGCTCATCTATTGTCACTCCAAGAGCAAGAGAGAGTTCTGGAGCGCCCTGTTGGAGAAGGCCTATGCCAAGTATGTTGTCCCCTCGCCACCACAACGTGTTAGCGCTGGCTTTTTCTCAGCACTCGCAACGCTTACGCATGCGCATATTTACATTTATAATTACAATTGATTACAATTGATTTTATACACCTGTGGCAATTCGTCTGAATGAAACACCTGAATTCAGTGACTAAGAGGTGCATGCTAATACTTTTGTCTGTGTAGTGTATGTTCTCAAGGCTTGAGTGATGCTGGTGTTGGGGTTGAAGAAGCTCACTTTAATGTGTAATCCAGTCAGGCTTGCATTCATCGCAATCTTTACTGAACAACTAGGAAAGCATAATTACTACTGGCCACATCGGGAGACGACGGATCTTTAGGGGCAGTGGGTGGGTCATTTCTGATCACAGCTGTGTATGATGGGCCATGTTGACTCTTTTGGAGGGTGGGGCATGAATATTGACCACACCTGAAAGGTTTCTTGACCATCTGTGGCCCTCTGCGTCTCACAGGCTGTTCTTATGCTATGAATGCTTGGACGGTGGTCTGACGGGAGACGCGCTGGTGGACTTCACTGGCTGCGTGACAGAGTACGTCGACCTAGTGGAGGGGAACTATGCCAACGACGAGCCCACGAGGACCCGACTCTTCGAGACCCTCTCCACAGTGTTCGACAGGAATGGCATCATAACCTGCTCCGTCAAGGTGAGCGCACCGCGGAAGCCGCGCGGCATCATAACCCGCTCCGTCAAGGTGAGCGCACCGCGGAAGCCGCGCGGCATCATAACCCGCTCCGTCAAGGTGAGCGCACCGCGGAAGCCGCGCGGCATCATAACCCGCTCCGTCAAGGTGAGCGGAAGCCGCGTGGCATCATAACCCGCTCCGTCAAGGTGAGCGGAAGCCGCGTGGCATCATAACCCGCTCCGTCAAGGTGAGCGCACCGCGGAAGCCGCGTGGCATCATAACCTGCTCCGTCAACATGCAAACTCCATGCACGTGACACCATGCCGGAGACTTGAACCCTGGTGTGAGGCAACAGTGCTAAGCACTGTGCTACTGTGCCACCCCACATATAATCATGTCATATATAAATATTAGTGATATATAATATTTGTTAGCATAAGTGTATAGTATATCTTTAATATTAAGAGTCTTGCCTTGGGTGCACTGTGCATGTTTGTCTTAGCTACCATCCACCTTCACGTCTTAGCTGTCTCTGTGACCATGGAATCATATGTTTCTTTTGGAAACTTCTAAACATCTCAGTGCCATTCATTTTACATTTGTAATGAGTCCAAAATGTAGTGCTTATTTAGATGGTTTGTATATTATATAAAAAGGTCTAGATAGGAAATGACACAAAATTTTGACATGCAAAGTGTACTGTACAGTACTGTTTTGTTTAGAAAGTGGTGATAAACTTTTGATGTTATCTTTCAAACTAGCAGACTGTTACGGGTCGAGGTTAGGGGTGTCCGAGTATTATTTATGAATTTGCTTTGTGGGAAATTTTCTCATTTGTGTCTACAAGCTTCTCCATGAGATTTCTTCATGTGATCTACATGCTTCTCCATGAGCCCTTCATGGTTCTCCATGAGTTCACCTTGAGATCTCCAGGCTGCTCCATGAGTTCTACATGAGATCTCCATGCTTCTCCGTGCTCTTGTCTAGGCTTCTCCGTCTGAGATGGAGCACAAGATGGAGTGTGGCCTGGTCAAAGGCCATGCCTACGCGGTGACGTCCATCAAGAAGATGCGGGTGGGTCAGTACAAGAACTCCATGATCCGGCTGCAGAACCCGTGGGGGATGGTGGAGTGGATTGGCCCATGGAGCGACAGGTGGGATGATCTGCTAGTCAGTCGCTCTTCTTGGAACCTGTAACTCAAATCCATAGCTGCATATTTACAACATCTTTACCGCCACTCAACACCCCAAGGTTTCAGGGCCCCCTGCTGGCCACAAACAATCAGTACACTGGGGTGGCGGTACTTATTGAGTGAGGCCCTATAAACTCACCCCTGACACTGACAGTGCAGCAGTTAACTTTTACATCCCTGAGAGAGCTATCCTTTTTTATGTTCAGTTGGAAACCTCTTGATCCACAAACTATTTTAGCTTTGAGCCACTGTGCTACTCATGAAGTTCTGAGGGCAGAACAAAAAAATGATTGGTTAGACTGTTAACCAATCAGATTGTAGAGGAGGGGGGGTCCAAGGAACTAGATGAGGCAGGATCAAGACATCTGAGCGGTTGGTCCCGCCTGTTCTACAATCTGATTGGTTATCTCTCTGAACCAATCATTTTTCATTCTGCCCTCAGAACATTTTTCACTCGCTGACTTTTCCCCTAAGCATCTCCCTGTCTTTGACTTGACCCAGGTCTGAGGAGTGGAAGAAGTTGACATCCGTGGTGCGGGAGTCCTTAGGGCTCATCGTGGACGACGATGGCGAGTTCTGGTCAGTGCTGTCTTTGTTGTTGGAGACAAGGAGTAACCGACCCTGGTCCTCAAAGGGCAGCAGGCCGGCAGGTTGTGAAGAAAATGCTTGTGCTCTAAATTTAAATGGGATATGTGCCTGTGAATTATGTTGTGCTACAGGTAATGTTTATACGGTATTTTATCCACTACCAGGGATGTATACCGGGGCAGGGCCACTGCCCCCAGCTGAAAGCTGATTGGTCCCTTGAAGTGTCACCTCACTTGTCACTCACCAATCCAAAACGTATCATTAGCTAATAAGCTTGCCCCCTCTGTATGAATAAAGGGCTCTCTTATTCCCCCCCCCCCCCCATTTAAAAAAAATCCTAGAATCACCCCTGTTTACTACTATTTACATTCCTAGGACGCAAACTAGCAGTCGTTAACCACGATTGGACACCATTTGTTTAGATCTGAAATGCAGAAATTCACGGATTTCCCCTGTACCACAGGATGACGTTCGAAGACTGGTGTCACTACTTCACAAACGCGGAGGTGTGCCACCTTATCAACACATCACCAGGGAGCCAAGAGAAGACGTGGAAGCAGGCTGTCGCCTTCCGCAGCTGGACCCAGCACAATGATCCCCTCCTCAACCGTTGTGGGGGGAGTCCAAATCATCAACAGAGCTTTCTGCAGAACCCGCAGGTATTGACCAAGAGCCCAAACTCTCGTCTTTCCAAGGAAGTTCCTGGGTTCTTGTGTGTTCAGTGTTGTACTGTTTTGCTTGTAGATATGACCTTAAGTATGAGGAGGGATGCATACAAGACCCGGGTTTGTTGTTTCTCATGTCCCACGTGAAAAGTCACTTTTGGTCCCTCTGCCCCCTTATTGTAGTGATTGTTTGTGGTCAGTAGGAGGCCCCCAAACCTCGGGGTCCCACGAGACAGAACGCAAGCGTTTGTTAAAGCAAATAAACAAAAGAATATATGGGGTCTATTCATCAGAAGACATCAAAGTAACACTGACAGTCATGCTGTCAATCAAGTGAATCCATTATTGAATGGTAATATCCTCTTAAGGTTCTTTTGATGTGGTAGAGAAGGTCCACGCTGACTTCATGTCCTCTGCAGTACATGTTCGACCTGCTGAAGGAGCATGAGGAAGTGCTGGTGTCCCTGCAGCAGAGAGACATGAGGCTTCTCAAACCGGTCGGCGAAGGGGAGAACCACACCATCGGCTTTGTCATCTTGGAGGTACGGTGGCCTGGGAAGCAGCGTGTGGCTCAGTGGGCTAAGCCTGTGTGCCTGTAACCACAAGGTCGCTGGTTCAAACCCAGCCACAGCACGTCTGCGGGTCCTTGAGCAAGGCCCTTACCCTCCAGCTCCCTGGGCGCCGCTACAGGTGGCTGCCCTTCACGGACAGCGTGCTCTACAAAGATCAAGTTGAGGGAGGCATAAAAAGAATTTCCCCAATAAAGGATTGATTATTATTATTAAGTCTGGCGTGGCACGAGAAGAGCGGTGCTTTGCTGGCCGGCTGTCACTGCTCACCAAAGTTCTTCTGCTCCTTTTTCTCACCTCAGTATGAGTCGCTAAAGTAAGACCAGCAGGATGCAGGATTAAGTAATAAACAGAATGGTGTAAACCATGGCGATAGGAGAACTTAAAGCGAATCCATTGCTATACCAAAGTCCCGCTTTATTGTACTTCCCTAAAATGCTTTTGCCAAATTGCTTATTAGACGTAAATAACCCCAAATATGTGCCCTAGTGTAGGGGTTTGGAATTAGGAAGGACGTGAGTGGCATACAGGAAGAAAGGGCACGGTACACAAAACAGGCTCACATTTACAGGAGTGTTCACCACGGTGTGTATAGAGACTTCAGGAGCCACCCTGGCCAACAAAACAAACAAAACAATCTAACGAAATGAACCTAGCCTTCCATAATAGAAAACAAAAGAAACAAAAAGGCAATCACTTACCCTACCTTCCAAACATACAAGAAGAAACAGAGCACAGAAAATGGCAGACACTCCCTACTATATACACGGTAACCCAACACACCCGATATGCCAAAACCAGGGATTAGACTTGATGGTAGCTGTTAACTCGAGCAAAATGGTCAGACAGTCATACGAAGAACAGTAGCAACAGTACCAGGGGCAAAGAGAAAGCGAGAAAACTGAACGACAAACCAAGCTCATGCTCAAGTAAGCAAATCCGAATATATCACAAACAAACGAGCAGAGAGACAAACAGAAAAAGCAAAATAGTTTCTGCGTTGTCGGTCTTTTTCTGTGGGCATCCCGAAATGACGACGTCTGCTGAGCGCCACCAGGACTGGGGCGGAGTCTTGGGTGCATCCGATGAATCTCTGGATTTTTGAAGCCTGCAGCCACAAAACCTTGCGGCACATAACAAAACCTTATGGCACATAACACCCGCCCCCCACACAAATGTGAACCTTTACTGAGTTTGCAATACAAATCACACATCAGCCATTAGGTTACCTGATCCTTTCTTTTGAACAATCTGCTGGTTGAAGGTCTGAACAAACAAGGACCAACTCATTAGACGCTGTTGGTTTGTTTTACGCATTTGACCTTGGAAAACCAGTCAGTTATGATCGGTAAACAACGTAACAGAATAAGTGCTATAACCTGCATAAACCTCAGAACACCCTCAACAGGGAAGCAGCTGAACATGGTTGTGACTGGTCTGTTTTACAGGTTGAGCTTAACAGGAAGTATCGGCTCCATGACATAAAGACGCAGAAGATCGTGGCGAAGACGGTCTACACGAATGCCCGCACCGTCTTCCTGCGTAAGGTGCTTCCCAGGGGGCGCTACATAATCATCCCAACGACGTTGACGCCGGGTGTGCTGGGAGACTTCATGTTGAGAATCTTCAGTAACGTCGATTGCAACTGCAGGTGATTAGTCTGACTGAACATTACAGCTGGCAAATTTCTGCTGACTTGAAATGAGCATATACAGGGGCAGGGCCACAGGGGCCCTGACCCCAGATAAAAGGTGATTGGCCCACAGAGTGCTCACGTCCCTGTCACTCGTAGATTCGAAACATATCACTGGCTAATGATCTGGTTGGCCCTTCTGTATGAATTTTTAATTGGTCATTCTGTGAATTGTTCGAGGGAAGCCAAAACTGCATTTATTCCTCTTTCCTCTTTCCCACTTGGTCTCCCCTCCCCCCCCCTTAACAGGGAGCTGATGGAGGACAAGCCCCTGATGAAATGCTGGAGTGGCTTTCTGGGTTATCCCCAGGTGGTGACGCATATCCACATAGAGGGAGTGGAGGGGCTGGAGAACCAGGAGAGCACCCAAGGTGAGTTCAAGGAGCCACCACTCTGGAGAAAGCTTGTGGGACAGGCATGCTGGGTAAGCAGTGTGGGCGGGGCCTATGCCAGCCAGGCAGCTCTGAAAAAAGAAATGAAAAAAGAATACAAATACTGCAAATGATACGCTTTGTGCCCCCCTTCACCCACATTCTCATAAAAATCTTGCGTGTGAGATGGATGACCCTCATAACAAAATTGGTGGTGCAAATGGATGATTAGTATAAATAGACAACATGGATTTTTGATTCTTGTGCATTCTTGACTTTCCGGGCCTGTAGGTATTGATTCCTATCTGATCATACACTGCGAGGGATGTACCGTCCAGTCTAGAGTCATTAAGGACACCATGGACCCAGTCTTCAACATCTCAGCCATCTTCTATAGAAAGAAACCCAGCAAACCAATTGTTATCGAGGTGAGAGCATCCTAGAACGGGTTCAAATCTTTGCGTGTTTCGATGTCAAACTAACGCCCATTCAGTGTTATTGGTCTCTTTGGCAAGGTATTTAGTAAATAGCTAGTTGCACAGACAAGCTATAGGGTATACAAACAGCATCCAACAAGAAAGAGTTGAGTGTTACGAGAAAAATTCTTTAATGTAATCATTTGTATCACCAGGTGTGGAACAGCAATGACATACAGGACGAGCTCATCGGTCAGGTGGTCTTGCCCAAAACCAAAGGTGAGGTAGACAATCAGTTGAAGCTGCAGCTGAGCAAGAAAGACCAGAATACAACTGGCATTCTCAGTCTGAGAGTCATTACTTCCACCCAGCTGACCAGCATGTGACTCTGACCCCCACCCAAACCCTGATTGGTGAGGTTTTTTTTTTTTTCTCCATACCTTCAAAGTGTGGTTAGTTGGCTTAAAGCATAGTCAATGTTGACCTCAATACTAGCCAAGGCATCAAAACCTGGAAATGCAAGGTTCGAACTGTAAAAATGAAGAGTAAAATGGTGCTAAAAAAAGTGTACAAGAAATCTCCACCTTCACCGCCCCCCCCCCCCAAATCAGCCAAAAATTCACCCATGTTGAGTTGAAGTCTTCACTTCAGGCCACCAAGCCTACATTCTGTGCATGAGGTGGAATTTGCAATTAGGACTTAGTTGGGAAGTTAAGGATATTGCAAAAGTGTATTTGACAATTATGAGTTCCTGGATAGGACTTTATCAGGGTAAATATAGTAGTCTTTGTCTTTTGATTTTCTATCATGTAATGTGTCAAACTTTTTTTAATCATCATATATCACAATCTGTTTCCTTAGAGTGTCCGTCTTTTCACATTTTTTTTAAGTGTTGTACAATGACTTTTAAGAAATTGAATGGCATGTGTGACATAGAATTATTAATTTAATGTGTTCTTATACAAGACATTCTACTAATGTATTTCAGCTATCTTAAAAAAATTTATACAAGAATAAATATCTTTATTCAGCATCACCGAGAGCAACAAAAAGTGTAAATGGAAATCATGAAAACATTGTTAGCTTATAGAGGCTTCGGTTGTCCTGTGTTTGACATTTGAGTTTTTTGTAGTAATAAAACCATTGCTAATTTAATCATGCGTATACTCATGCTTGTATTTCACACTACCCAGAAGAGGTTTCAATGAAATAGGACAGCGTACTATAATGTAGAAAGAAACACTCCTTTGAAACGTTATTGATTAGAGGTTTTTTTTAATTTTATTTCAGTTCATTTCCCAAACTTTAGGGTTTTTTCCATTTGTTTTACACTAAAGACACTGCCATGCATAACTTAGAGTTCAAAAAAAATCTCCTGCTTCAATCACAATTAAAAATACCCAATTTGAAACAAATCGCTCACTTCACACTTTCGCCTCTCGTGCACTCTCTCTCTCTCTCTCTCTCTCTCTCTCTCTCTCTCTCTCTCTCTCTCTGTCTCGCCTTAAAAGAATGGAAAAAATGCGCTGAGCTTCATGGAATGTCCCAGCTGTTACAAAATGTCACCGTCTATACAGACACACATCCCTTCTGCGGTCTGTCATAATACACATTTTTAGAAGAGTTCACCACATGTATAGATATACACATTCAGAAAACAAAAGCAGGAATGTAGAGGAGCAATGAACAATATTTTGAACTGAGAGCTGGACATCCACTGTCTTGGGAGGTATTCTTTTGTGCCTCTTCTATTGAACCCTGACAGATTTCCACAGAAAAACTGAACTGAACCAACCAAAAAGAAGTGAACCGTCTTACTCTCTCTAACATGCACGTTACCGTAACAAGTCACGACAGATAAAGAACTCTGCTGCTGTCTTTTTTCTCCCCTGTACATCACTCTGCCATAAACACCAAAAAATACTATTACTGCTTGAGGGCGTAGATATTTTTAAATAATTTTTTGAGAGGACCAATTCGTTAAAAAATATATGCCACGGAGTTGACTGCACACCGTTACCTGAGCTTAGATTTTTTTCCAATTTTCCAAGCGGCTGGTTTATGTGAAAATATACACGGCACCAGTCCTGTATTCCCCATGCCAGGCGGGGGGGTCCGCTTAGTACGCGTAGCTGAAGGCAGGTTTGGGGATCATCCCCCATCATGCCCCACAGTGTTGTGGGCGGGGTCAGCGTGGCGGTGATGTCCAGGGTGGGGTCGAGGTAGGTCCATCCTAATGGAACTGGAAAGCCTTCTCCTGGGGGGGGGGGTTGGGGTGTCACAAGAAGAGGACCGTTGATACCGTGTGAAAGGACAAGGTAGAGGGAGGACCGGCATTTAGTGCCGTTTCGGGTTGTCGTGAGCCCGTTGCAAATGGAGGTCGGAGATCCAGTCTTCTAGATTGTTCATGACTACTGCATGAAGAGCTGCAATACTATTCATAGTGGTTTTGTAGTGGGGGCAGTGTGTGACTCAGCGGGTTAGGCTGCTGGGCCGGTGATCGGAAGGTCACTGGTACAAATCCCGGGCTCAGCAGAGTGATTTTACTATTGGGCCCCTGAGCAAGGCCCTTAACCCCCATTTGCTCCAAGGTCTGTCTGACCCTGCTTTCTCAAAAAAAAAAAAAATGTTCATCCCTTTGGAAAAAAACAGTGTGCTAAATAAATAAAATGTAAACGTTTTCCTCTTAACAGCCCAAAACTAAGCTTCCGCATGAGTTTCTCTGAACTCTGAGTTGGTAGCTTTTCTGTAGTTTTGTTTCCTTTCGGGGAAAAAAAGGGAAAAAGAAAACACTTTAAATAATAATTTGTTAACTCCACCTTTACTCTATCAGAAGATTTCGTGAGTGCCCCGCCAGCCAATGGCAGATTATAGGCTATTTACATGAGGGCGGGGCTCCGTTGCTACGGAAATGCGATTTTTCTCTATTAAAATTCCCGTTCTAAATCAGCATTTTGACTTGCAGTATCAAAAACTCTTTGACGGCTTCTTATCAGGCGCTTGACGTTTTCAGTCAGGTTCTCGGCAGGAGAACAAGATTAAGAAAAAAATATAGCAGGCTGGAAAATAGGCATTTCGTGTTGTGTCATTTATAGTAATCATTCATGTCTCGAAAGTAGGGTATAGTCACAAAAACGTACACAAAATCACTAATAGAATCAAATCGTTTGTTAATGACAAGCTTATCCGCCTCCCCACCCTAAAGCACACACACAAACATACATACAGGGGGTACTGTTTGGAATAGCTGGGCTCAGGGGTAGAAGTATCAAATCCTCCCCCCAAAAAAATGTGTTGTATAATACCACTTGAATACTTGGATAAGTTGCCAGAACCCCTTCCCTCTCACCCCCCTCCCACACCCCAAACAGTACCCCTACACACATACACTCACACTAAATGCTTTTTTGTTTCCATACACAGTTTTGAGGAGACAGAATGGTTACTTAAGCTCTGAGAATTGCTTTTAAAAAATAGCACCCCTTATAAAAAGTTACACGCTTATTTTGCGAATATTCGGATACATGCACACACACGTGTACATCCGTGACCCATATGAGGGTTGCGCTAATTTGTACAACCGGCCTGTCAGACTGTACAGGAAATCATCGTTAACAGCTAGGGGTTGATTCACATCAAGGTAAATATTAATTTGTCAAAGAAAGATCGTAGTTCTCCTACATCTTGGCCAAAACGCATCAAATGGTAGCTGTCCAGGAAAGAGCCTTTTCGTGCAAATTGTATTGGGCAGATCATACCCATTTTTTTCCGAGAGGCACGAGAAGATGTGGTTTGTTGGGACAATCTCGCCAGCGTCTTTCACAAAGGCCCACGGCCCATACAGAACAGCATGCTTGCCTTGTGGTTAAACTGCCGGAGAATGAAAGCCTTGTTGTATCCTGTTTCCCTCAGGATAAATGAGGCTTTGTCTTATCTTAAGGTGAACTTCTGAACACACGTCCGGCTCACTCCGAGTCACCTCTTCCGCATACCAAAGAGTCCGCTGCACATTCCTTCTTCTGTTGCGACAGAGTAAAAGGTGAATTGCAAGCACCAAGTCACTCGTATTGCAATACCGGTGTGTGCATGCCAAACGCGTCCTGCAGGAATGCCTTGTGGCACGTATGTGTAAATGCATAGCGCAGAAGCTCTGAGAGTGTAAGTCTTTAGCATGCAATGCTTCCATGTTTTTTTATGTTAATTATTATGATTTCTGTGTTGATTCCACATGCTGTCAAGGTCTGTGTGAATCATGGTCTTTTGAATCTGCATATTCAAGTCCGGGTAAGGCGATGTGTAGGGTAAGAGTTACAAAAAATAAGCCCATAGCTGTAGGTTTGCGGCATGTTTCTTTTAGCGCTGACTCCCAACGTTCACATGCATGGATGGCATGAATTCGTTCACAAAGAGTATGAAGAAAAATGTATCCAAGGTCTCTGCCTCTATGGCTACCATCACAGGAAATACGGGGGGTGCCGGAACGGACCATGTTTGGCCTACCATTCATATAAGATTAGCCTTCATGCAATAAGGTACCAGGGTATCACCTCAAACTCTCTCTGTGCACATGGTCTGGATGGCTCTCTTCATAGCGAGACTAGAATACGGGGGGATAAAAGACAGAACGACTCGCCGTGTTATCAGGCGAGACTCTATCTGCAAGCTGCAAACTTTCGCTAACTTCAAGACACCAACCCCACTGTTTGTCACTTTGTAACCTCCTGTGAATCTACCCCTCTGTGTTAATCGTGAATATATGCCCTGGCGTCTTTCTTCATCTGCACAGAGAGCTTATGATTTTGATTACATCAGCAGAGGAACCTAATTTCTATTTCTAAAAATTACTCATTTGCTTTAGAGCCCATAGTTGGCCATTTTAAGCTGCTATTAACTGTTTTCACAGTCCCTTTCAGGTTGATCCGAAACAAACAAGCGTACAGAAATGCTCGATGATCCCAGATCAGTAATATCCTTCAATAACATAAAAATGAATGATTTCCCCAAACTTTTCCATAAAAGGTAAGCTATCTCTCATCCACATACGTTGGCACTCACTCACACACAGTTCTACACACTCAGACAGAAGGTACAGTATGGACTTGTGTGTCACATCAGATAGGCATGATCATGCAGCTCTGTTAGGGGTCCGTAGTTCTAAGGTTGGTCTCTTGTGAGCAAAGATGTCCAATAGTCCATTTTAAGAGGGCGATGGAGGAGACAAGAAAACTGTAGGCTTTATCTAAACAAAAGGCCCTTCTGTACACCAAAGGTGTTGTAAAGTTTTGTTTTCTTCTCGAACCCTTCTCTGAATCCAGAGGATGAGCAGAAGGATTTTTTCCCCGAATGCAATGCTCCCTGCTGCACACAAACACTTCTGACAGACGCAAGAGTTCAAGGACTCGAATGAGCGCTCCCCAGCTCACATGAAGGCCTGAGCTTTTTTAATTCCCCAAAGTGCAGAGGTCCTTTTTCCATTTGGGGGTATTTTGGTCCTTATGCTGCCCTGTACGAGTTCCTCGATGGTCTTGCATTGAAGGGTGAGGCATGGCTTAACGGCTGCCGTTCTTAATGGCATCCTTTGCAGCTACAATCAGGGGCGTCAGGCTGGAGAGTGGTTTGGCCAGTTTCAGGAATGAGTGCTACCAAGTAAATGAGAAGCAGCGGAAATTAGTCTCACACTCCAGACATTGAAACAATGCTCTTCCTAGCCACCCACAAAAACATGCAACGGGAAAGATGCCGGACTTGGCCGAACACCTTAATTAACACTTCAGCCAGCAATTTGAAAGGAAACCCCGACAAACTTCTAGAGACGGACCATACCTGCAAGAGGTCCTTAGCAGAGCCTCTCCGGTCTACGTCCATCTCCAGGCACCGGTTGAGGAAGTCACGGAACACAGAGGACAACCTCTCCGGGTTCTGGAGCTCAGGTGTCCCGTTGGTTGCGATTAGGTACAGAGCCTGTGTAGACATGAGTCACTGTCATTGGAATTCAGCTGACTGGTTCACTACCCCATTGATGTTAATACTGTTTTGGCCACAGACCAACAAATCAAGGTATAGTGATTTCTATTAATTTTTTATGTTTGCTGCACCAATGTGCAGCTACTGGATTCCTGGGGACTGCAAAAGCGGTCAAGACATTGTGGTTTCACAATTCTGAAGATCTTCAGTTATTCCATTGGCAAGGTGTTTAGACCAGATTAGTAAAAAGAGAAATGAGGCTTTGAAGATTAATGTGTGCCTTCAAATCCCAACTGGTATAATTCACTCCGCGTTGATGACTTCATTGGTTCCACTGGCAGCGTATGGTACATCGGCAGGACTGAAAGCCTCTAAGAGCCTTGAAAATGTTGATTTGTTTACAGAAGTCCTTCAAATCATGTTTGACTTAGCTCAGAAATGACTGATAGTCAATAAACTTCTCTGTGGCAAAGTGATATTATGGCTGAATGGACGTTTTTGCCTAAGGAAAATCCAACTTGTTGAGTTTACCAAGGTGTTGCTGAATGTCTTAATGTGATTCTTTTCTAGAAAGCTTACCCTGAGCGGATTCTCATTCAGATACGGTGGTTCACCCTCCACCATCTCAATGGCCATGATGCCGAGAGACCAGATGTCCACCTTGGGGCCGTACGCCTTCCGGGTCACGACCTCGGGGGCCATCCAATAGGGTGTGCCCACCATGGTGCTGCGCTTATTCTGTTCGGGGGTGATCTGGGCACAGAAGCCGAAGTCGGCTGCAAGTGGTAACAGGGAGAGGGAGTCAGGGAGAGAGGCAGCATTAAGTCTCGCTTTGCCAGAGCATCAGGCTCACAGCGGGATTTGCAGGAGATTTCTGAAAGGGTACGAATGTCCTCCTGGGACAGCCACTCACTGAGTTTCACTGAGCCATCCATTCCCAGCAGAATGTTATCGCTCTTGATGTCTCTGTGGATGACCTGGTTGGAGTGCAGGAAGTCCAGAGCCTGAAGGCACTGCAGAGACACACCAACGTGAATTGTCGAAGCCACAGTCGAGCGCGTCAAACTGACATGGGCGAAGGAAGACAACAAGTCTGAAACCTTTCCTTCATGAGATATGCCAGATATAAAAGAGCAAGGGAAGTGACTTCCACTGAAAGTGTACACACAGACATAAGGACCCCCAGATGGTCTGATGGAAAGTTGAAGGCAAAGACTATGTGGTTTGTACTGGATGAGAATTGACCTAGAAGGGTAGTTAACATTTTTTACTTTTTATTTATTTTTCAGATGCTTTTATCCAAATCAACATACATTTTTTCGAAACAGCAGGGTCAGACGGTCCATGAAGAAATTAAAGATTAACCCTTTCAACCCCATCCATTTTGAGTTTTTCTATCCCTTTGATTTTAGGCTTATTACATTGTATGTACATGAGTCGACCACATATGCTTTATGATTTTGTTTTCTGTGACATTTGGAGCTACTCAGATGTCTCATAATTTGATGTGTAACTGCTGACAGTCTTGATATCCTTTTTATGAGGAAAAACTACTTGCGCCTATTGAAATGTCTCAACTTTTAGTCTCATCTATTATAAAAATGTGCAGGCAGTACAAATATAATCTTATAAATGCTGAGATTAGAGTCTCTGTGATGTGGGAATGCAGGAGTTTCATTGGGGATTTTTCTATGGCTTGGTACTGTGAAGGAATACATGGTTAGTGACAGGCGGAAATGAACATCTTTGATTTTACATCCATTTGGTAAATTGTTGAAATGATGTGATAGACAGCAATGCATGGTTTTATATATTTTTTATATTTTTATTTATTACTTTATTAGATCTGAAAGAAACTGATATAGAAAAGCACTGACTAGTTTATGATCCACTGAAGTGAAGAAATATTGCAGTGTTCATCAATAAAACAATGGACACCAAATCCTAATATAAGCTTAAAACAAATACCTGTAGGAGTAACATAAATTCACTTTGTTTATATTCACAGTTCTGATCCGTGGAACATTGCGGAAGCGAATATGTGTTTTGTTTTCCGGGGTGTGTTCGTGTGAAAAATGCGTCAAGTATGGGCCTCTTTTTGCGCAAGATTTCTTTGGAATAGTTTAGCGCACGATGTTGCAACTTGGACGATCAGATCGAATAAGTTGTTTCAGTTCCAAAGATATGCAATTCATGTCTGTGCGTTATACCTATACCTATTCTGTGCGTTATACCTATACCTATTCTGTGCATTATACCTATACCTATTCTGTGCATTATACCTATACCTATTCTGTGCGTTATACCTATACCTATACCTATTCTGTATGTTATACCTATACCTATTCTGTGCATTATACCTATACCTATTCTGTACATTATACCTATACCTATACCTATTCTGTGTGTTATACCTATACCTATTCTATGCATTATACCTATCCAGAGTTACGAGCCTGAGATTAATGGGTGTGAAAATCAATGTGTTTTGTGTGTGTTGGGTTCTAAGGGTTGAGAACCTTGCTTAGGGGCCTCAAAGTCTATTTGAGCGGGAGACCTTCTGAATACAGGAACAGCATTCTAACCTGCAGAGCCACATAAATAATGGGACCGATATATCCAGCTAACAAATGCTACTTATTGGGATATCCTTTTTAGTTGTTTAAGGCCGTCCTCAGAAAGGTTTCCCCAGCAGAATAAGAGAATCCTACAAACGCTTTCCCTGAAACTTTAGCTGTCATTGCCGTCTTTGGCCAAGGTGAAATGCTCCAGGTTAATACCCCAGAGTGCTGGAAGTGTCTCTGTGAGCTGAGTTTGACATCTGAATGAGCAAGAGCGGAAGCAGCACAGGCAGCAGAAAGCCACCTGCCATACCTCTCGACAGACAGCGGCGATCTGGCCTTCGTCCATGCAGGTCTCAGTCACCACATCCGTGAGGGAACCTCCAGCAAGGTACTCCATCACCACCCATAGCTCATCCCCAACCAGGTAGCTGTGGAGAGCGAGAGGGAGACACCGTCACACCTACGGCTGGACTGATGATCAATCCACAAATCTGTGGATTGTAAAGTATCTATGCCTAGATACAACACAATGTAAAAGATCTCCAGGAGAGAACTCTTGCAGAACAGCGCCAGTCTATCCGTTATCTAACCCTGCCTACAGCATACCACACCTAGACTGACATAAGACTGATTAGCTAACGGTTAGCAATTCGGGTTATAGAGCACATTCCAGGTAATAACACCAAGGCCCCCCCCATGACTTGCGAAACAGATAGTGATCTGTGCTCATGCTAGTATGCAGATTCCCCTCTTATTGACATTCCTGGGCAGAGCGAGAAGTGCAGCAGGACGCACCTGTCAAGGTAGTTGACGATGTTGGCGTTCTTGTTTTCCCTCATCACCAGGATCTCGTTGATGATCAGCTCCTTCTTCGGCTGCTGCTGCAGGTTCATCTGCTTGATGGCCACCTGAGGGAGGATGGGCCATGGTGCTGAGTGAGGCACAGGCTGCCGGAGCTTCCCGGAGCAAGTAGCACTACGCTGGATGGAATCCTGCTTCAGCCATCGCCCAGGGTGAGAGGAACAGCCAATAGCAGCCGGAATCCCCTCACCTCATGACCTCACCATGACCTCAGAGTACACTCCAGGTCTAATCTAATAGCATCTTCAGCTGTTTCCGTGGACCCACTGCCTTCCTATTACAATTACAGTGGTCATGGAACGACTTGAAATGCTTGTTTAATTCAGTAAAAGCATTGCACATTTATGGGTGTTATAACAGAAATCATTACTTAATTTTTACCACACACACACACACACACACAGAGCTCTTGGAAAAAATTAAGAGACCACAGCAAAATTTTCAGTTTAACTCATTTCTCAGTGTATGGGTATGTATCCGTGAAAAATCAAAAATCTACATTTTTGTTGCAAACTGCGGCCTGGCTCTTCCCTGCTTCTCAATGGTATGAGAAGGAAATTAGAAACTGTAAACTGGACGGAGTTAAATGGCAAAACAGTTGAAGAGGCACGGGAATTTTTTAAAAGCACATTGTTACAAGTACAAGAGGACTTCATACTTGTTTCCAGCAAAACTAAATCTAGGAAACGACAACCAAGGTGGTTTACTAAGGAAATTAAGAATAAAGTCAGGAGGA
>JAODLC010000066.1:2643771-2661511 GCA_026781145.1 Hippopotamyrus pictus | reverse complement strand
CCCCCCCCCCCCCGAAACCCAGCCAACCATCTCTATCAGGTCAGGATTAACTGATAACCGGCTAGTATACACCCCAAGTGATGTGTCCTTCATAAATAATGAAACAACCTTGGCAGATACAGTTAGATCCTCTAACCAAAAAAAAAAAATACTCTTGGACTACTGGAATGATCCGTGCAAGGGGCGGGGGGGTCCTGATCGTGTTTTCAGGCACCTGCTGGGACGCCCCGTCGCTTCTAGAACAATGCGAGGCCACTCTCCAACTTCCAGGACAATCTGGAAAACTTGCCTCTGTTCCCGAGCCACTTCCCTAAATTTAACCTCCTTATCTATTTATCCTTCGCTTTAAATAAAAGAGAGATATATTATAATCAGGTAATGGTGCTAATTTCACACAGGGAAGAATTATTTATGTGGAGGATAACGTGAGACAGTTAGACAAAGAATGGAGAACCAGAGCCGGTTCTGGGGGGGGCAGAGAACATGCATGACCCCCCTGTGGCCCCCCTAAATACATATCCTTCTTGGGTCTGATATAAATGTGCTACTATTATTATTATTATTATTATTATTATTATCCACATTTATATATGTGGGCTAAAATGTTGTGCGCTGGGAACAGGCGAAACACAAGCGTAAGCACATATTCTTGACGGACTCAACGCGGGGACGCGAGTTAACGACAGAAAGAAATAATCAAGCTTGTGGAAGCAAGACAATCTAAACAAGAACTCCGAGTGAGTTACGTATTTGTAAAAACTCTAAAATGTGACCGCAAAGCATTGCATAAATATCTTAGTGGTTTTCAAAACTGTCTTTTGCTTCTTAATTCCGGCAATCTAGTGTAAGTAATACTTGGAGGACATTAAGGTCAAATGCATCTGCCCCCCTTAACAGAACAAATGGCCCCGGTTGAAATGGTCTAGAACCTCCACTGTGGAGAATGATGGGCCAGTTTTAAAGGAACAAACACTGTTTATGTTAATCTCCCTTAGCAAACAAGGAGGATTCTGGGACTGAGAGCTCAAAAGCACACCACGACAGGTTCCATGAAGGCCCGATACATCAGAGCTGAAAGGCAATATAGCCATGAGAGCAGCACTCAAACCAGCTCTGGCTTAAACATAAAGGGCAGTCTGATTTATTCCTTGGGTAAGTTTTGTCTGTATCTTTATCCTCCCTGTTCCTTCTCTTTCTCTTGCTCTCTTTGTGATCCCATTTTTTTGCTCCCTTACGCTGGCCCTGTCCCGACGAGAGGCACCCGCTGGATGTTTAGAGGGGACGGCCACTTACCCTTGTCCTATTTTCTCGAAACGCGTGTACTTCTTTTTTGGGTCGCCCACGCTCACGATGCTTCCTGGAAGAGAGCAGGGAGACGGTTTGTCGGGTCGGGGGAGTCCGCCGCATGCCAATGGGGAGGGAGAAGAGCCAGTGCCCTCCCGCCGTGACACCCCCCCCCCCACTGTGCACAAGTCCACTGATCATGGCTCACGCCAACCAGCAGCCGGCGGCTCTCTATAGCCCGCGGCATTCTGGGAGCAAGTGCTTTATATTTCTGCTGCAGAATCCCGCCAAGGTGAGGCCAGTCATTGCCAGCGGAGAATGTTCAGCAATGCCAAGCAGCAGCAAAGCATCAGCTGGGCATTGGAACAAGTGCAACTGAACCAAAAACCCACACAGATTCACTATGTAGGATAGGGTGTTGGGTAGCGCAGAATCACGCATGATGATCTGGTATGATGTCACCGCACACCACTACAGATTCATTATAAAGAACCGCTTCTGCCACCTAATTAGATTAGCTAGTCACTTATCTTACTGACCCCAAGACGTCCCCGCAAGCAATGCCCTGAAAGTTTGGCTCAGGACCCAGACCCAGTTAATAAATCCCAGGCAGCGGGTCTCGAATCGCCAAGGTGTGAATTCTACTGTAAAATGGTCAAACGAGCCGATCGCATTAATAGTAAATCATTACAGGATGAGCAGCCTGCCTGCCTGTCTCAGCGATTCTAATTTAATGTACGTGGGTCCTGAAGGACGAGTCAAAGTGAGGTAAGTCTGTAGCTTTCACACAGGAATGTACGTTTTGATGTCCAGTTTAAATATCGATACTGCAATTTAAAATGCGATGTCCACTTTAAATATTGACAGGACCTCAGAGCATCATGGGATGCGGGGGATGGGGAGGGGAGGGGACATACTCAGCCGCTCCAGAATCTCCTCGTCTGTCATCTTGGACTTCTTCCTCTGCCGGTCGGTATTCCGGTACAGGCTGGTGGAGGTGTTCTCAGGACCCTGTGTCTCCGGGGGGGTGGTGACCTCCTTCACGGGGGCCGCTGGCGCCGCCGGCTCTATGACGGATCGCGTGTAGATCTGGGACAGGGGACACGGCGGTTTGTAGGGTCAAACCCCAGTCATCTAGACGGTTAGGGGCTAGAAAATCCAAAGACTGCAGGTATGAATGGAAGAAGATCCTGCCGTTCTACCCTTCATAAAGACGTGTAACCTTAGCTGTGAGCCGCACAAGCCCATTCGGACACGCGATGTCCTGAAAAGACCACTTCCTGAGGCAGAAGTCAGAAAGAAGATACGGCTCATTTCCTGGAACATTCCTCCTCAACAAGTTCTTCACGTGCCTCATGTGAATTTTGGGGATCTTTCCAACCACGTACTTGACCTTGTTACTGGTGCCGACTGATAAAAACTGAACGCAGAGAAGACCCTCTTAAATCACTGCCTTTGGACCTCTTTTTAACCGCTCTTAATGTTTCACGCTATGCATTTCCTGCACAAATGTGATGGTTACTGGGTGAGTGTGGAACGGCTGGATGGAAGCACCCCTTACCGATTTGGTGTGTTCCGGCCGAGGAGCAATGACCGGTGGAAGTTCATTGTCATCCTCTTCCTCATCCTCCTCTTCCTCTTCATCCTCCTCCTCCGACACAGGTGGTGCTAATGGGGGCTCTGACGCTGTCTTTGTACCCTGCGGGTCACAAACGGTCACCTTTAATCCCCACCTCGCAGATCCAAATCAGTCGCAGATTCATCAGCCATTTTCATCCCATGTGACAGGGCTCCACCAATCAAATATAGCTTTGTAACATGACGTGAGGGACCGGACCCCAGCTTAAGCTCAGAAACAGAACAACATCGCAACAACTGGGCAGAATTATGTACCTGATCTGTAAACCGTTTCAAACAAAGCCTATGGTCTCTGTAACATACCGAGTGCAATGTTTTCTTCTAGGGCACTCAGTCTTAGCCTGTCCCATTGTAACTAAACAATAACCATCACAATGCTGGTGTCACCGATGCCTAGTTTCTCTGTCAAAACATGTTTACCCAATACATCCCAGCAGCGTAGTGGGAAACCACGGGAGGGACCGCGAGGATTAACGACCATCTTCTCCGAATACAACCCTGCCAACAGGAGCCCCGTTAGAGGGCCGTTTGACGTCAACCGGGGGACAATTTCCAGAGCACAAAAAAAAAAAACTCCAACACGACAGCAGCCAGGAGATCATAGTGAGGACCAACCCAGCACAGAAGCCTGAATCCGCATCACTCACATGATACCACGGAAGCTGTCATGTTGACCTCTGGATAAAGGTAAAGCATAGGAGTGTCTAACATTTCTAAGCATATTCTGTGACATCCCTGGCAGTATATACGATCCAGTGGGCGAGCCCAGGCAACAGAAACTCAAGCCCTTTCTTCTACTTGTTCCTCTATATATAATTCAGGCTTTAAGCAGGGCCTGCTGGGACTCCCAATCAATAGACTCAAGGTGAAAAATAGTGTCACTTAGACTCTCTAACACAAACGCCCGTCTCTCCTCTTCCTCACCATCATAAGCTTAATTCTGACGCGTCAGTCACTCTAGGTCTGTCTTCGAGCCCGACGGGGGTCGGGCCGTGAGAGCATCTAAACGAAAAAGCTAATGCATCCCTGGTCGAACCCGTAATCGAATTGGATTACAAGTAGGTCCTTAGCCGCACTGTGCGGAAGTACCCGAGACGCTGCTGTTTGTGATAATGTTATTGTCAGGGGTGTGGGAGGGGCAGGGACGCCCTGGCAGATTTACGGGCCCCAGCACTCGACATGGGCCCTTGAATACATAACGGAATAGGTAAAATTAGATGGAGGGTGTCAAAGGAGGCCAGAATTTCTAGATACGCCCCTGATTGTTGTTGCAGGACAGGAGATTCGAGCTGAACACAGTCGGTGATACAGGGCAGCTATCACGTGACTTTTAGTTCCTGGCGTTTTTTTTTATGTGGCCATTTTAATCAAAATCATTCAACATTCAACCGAGATCCCGCTTGTAGGGAAATCATTGAATGTTATTTTTCAATCTTTCATAAGATCATTTAATTGTCGAAGGTGCTATGGGAGCGACGGATGATTCTTAGGGAATTATCCGTCATTTAGCTATTTTGTGAATGAGAATTGCACCCTACTTATCAGAAGAATATCTTCTATAATTAAGGTCCACAGGGACCGTGATCTCCGCTTGTCTGTTGATGATGTGATCTGCTCGTGCACGGTCTGCATTTGCGCGACTCGGTTGCAGACTTGCATTACTTCCGCATCGTGCGCGGCGCAGCCCCCTGGAACGCGCACGTCTAGATGCGGCTGCCGAGAGGAAGGCCAGGCAAAACTTGCTGCTCCCCACGCGTCAGCTACACGTATGAACTTCCACCACCCGACTCCACAGAGAACCAGCCTTTTCTTCTTATTTTCCACACAGTCGCTGAGCTGGTTTAACTGTCCGGCTGGCATCCAGAGACCACTGGAACTGCAGCTAGACTCCAGCCCAGAGAATCAAGCAATCTGAGGACATATAAGTTAATGTTTCCTCAGTGATCTCAACCCAGCACCCGGGCAGTATACAACCACACAATCCATCCTGAACAACTTCACAGGCCTTAAATGTGGTTCGGGGGATTTGTGTGTCTTATAGGGAGGGAGTGTCTTATAGGGGAATAAAGCCCTTGATTGATCTTTATTTCAGAGTTTTGGCTTCAAGACGGACAGCGAAGTCGACCACGGCTGAGCCCAGCGGAGCTGATAAATGACAGCGTCGCGTTCTTCGAGTTCGAAGAACGCGACGGAGAAGGAGAAGGGACCAATCAGCTGCCAGGGCTCACGGGATGGCTTTCCAATTGGACCATCGGCGAGACAAGAGTAAGACAACAATCGTCGCGCTACACTGAAGCCCCCATTGCAGAAGCGCCGCCTCCAGGTCAAATTTACCGTAATTCTGTGAACTACAGTAGAATCTGTGAAATAATAAAATAAACTCACATGCATTCACCTGGAGCTACATATAAAAAAAAAATATTTTCACATTATCTCCTGTAAGGAATGAGGGTATTTTTCATGCAGATTTATAAACCTCTATTATCTCACTTAATACCTTGTGGATCATTTATATCCTCCTGGGTTCAGAGGAACGTTCATTGTAAGATGATCAAAGATGACTCTTTTCACTTTGGAACCGCAGTCATTAAACGCCCCTACCTCAGAGCTGTCATTTGCCCTTCTGCAGAGAAGCACATCAAATAATCATCCTTTTTTTTTTTTTTTTTAACACCATCATTCAGCATTGGAATGTCTGGAGCAAACATTCCGGAATTTGACGGCGCTACCTTTTACTGAATTTGTCCATATATAGATGCACAAAGTGTGTGTGGCATTACCTTGTCAAATAAAGCGCTGCAGGTTCTAAGGCTGACCGGAGGCCCGGAGGACAGGAGTCGGTTCTGAATGTGAAGGTCGAAAATGGCAGGATTTACTCAACACAGACCGAAAGCAACACATACAAGCAAAATGAACCGCGGGGGCAGAAATGCTCATAACCTCCACCCTCCCACCCCAAGGACATCAAGGCTTGTCTGACGCTTGTATTTGCATACCTGATCCTCTGAAAAAGAGATTTTTCACCATTACAGAATAATTCTGCATTCCCGTCAATCGAACCTAATATGTTCCTAGAAATCATACCCTTCTGGATGAATCTGTTGTTCCGCAGAAATCTGTATGGAGCTTTTTCTGGGAAAACGGCACCAAGAAACATGCTGGTTTATATTAGTTGCGCATGTAATAATCAGTTAAGCAGTCTGTTAAGCGCGGCGTGGCCTGAAAGAACGGTTTGACGAGTCAGTCTTATTTAGCTGATTTATTGCTTTGTTTGCGATCGCAACGGGACACGAAATGTACATTTGTGGCGACTTCGCCATCAGCTCGCCAGCACAGACGGTTTTAATGTCGACCACTGTCGACGTTCCCGTCTCCCACCAGAAAACGCATCCTGCTCCATTACCAGCAACGCAGCCCACCAGCAGATAAATATTTTGACTCTTGTTCTTCCCCAGACAAACTAGAAGGTAACTAAATCATTTCCCTGCAAAGTGCGGCTCTTCCTGTTTGATCCGAAGGTCGTGCGTCCTGCTGTCGTTCCTCACGTGTGTGCCCAGGCTCCCGACATTGCACTTGTTTACAAAACACAGCGACTTAATAGCGCGGTAAAGACCAGCTTCCTGTCCTCTCCCAGTTTAGCGACAACGGACAATGGAGGCTACTTTGAGTCCGGAGTCGCATCTGATCTTGATACGATTTACGTCGTCATTTTTTTGATGTATATAATAGACGATTTTTTCCAAAGCGGCGTACATTTTTCAGAAGGCTAGATCAGATTCAGATTTTGATCGAATATATACATATAATATATACAATATATACAGATTTAATTTCATTCAATAATTCAGATGTTCGGAGCTTGTAGGTACGTACACAGGCAAGTAGGTATGACAGAGAAGCTGGCAACCTCGCTCCTGAAACATACTCGTGAGGTGAGTTTCGTGAAGTTGAAGTCGGGATTCGGCTATGTCGCCATCGCGACGGGGGGACCGGCAGGCTCTCCCAAGTTCACGCTGCTCGCTCCAGACTCAGTAGAGCCTGGTGCAAAAAGCCTCCTCAGTAAAGTCACCGTAAGTGCCTTAACTGTGCTTCACAAAGGGACAGCAGAATATGGCAATGAAAGAACCGGCTTTGGGCTACCTGCAGTGAACTATGACGTGATATACAAGTTCAATAGGGGCATCGCTAACAGTGTTAGCATCGCTAACTGACTTAGGGCCCCTGAGTTTGTCCACTCTGCAGTTTGATGTGGCCCAGTGTCATTTACCTCATATTGACACTGGGAACAGGTTTTTGGGGGCTGGTTGGGGCAGTTAGTCATGTGAGTTAATTTATAGTCAACGTCTCAGTTCAAAGAAACATATTGTTTTCACTAGAATGTTCCCCGTACTGCTGGACAGAAAGAGTGTAACTCACAGGTAGTCTTTTGATATTTACTTCAATGCTTGACTTACCTGAACAGCTACCAGCATTACAGAGAACCCAATAAACTCTTTTGGGCTCTGCAAAAAAAAAGGGGGGCAGAACTCCAGTCCTCATTGGTCAACTGGGCGGCCAGTTTTTTTATGCAACATTTTAATTGGGAATTGATTGGATCAGCAGGTAGGGTGACTTCTCATCTAACTAATGATTGGCTTAAATGACTGAAGTGTCCATGAAGACCCTTGAAGACAGAATTTTCCAACCTTGCATTACAGGAAATGACATATTGTTAATGGTGCCAAATAAATCACAGACGGCAGGTAGCAGGAATGACCGATGCTGACTTAGGTTTTCACACAGAGATTTAAATAGGCTTTTGGTTTTTATATAACCAGGAATGTAACAACTTGATGCTATGCGATTCTTTAAAACATTTTTAAAGACTAAAAAAAAAATTCACTGTCAGTCCATTTTCTTCTCAGCTTCCCGTAGAGTAGATAATTATACTCTGCTTTCATATGAAAATATACCCATCTGTATTTTCACTTTGAATATATGCAAATATATATTTAAATCAAAAATAAGATCCTCACTTCCCCATATGGGACTTTTTGTAGACTGTCTGTAGGTAAAACAACAAAAAAAAAGTGTGTTTTATTGCAATAAATTAAGACTAGGTCTTTAATCGGCTAGTTGAGTCTGCAGTGTTTTTATAACTGAACAGAAGCCGAATTTACATTTCGGTCCGGGTAAATTTAATAGATCTGAATAACCACATACAGACATACGCACATATATATATATGTGCATATTTATGCAAGAACAAGCACACAAAGCCTTATAGTACAATACTACACGCTGAGGAATCCCTATGGAGACGCATGTCTATTTTTACTGCGAGGGGACAGCACAATTTTCATCCCATCCATCAATAGCTGGTTTTACCCGCCTCCAACTGGGAGACGGTACTCGGCGATCCCACCCACTGACACCTTCAGGCCCCCGCCATCCTGCTGCTAGGGTACAACCAGTAAAATAAGTCCATGACGTACATCAGTAAGGCCACAATTTAAATCAGTAATCCTCAAAATCAAATCCCTTTAATTGTGAAAGCCCTCACCCTTTAAAGACAAGTATCTGTGGAAACGATGACTTACCAGTGTGTTGGTCGCCAGGTAACCGTGTGCTGATTTGTCTGCAAAGTGAAGTGAAACAGAGTCTGATTTGTCAGAGGATGTGGTGCTTTCAGCCTTCTATCTGTTTATAGGGTGAGTGCAGACAAATCCAAAGTAAAATAGGTCATGAAAATTGCCTTTAGTCAGCTTAGAAACAAGCACTACTCAACCGTTATATTATAAATAAGCTGTATTGCAATGAATGACTGTTGACTGTTCGCGGCACAGAGGAATGATGACTGTTTTGTTCCCCGCACCTCCGGACGTGAAGCTCATGTACTTCTGGTTGTTGACTGTCTCTTTGGAGTCGTAGAACTTGAGCACGTCCAGCACGGCCTGCGGATTCTTCTTCTGCTCCAGCTTGGTGATGTTGGAGGTCTGGAGGAGCCGTGCCCATTGCTCGGGGATACCCTAGGGGGCGGGCCAGAGAGAAGAACCGGACGTCAACTAGAAGAAGCGCAACCCAGAGATTAACTGCTGTACTGTGAAGCCTTTAGTAAGACCAGCTTGCGTGTTCTATTCTCTATGCACCAAATACCTGGCACAGATGTGCTGGGAGCTGGGAGGAAGCAAAAATGGTTTGAGAAACACTGTCTCACATAATAGGCTGCCTTACACAAGCTCTAACTAAATGCTACCTTGATTTGAGAATGAATGACTAACACAGTTCAGCATTTTAAATTCCGTTTACACAGTGCTGGATATTTTCACAGAAGACGTTAAGTATCGTGATAAATGGGAACAGCAGTGAGGGCTCCTCCTGGGACTTGAACTTCTAACCTCGTGTGTCAAAGCCTAGACGTGCAGATGGCTCTTTGTTTAATACCATGAGCGGATATGTACAACAGGCCCCACTACAGTCTTCTTTGAATTTCCATGACTGATATACAATGATCCTGTCCCATCTAGAAGGCACCGCCTTGCCTCTGTACCAAAACGAAAGACAAGCTCAAACATCTCACGTTTAATCTCCTCTGTTCATTTCTCTTAAGGAGGCCACTGTCAGCAATCAGACTGTAATTTGATCAGTGTGCTACAGAATGCAACAGATGAGCCTCGTTCTGATTCACTGAAATCTCCTTTTGGGCCTCACTGAACCATAAGGGGGGCCCCATCAGCTATAAGTATGTAATAAAATGATAGCTAAGGGGACACCAGTACATTTAGCCCGTCAGTCATCCAGCTATATTTATTGGCGGCTTAAAATTTTATAGGGTATATTACCCTCATATATTAACAGAGGTAGACAGTTCAGACCCAGATAACAAAAAATCCAGTCCAGGATTTTGTTTAAACCAGCCAATAGAGCATAAAGAGTCGTAGGCACAGCGTACTCAACTGGTTGGTTGAAACAAAATCTTGGTCTGGATTTTTACTTTCTGGACCTGACAAATCCACCTCTGTATATTAATGGTTATATTTTATTCTTGTCAGACATTTTGTATCAACAGACCTTTCCTTTCAATACCTGTAGAAGATATAAGAGATAAGCAGAATAGTTTCTGGACGAATACATTTTAGTGATACGTTTTTTTTCCACATCGGTTTGCAATGCGTACCAGTTGAAATACCATATCCAACAGAAATCATGCGTAACTTAGACATACCTATGTCATACAAATAGGCTTAAAAGTTCTTCACGTGAGGCGAAAACTGTTCAGAGAGTCCTCCAAACCAACATAACTATGTGAAGGATGACGGATGAGTTTTGACGATAAAACCACCACAAGCAGATGTGATACAGAGAAGCACAACAGCCTCCTTTAAAAACAAATGTAAACATACAATATACACAAAGAAATGACAATGGACCCCAGCTATCCCATAGGTCATCATCAGGGTGGTTTCCATGACGACATTGTTCCCATTTCTATGCGGGACAGGAATGTCTGTCGGTATCATAATTCCAATGGAGGTGGGTGGATTGTCGTGGCCCAGGTGTGTTTACTTACGGTGAACTCCCCTGTCACGGCGTCAAAGCCTACATGTATTGTGTGCTCAAAATCAGAGGGTAGAGATATTTCAGGACGTTCCTTTTCTTTCTTCTTATTGGCTGCAAAAGAGAGAACAGAAGGTTGGCACCTACCACACCACTAACACGTACAGTATGGCAGCGATCAACCAGCTCAGTCAACAACCGTGAGAGCAAGTCAACAAGTCTTGGAAGAAACGGCACTACCAAATCCATGGGGAATGCCGGTGTTGGACATTTCAGGTCCAGAAACTACAAATCCAGACCAGACCATTTTGTTTCTACCAGCGAGTTCAACATAAAGAGTCACAGTCACAGAGTACTTAACTGGTTGATAGAATCAAAATTTTGGTCTGGATTTGTAGTTTCTGGACCTAAAATGCCCAACACTGGTGGGTGCTATCAATCAGTGACTAGTTTTACCCATTTGTCATTGCCAGTTTATTGGTTCCTGTAGGGTTAAGCCAGTCAGTGGTTGACATTACAAGGTCATCTAACCCCAAACCCCCAAGGCCTCTCAGATTCTCAGCTCTCTCATCCCAACCATTAACCGCAGATTCGGCCTAACTGTCAAAGAGTGTTTGTGAACGTTTAGTCACACAGTGTTGGACTGTAGAAGAAGGTTTAGTTGACGTTTTTTATATAAAGCCTTGAACTTTGAAGCCAATGGGGGGGAGAGTTAGGAGAAGGGGCTCTTTGCTTACTTTTATCTCCCCCAGGAAAGATGGATCGCAGTCGGACTCGCTTGTTTTTCTCTTCAGGAGCCATCGGGAGCGGTTTGGAGCCGTGATTCGCCGTGGAAAAATCTCTGTTGTTGCTGTTCATTCTCAACGGGGGGGCAGGCGGTTTCTCTTCAATATCGACACTATCGGACATCTTTAGACGCACTTAAAATGACCTGGGGGGGGGGGGGAGACAGATGGAGTGGAAAGGGGACTTAGGGTCGCGTCCCAAATGAAGCTGCACGGTTGCCCCACGCCCGTCGTCTAGACGACGAGCGCAAAGTAAACACGCGCGAAGCTGGAGCGAGAACAAGCAAACATCCAATGCATCCACATGCAACAGAGCAAACAATGTGTCGTGATCTCTGAGAGTATATAGCCTAGACGTCTCAAAGTACCGGCCCGCGGGGCTACTTCTGGTTTTATTTAGCCCGCTATATATATTTTTTATGTCTTCATTAAATGTGACCCGCAGGTCAATCTTTTGTTCTTCATTTTGCAATGTTTCATTTAAGTGATCCGCACAGATTTGGTTTACTCATAGACTATATGGTCTTATAGACATTACACTGTTTTTTTCCTCTCTCTCATTTCTGTTTCAGCTCATAAAAAATAGCTGAAGAGGTCCCCTTGGGAGAAGAGCTCCTAGCCAGTGGCCCCCAGGTAATTTGAGTTTGAGGCCCCCGGCTGTAGCCAGTGTGTCTAATTTTAAAATGGTCGACACTTGAGGCATCAAAAGCGGCTGCTTTAGCCTGCCGCTGGAACGATTCTGTGTGTCGACAGTCAGCGAGTAGGATACCTCAGGAAGAGCTGCCATTTTTGCGCAGGCAGTGAGGAAGATACCTAAGGAAGAATTGCTTTCTGTGCAGGCATCCATTTAGGCAGCACAGGGTCACAGCTGTATGTAAATATAACTAAACAAGGTCCTTCCCAGGGACCTTGCACAGTGCTGTTACATCATAACATCAATTTGTCAATTTAACCACTTCTGATGGCATCAAGTTGATTTTTTTAAAAGAAAAGAAGACCTTGTGACAGTAAGAGGTGCATAGTAACGTTTTTTTTCTTCGGTAAGGCCTAAATAACAAGCAGGGCATCACTTACATCACTGCAAGCTCTGTAGTGAAATGTAGGGGGGTTAAAGCCAGATTGATTTGGAACACACACACGCACAGTGTCTAGTTTGGACTGACACTATAATAAAAATGACCACCCTTAGCACAAAGCACCCTTTAACTGAGTTAACAAATTGATCAGTGGTGATTGAACCTCAGGCAACACAGATATTACAAGTGAACATTAAAGATCACAGTCGATGCTCTGATAGCTTGATTAGAAGGGTATGAGGATTCAAATTCAGCTTGAGAAATATCTCCCCATTTCCACCTTTTCAGTCCAGCCTTTAACGATCTGGCATTTTTGTCTAACACAGCTCACAATATCTTTATTTTGTTGTGCAAGTATCATCTGCACAATTTGTCTATGATGCCGACGTCACTGCTATCTTGGCAATTCTGCTCCCCTCGGACGAATGTGCTACACGACGAGCGTGTTGCAAATGAACGTCAACGTTCTGGTAAAACCATGGCACGATTAGAGGCCACGTACGACAGCCCGGAATAGACATCCTCCTCTTTCTACGGTTCCTTGCTCGTGTGCTGCTCCATCACTTGTCAGAGTGGGTGCAACAGCTTTCACAAGTCTGTGAACAAAAAAAATTTGCAACCTGCTGGATGACCCTGTTACTCTGACTGTATATATATCACATATTCGCATATTGTCTCATTGACTCTATGACTGGGTGGCTTCAAGCAGCCAGAAAGACGCCACCCCAGACTTGTGGAGAGGGGCCAGTCTTTCTGTAAGTGTCTTTCCAGCTGAGTCACTTCGAGCACCTTCAAAGTGTGACTCATCCCTTGGGGATCACAGCACATGCAGTTGGGACCCAGCAAGCAGCCCTCACTACCTGAACACTTTTTGCGATTTAAAAAAAAAAAAAAAAACAGCCTTCCATTTCCCAGAGTGCCGCGTAAAACGGTCCTGCCCTCGGGGCCACGATGTTGGCAAAGAGCCTTGCCCTAATTCGGCTGATTTCCGCGAGACACGGCTGTCCATCTGTTTACCACTCCCAGCCGTTATCTCCCCCTCCATTTTTTTTTTAAAAACATTACTTCCTGGTTCTAAAACAGTAAGAGAGGAGACCGTCGATTCCTTCTTCTCCCCTGATTGGTCTAACAGCAACGCGGTAAGAGCGCTGTACCTGAGAGTACTCACCGTGGAAACGGGACGAAAATATTTATGCAAAAATACTGCATCTTTACCGTTTAATCACAGCAAGAACGCAGATACTGTCTGCACAAAAAAAAAAAAGAAAATACGCATACGTAATATTACGTACACTGGGATGTTTTCACAGATCTTGACATTTTTACCATTTTTATCGAAGTTATGAAAACTATATAATTTGTTTCAGCAGCTATTATTATAATTTCTGCAATTTTGCACATTTTCACTCGTACTTTATGTTGTGAGGTGCTGTAAATCACCCTTTCGAACTCTAACGTAGATGTACTCATATAGCTTTATATAAAGTATTTCAGTGTCACACATAAACCGAGCTCTAGAGCACAAGTTAGCAAACAAAGGATTATTATAGTACAGAAATCATAGCCAAACCCACATCAGCTGTCTGTAAGGTCTGCTGCTATGACAGTATTGTAGGATTGACAAAGGTTTGGCACTCGCATAACGCTACCTCAGACTCCCTGTGGGGAAACTCAAGGGAGAACCTTCGAACAATAACTTGCTCCTGGTTCCCCCTCTCTCCATGACACATTGACCAGGGATGGCGTCGAACAGGTTCGGCGAGAGGGGCATCCTTTGACATCGTCAGATTTTCTGAAGCACCAGTTTCCCTCCGCCGACAGCCAATGTTAACGCCTGGGCCCTTCGCGTGTTTTTGGACACGCCTTCTAAGCTAGCAGCAAGTTTTCCGGATGAACCTGAATTTCAGAGGGAATTCCTGCCTGGTGTTTACATTCCCTGCACTCTCTGTCACAGAGGCATCAAGTCCAAGTCGTACACCCCAGCATTCGGGACAGGAGAAGTCAGGTGACCCAACTCACCATCCCATCCTATAACCACATTTTGGACCACAAGAACTTTTCCGGTTCACACACTCAAGATGGAGGGCACATATTTTTAATAGAAAAAAATACATTAATAACATATTCGTGAAAATACTTGCGATGATTTGTCTTCATGAAAAAGGTCATGAAAGGAAAGGTAACTTGCTCCCTTGGACAAAATGTCAATATCCAATGATTCAAATAATCCAATTCTTTAATACCAAGGAATACCGCTGGTGTTAGTGTAGAAACAGAGCAGCACACAATTCAGACAAACATTCAGTCATACTGGCAATTCTATGTATCTACTAACATCTTACAATCCCTTGTGCCCTACACACAAAGCAGGGCGCCCCACCATGACCTGACTTCACTTGATCTCTTCTTCTCTCAGTTTCATTCTTCTTCCTCCCTGCCCGTGTGCCTCCCCACTGACTCAGCCTCATCCTCCCAAACCACATGGTGCCTCACAGTCAGATTAATCGCTTTCCTGCTCAACTATTCTACATCTTCAGACCAAGAGTCAGAGTGATCACAATCTCTACCTTCTTTCAACACTCAAAACAAGGATTTCCACATTTGCAGGCATCTAAAATGCAGTATAAGAATGCACTCCTTAAAATATGAAGTGAACTGGATTCATTTGTGTGTGTGTGTGTGTGTGTGTGTGTGAATTATGTTAAAATCACATTTTTACATCACAAATGATCCCCACAATGTAATAAAAACCTTAAGTAAAGAACTGTGAATGCAATCAAAGAAGTAAGAATGCCAAAATTCTCATAATTTGTTTGGTTAGTTATGGTTAAGGTTAGGGCTGGGTAGGGGTTAAGGTTGTTATGTTGGGATTAGACTCTACAGTCTTATTATATCACCACTTTAACAAGGCGTAGTGACGGTAAGTAGGCAGACATGCTCAAGGAATCGATGGCATGATGTGGACACAGAGACATAGTACATAGTCTGCTTGTTCCTTGGGAAGGTCTAATGTCAGCGAGAGATGTGCCAGACTCGTATTCTTCACAGGTACATTCACAGCTGGCAATACGGTAACCAGTTGATAAATAACAAAAATCTTCAAAAAAACCCAAAAATGCTTAATTGTTTGAGTTTCGAATGTAGACTTTCTTCCTTCCTGTCCAGCTAATTATCAACAGTTCAGCCTTTCCATTGACGGGTATCCCCTGCCACTCCGCTTTCATTCGCGCCTCTTTTTCACTCACCGAGAAAGAATTCAAAGAGGATTTTTATGAAAAAAGGAGAGAAAAGTGAAAATAGCATTTTACAGCGTGCGCTGCATGACGGCATTTACGACGGTTGTCCCACAATTATGTACATAATATGCTTGAAAATGACAATAAAGAATATTACTGATTTATGTACTTGCTATACTGTAATACTGTACTGTACTATTGGTATTTAGATTATACCATATAGCCTAGGTGTGTAGTAGGGTATACCACCTCGGTTTGCGTACAGTAAATACACTTTACGATGTTCGCTCAATGCCCAATGAGGCATTTCTCAGAATGTATCCCAAGCAACGCATGACGTACTGAAGTGAAACTACATACATCATTTCTGCTTTATATAGGCTGTGTATTTATATCATTCCTACTTTTACTACATGCTTGTTATTTTAAGTTTAATGTGCTATTTGGTTTGATTTGGTAGGTTATATTTTCAGTCTGAGAACGCTCAAAATTTTTCCCCATATACACTAATGGTAATTCCTTCTTCACTTAACACCAGGGGTGTCATACCGCAGTCCTGGGGGGCCACAGCCCTGTGTAGCGTAGTTCTTTCTCTGTTCCACCACAAACGATTCAGCTCAAGAGCTGTGTGATAATTAGCTCAAGGAGTTGAATCAGTGCGTTAAATGAGGGGAAACCAATAACTGTGCAGGGCTCCGGCCCCCCAGGACTGCAGTTTTACACCCCTGCTTTACACCATTTTGGCTTACAAAAGATTTCATAGGAACGCTCTAATTTCGGAGAGAAGGAGAAACCTGTATTACCAAATTCCAATGATATTGCATGTTTTTCCTCCTGTATTAATAAGGATTAATAAGGATATAGGACAGGACAGGTGGGAATCAGTTTTGGCATTGTCACTTTGTCACTAAGTTATTCTGTTGGTCTCTGCCCTGTGACTCCTTACTAATGCTCTGTGACTCCCCCGTAAGCACTCTGTGACTCCCTTATGGTGCTTTGTGACTCCCTGCTTTTGTGACTCTCAGCTCGGGATAGTCAGTCCAGTGTCCGGGAGACTTCAGAATAATCCAGTAGGAGCTGTCAGGCAATCGCTGAAATCCGTCCTGGAGGACAGCCCGGTGTGAGACTGGCCGCTGTGTCATCACACCCAAGGTGAGTGCAGCTCGTCCTCTCATGAAATCCACTCCCTCTGGTTTCAGTGTGTCGAAATGATGCATCTCGGCGCCTCAGAGCCAACAGGGTGTTTTCCTGTCTCGCGGCCCGGGACGCGTAATTAATCGTCACTGACAGCGTGCCGTGGGGTCCGGCCCCACCTGGGGCGCGCGCTCGTCTTCGGCCGGGGCGGGAGTCGAGCACACACCCGTGAAACGCGCGCCGGAGGCCCGGGCAGATACCCAGGATCAGCTGCACCGCCTGCATCTCAGGCCAAAAAATCCACAATCCGGTCTGCCGGCGAGACCCCCCCCCCCCCAAGCTTAAAAGCAGACGCCCCCGCTCACTCACTAGCACTCGGTGAAATTTCCACCTTGCCAGCTCGAAGGCTGGATTAGGATGTCACGTTCCCGGTCTCTGACCGCCGGCTCGACTTCCCCCGCGTGTGGCGGAGCCTCGCATCAACGCGCGATTAATATTTAGCGCGGGGGCTGTAAAGATGGCCGCCCGCGTGCTGCCGCTGCTTTGTGGAACGGCGCCACCGCAGAAACTCAAGCTGTCTTCTTGGCCGCCTCCCCTCGCCGCCTGGCCCTCTCTACAGTGACACGTCTCGAGAGTGACCTCCTGCAGGAGTCGCCGAGTCTCCCTCTCTGAATGACGCCGTGGTTTCCCCTCTGCTGTCCCCGGTCCACGCACTCTGCTTTGGTATCTTTGCTTCTGCACTTATTAGCATCAACCTCCACGTCATGATTGAAAATCCAGACTAGCACAATGACCCTTCTGTCCTTTAACAGCCACAGTGACACAGGTGTTACCCAAAGAAGAACAGGACACAGAAAAATGAAGGACATGACCCAGGAGGAATTATGGGATTTTTAAGGCAGGAAGCATGAGAAGGGCCAGCCTTATCATTAGCCAATGAAATGTTTGGAATCGGTGAGTGATGGGGAAGGTACACTCCAGGGTCCAATCAACTTTCAGCTGGGGCAAGTGTGCCTTCTGGCGCCGCCCCTGTATACCCCCCCCCCCCCCG
>JAODLC010000066.1:2613913-2624460 GCA_026781145.1 Hippopotamyrus pictus | reverse complement strand
TTCAGAGACTTATTGTACTTTAAAAGTGGTGGTTTTACATAAAATGCACACATTTACTTGTATTTCGTTTTAAACATGTTGTACGGCTCTCGCGGGAATTACATTTTAAAATATGTGCCGTTCATGGTTCTCAGCCAAAAAGGTTCCCGACCCCTGCTGTAGGGTTAGGGGAGACCACAGAACAGAGGAGCACCATAAAATATGCAAAACGGCTGGTGATGCACTGAGGGTGTGAAAGCGACGCAGCGGCTCCCTGCATGCGAACACTACACACCAGCCCGTGACCCCAAACTGGCCCTCACCGCGTGACTGGATGTGTCTTCTGGATGTGGCTGCCAGTCATGCAGTCTATCGCTGAGCCCTGAGCTGAATCCGCGTCTTTCAGCAAAGCGATGGTGGGAAGCGGAATTGCCGTGAAGGTCACCTGATCATTTCTTCAAGGACAAATCACCCAGGCAGTGTTAAAGTTGCATGCTCTCCCCAAATTTTCCCCACACAGGTGCCCTCTGGGCATTCTGCTTTCTGCCCGCAGTGCAGAGACATGCAAGGTGGGCTAACTGTCATCTATGACTCGCCTGCGGGGTATGATCGTGTGTGAGTATATGTGCCCGCGATGAACTAGAGTCCCATGTAGGGTATACTACTACCTTGTGCAGACTGCAGGCCTTCTCAATACCTGGCCTGGATGGATGGATGGATGGATGGATGGATGGATGGATGGACGGGAAACTATTTGCTTGATTTTAGAGTTTAGAAACTTTGACTTTGGGCATTTCAGAAACAGTTATCCCATGTTTGTAACTAAAATAATGATATCTTCATGGATCTAAAGTACAATATGTACTTTAATTAACCGTTTTTTTTTCCCAAATAGATGTTCTGATGTTCCACTTTGTTCTCTCGGTAAGTCATATCCTGCATGTTTTAGTTTTGTATTGCTACCCAGTTCCGAAAGCAGATCAAAGATTACAAATGGCCAGGCTGGAATGGAGCCTTTCCAAATGAACAATTCACTCTTTGACAGATCTGATATCTTAGTGTTGGAGGTCTACTCTTTCAAGACTGATAACAACAACTGCTGTATAATTTAACGGATGCACATTCCCATCAGGGTAAAGAGACCCTCCAATACAAATAAACAGAAGGTCATGCTCACTCACACAGGAAAATCTTTCTTTATTGCCGATTCATCGGTGAGCAGCGTGGCTCTTTGTCTGAAGGGAAAGTGCGCCTAGATGTCAGACTCGTAGGCAATAAAACACCCGTCTGTAGCACATGGACAGATGACCTTATCCAGATTTAAATTTACATATTGAAATATAATATATGTTTACACATGAGTCATCATAGTCGGAGTAGCACAGCTGGAGATCAGACAGGAAGATAATTGTACTGTATCATTATCCTGATGCGGGACCGACGTCATCTTTAACAAGAGGCAATATCATTTTCAATTTGCTAGGACTGCATTGAAGTGTCCTGTCTTCCCAAACCACAAATCATGTGTAATTACTAATTACACAATGCATAATAATTGTTATTTCTAATTCCACATATCATAGTCAACGGCAACCCTTTGATGTCAAAGTCCATTTGAAGTTAGACGCGCATAGAGTCCACAAAAACACACCCAAGGAACATGATACGGGGACCAGTCCCTTAAGACACGGTCAAGAAGGAAAATGTAACTATTTAAAATGAACAAATCTGGGTAACTGGAATTAGAAAGCATGGAACGAAGGCTTTTTGATCGCTATGGAAAATCTGAAGAACCTTGGAAGCGGTACAAGATGGGAGACGTATGCACTGGTGCAGTGTGAGACATTTGGTGCTGCCCAGGATAGCCATCCTGTAACCGCCAGTCAGGACCCACCTACGAGGGGTACTCAACCAGCCTGGCATTGAAATGCATGGCATATTACGCAGGTATGTTCGTTTGTTCTGAAGGGGGTTGGTTGACTCCTCCTGAATGTTAATCACGGATGGCAATTAGGAACGGGGACTAAAGCTGGGGTGGGGGTGGGGGGGTCAACTGGGATTCGTCTAATCGGCAGGTGCAACGGGAGCCATTGTTATGCATCAGCACCACACACTACGCTGCCATGGGACTATCTGACCAGGAACTGATCGACCAGATCTGGCTTCCTTAGAAGATGCATCTGCCCATTTCAGCATGTTCTAACAAAGATGAGAAGATGAATCAAACAAATGTATTCCTTTAAATTTGTAGTGCACTGGAGGACTGAACATATCAGGAGGTACAGCTCAAGGTATCTCTGCTCAGACTGCTGCTCTCGTGACCCGGACTTGGACAAGCGGTGGAGAATAGATGGATGGATAGTGTTTAGATGCATGCTTTGTTGATATTGATTTTTAGAGGATATTTTTATGGAAATTCGGTCGCTCGTGGACAACAAACAAAAAATCAGAGTGACGCTACAACCCCACAGACCCACGGCTGCCCAGGTCAATCAGACGTTACGATATTCACACAGTGTCCCTCGGGAGCAAATGCAAGGGGAGCGAGCCTACCAAACCGATCAGTAATCTCTGCTTTTAATCCCAAAATAATAGTCAGATTCACCAGCTTCCCTGTCCAGCAAGCTTCCCACCAGGCGTGGAGCTGAGGTCACTCACTGACTCTGAGGCACTGGAATTTCAGTGTGACACTTACAAATCCTCACACTCTTAGAAAAAAAGAGAACCAATTTGTAACTATGCTGGTCACTGGGGCTGTACCCTCAAAGGTTTGTATCCTTAGCTGTAGGTAAATGTGCCTTTAAAGGCACAGAAATGAACTCTGAGGAGCATTTTTGTTTCACTGGGGGTACATTAATGTTGTTTGTACCGTGGGGAGTCCATTTCTGTACCTTAAAAAGGTATAGAATTGTGCGGTGCAGCCCCAGTGAGAAGCAAAGGGCCTTGCAAATGGAAACAATGGCCATCCTTCTCGCGCTTCATTTCTCCCTGCTTGCCAAGCAGAATTACACTGAGGAAGAAGATGCTGGACCATCAAAAGCCTTCATCTGCCCCCCCTACCCCCCCATCCCTGATTTACATGAAGCGGAACTGCTTCTTACCCTGACACCCCCACCACACACACACACACACACACACACACACACACACACACACCACCATCACCACCACCAGTGTCCACTCAATCAAGCCCTCTGTCAATATTTATCACTGTCGACTGTGCCCGCTACGTGTGAGAGCACATAAATTCAAAAGATGCACCAATCAGCCAGCTGCTGCCGAGACAAGGGCCCTATCCGCTCGTCACTCCTAGCCGGGCTGGCCCCGCCCCCGACAGCTGGCCTATTGAAGCAAGCCACACAGCCGCCTCATTTTCCCCTCCAAGTCGGTTCAATAACTAATCTCAATTCATCTGGCAGTCGCTGCTGCTGGACAATGGGCAGGAGCGTGGCTGAAGCGTGAAGCCCAGCTGAGCTTGCTCTCACAGTGCCACCTGAACATCAACTGAAATGAAAAATCAATGCATGCATCTCAAACTAAAAAAAAAAAATCATATAGTGTAACCATCATCTGCTAGAAATGGAAAGGGTGAGAGAGATAGATATATCAAAGCAATCAAAACACAACATGTTGTTTTGATTTTGGGTTCTAAAATCGGCAAAACAGTGAGATGGGTGTTAGCGGGATTAAACACCAGATAAGAGCATGAACTTTTCTTTTTTTTCCACTGAACTGAACATTATTTGTTCACCACAATATGAAATGATGAATGTACATTTTTGACAGAGTGCAGATAAGCGGAAGGCGTGTAGAGATTGGTGGGGGGTGTGTCAGATGCTGGCCCATTATAATAGTGTGTGTTGTCTCCCACCTGTGACGTTGCCCGGGAAACGGCTCCGCGTTGCACCTGTCAGAGGTCTGCCTCCTTCGGCCCGGAGCTTGTGGGCTCTGCAGACAGAGACTGCTCAGTAATTTAGAAGGAATTCGGGAAAGGTAAAAAAAAAAAAAAAAAAATCACAGATAAAAACTTTCCTTCATGAAGGGCTGCGTATAAAACTGTTATTTCAGCTTCTGTCTGTGTGCTCTGCTGAATAGAGTTACTGTTCAAGAAATCATCTGGATATTTTATACCAGTAATGAGTTGTGGCCAGGGCCAAGTTTGAAAGAAACTCTTTTTCCATTTGTGCAGCTTAAATAGCCATAAAGAGGTAATAATATCTTGTTTTTTCATTCTTTGTGTTATTTGCTTGCGTCTTCTAACATAGACTGCTTTTGCATTGTAGTTCATTTTTAATCACATTGTATTTAATCACATTTATAGCACTAATTCTGTTAATTGTGATATGAATTCAAACACTTTATATTTTGTTCATTGTTATTGCTGATAATGGCCTTGTGGGAGGGGTTTGTCCACCAGGTAGCTGTGATTATCTGTGATTGTTTAGTTGTCCTGCTGCTGGCATTTCTTTGTCATCTCCTGCTCTCCCAGGCAAAGTCCCGACTCCGACCAAAGACATGCCGCCGCGCTTCAGTGTTTAGAGGTTTTATTTGTCATTGTCCCACAAGCCAGTGTTTGGTGTTCATTGTCATCCAGTCAAAATGGTAGCTGTATCATTTATGTTTATCTGAACATTGTCAGCCTCCTCGATCCCTGCGGCTTTTGAAATAGAAAACCCTTTCCCAGATATCCCAAATGAATATTGCATTCAGCGGCATGATCCCTGTGTCACATTGTCCGGTCATTCTGAAACGCAATGTTTATACTGGACCCTGTATTCAATAACGACACATTCTGAGTATGAGCCCTTCCTTTTTGACAATGACAATGACAGACTTGTATGTCAAACTTATCTCCACCTAAACCCAGTGTCACCAACCCTGCTATTGAACCTGAGCTTTGTGTAGCCCAGTGGGTAAAGTCTCTGTCCCTGTGACCAGAAGGTTGCTGGTTTGAGCCTGACCACAGCAGAATAATCACATCTATGGGCCTTTGAGCAAGGCCCTTGACCCCCCAGCTCCATGGGAGCCACTGCAGGTGACTGCCCTTCTCTGCCAAGCTTGCTCTCACCTATGTGTGTGTCTCGAAGATGGGGTAGGTGCAGAGAATCTCCCCTTGGGGATTATTAAACTGTTGTTGTTATTCACCCAGTATCACAATAAAAAGGCTGGTTTTAATTCTATTAATCCATCTTTCCATTAGACTAATTATTTTTAAAACTGCACTTGCGGTTAAAATCCCTGAATAGGTTAGTATGGAAACAATTTATACTCTCTGTAAAGTGATACATAATCATAAAATACAGATAAGAAAGATGCATTTAAAAATGGTTTTTGACTTTCACAGTTTAAACAAAAACTTAATTAACTGATTCCATATGTCATTTTTTGTAAGTCAATAATTCCATGAAAATGACTGCATGAGGCAAGCTGGCCCTCTTTCGTCTTCCACGCAGGCCGGCGATGGACGCAAACATTTTCAAAACAAGATGTACAAGAAACAGACTCAAACAGAGGAACAAAAAAAAAAAAAAAAAGATGAAAGTGTTCTTTTCAACCCAGAGCCGTGCTGGAAATGTAAATCAGATGACTGGAGGACACGGATGGCCAAGCAAGGCCTCTGTCCCCAACGCCAGGGCCAGACGCTGCTGCCAATTATTTACAAATCCGCACTGTTAATTGAAGACCCGGGTTGCTGGCCTGGAGGAAGCAGAGCGGGCCTCGGAGTTCTGCCTGGACTGACACCAACAAAAGAGGGCCGTCTGGAGCCTTTGGGACCCAAGCCTTTGGGAGGGCAGATGGTGCCCGGAGGAGAGATCTACATTAGCATGAGAATACAGACAGAGGTTGGGGTTTCTTCAGAGGACGGTGGGCATAAGTATCACCCCCCCTCCCCACACACACACACACACACACACACACACACACACAATTATATAACAGGCTGTCTGCAAACCAAGTGAGACCATCTCGGAATCTGTTGCCTGCAGTAAATTAAACCACAATGAGGGACATGGTGTCAATCTGTCGACACGTGTGGCGTACACCCGATTGTTAGGAAATTCGGCGCGGAAAAGGTTCCCCTCAAAGCCCCACGCCGCCTTCTAAACACGCAGCCTGAGCCACCCGAGCTACGACTGAATAGATAACCCATCCATCAATCCATCCATCCATTTACTAATTTAGCGTTAAAAGATCAACACGTACTTCATTAGCTGCATTCTCTTGTGTTAAAATGTTAAATAGCACGGTAAATTCGACAAAATCACAGTAAGATATAGCCTATTTCATGTAACACGCATACATTGTTTTTGAAATGAGGGTTTCCAATAATAGATTTATGGCTTGTAATGTCACGCAGTCATTTTGACGTTTTCTGATACTTTGATTTTTGGGCACGTTGCTACATCATGGCATAGACATCCTAATATTGAGGAAATTGTGATGATTAACAAACGCTAGAAATTATCATCTTAAATTGCTGCTCATATCGGTTAATCAGTGTATAGTATGCAAAACATCTATGCGAAGTGTCACGTCTGTTTAACAGATAACAGAAAAACGACCGCCCAAAATAACCATTTAGCTATATGAAAACTACGAATTAAGTTCGCACCGTGTATTAAATTTGCTTCATATTCGGAACTGGATTTTTATATGTAATCCATCGATGTTAGTTTACATAAGATCGCTTTTGTATAGGAAGGTTAGTTTGTTCAGCCAGGAAGCATATCTATTTAGTAATTTTATGTACTGCATACGGTTTTCAAACGGTACGCATACGGGCATATTAATAATGCCGTAAATCCAGTAAATTAACAGGGGGACTGACCGAAGTATGTGTGCAGATTATCGAACTGCAGCCAACTGCAGACTGACCTTTTAAAAAACACATTTCCGCAGTTTTATAACCTGTGATTAACTATGAATCACCTCCTCAGTATAAGAAGTGCAAACTCTTTTCATGCAATATCCTGAGATATCTTATTCAATGTTTGTGGTTTAAAAGATTCAATTTAATGCACTGCAATTAAGTCACACTTTTTTTTTGTTCGTCTGCGCGAAGAAAAGATAGGTGTAATTAAACTTGTTTAATTTGTTTTGAATTTGGATTAGGTTTCATACGGACTGGATGAGCGTGATCTTAAACGCTACTCTGGATCTTTTCCAATAACCTCTGTTGGGACGAAAGATTGAGACCCAACAAATGTATCTCGGATAGTATTTCGCCAACGGAGTAATGTCGCTCCCTTTAGGTTGGATTATGTAAGAACCGGTAGTCACGAAGATCAGTTTCATTCTTTAATATGAATATATACGACACGTCGGCTTTTGATAAACTCAAAATGGCAATAATTTTCTTTTGCATATTCATAAGTAACATAAACTAGATGATTTTGTTTTATATAGTGACCTTTCTGTCATAGTTTTTTCTGAAGTTTGTCGAAAGAGACTTGTTTTTTTCCCTAACGACATTTGCTTTGGCGTTAGTTGGTGTCGGGTAATTTCAATTTAAATGGTTTCCCCAGTTAAAAGTGTACTTATTGTAACATTTACAATTAACATTTCAATCAACAACTTACATTTAAATAGCTTCATGGCGAAACATCTTCAGCAGTCATTTGTCCTGTCAGATTATCCATCCGTTCAATTCAATAATCACACAGCAAATGTATTCTCAACACGATTTAGATTTAATCGGCAATTTATTTTAATGCATGTCGTACAAAGCAATGTCAGTGTTTAAAGTGAACTCCATAAAAAACAATTGCATCTGAATTTCATATACAGGGATGACAAAGGTAGTCACCAAATAAATATTTAAAATACATATTTAATAGAATCGTCAACATTTTACAGAGATAGTTCTATTTTTCCCACACGCTCCCACATGAGACCAGCATCACTTCCTCCCTATGTGCCGCTGGTTGCGCATTACGTAAGACGTCACGCGTAAACGCGATGACGTTATACCAAAAGGACAATTTGAAAGTGGCGGGCTCGGCTAATTTGGATGGTGGACGGAGAATAGGAGTATTTTCCCGTGTGTTTGAATAAGAGAAATCGCATGTTAGGGAGTTGTTAACGTGAAAGTAATTTTAAGACATACTGGCGTTACGAATCGCGACTTTTTGAATTTTACCGCAGGAACGGTGAAGCTTGACTTTTTGCTGATCTTTCTTTTCGGGGGGCCGAGCGAACTTTCCAACCGTGAAGGTAAAACTGGAGGAGCCTCTCTTAATGGCCTATCTGTATACACATAATTAAACTGCTCATGATGGACACGAAGTTGTTAAAGGAAAGGGCTTTTAGTGTAACTGTAGATTATGGCGAGCCGTTAGTCGAATTGCTTGCTATTGTTATGTTCGTCGGTATGTGCGCGTTAAATTTCCACTCCGTGTTTAACTGTCGGACGACAGTGACAGAATATTGTCAAGTTTAGGATAACGGAATGACCTGCAGCTAATGCACGGGGGAAGGAAGCAATTTGAAGGCATAATCGAAGCTAGCCTGCTGCCATTTTAATGCTGTACCTCCACCCCCCCGTTCCCACCCCGATTTAGTGTCTTTTAGGAGGGAAGATGCTTCTTGGTTGCTTTTCAGTAAATGTCAAGAGTTATTGATGAAACTGATGCGGGCTTGGATGTTATAAATTATAATGTCATTCGTGTCTGCCGTTTTTTTTTTGGGGGGGGGACCTCAGCATGACACGGGAGGATGAGAAGGTAATCCCCGTGCGGGTCGGCCTGCGGTGTCGTCCCCTGGTCCCCAAGGAGCTCAGCGAAGGCTGCCAGTGCTGCCTGACTTTCGTGCCGGGGGAGCCTCAGGTGAGCGGCTGCCGGAGACTGAGGTCGGGTTTCCCCCATCGCGGCTGGCCGCGCTCTCACACCGCCTCTTTGTTCCGATGTAGGTGATTGTCGGCAATGACAAGGCTTTCACGTATGACTACGTGTTTGACCCGATGACTGAGCAAGAGGAGGTCTTCAACACTGCCGTTTCTCCGCTGATGTCTGGGCTCTTCAAAGGTAATTATCTGGCACTTTGATCCAAATGCTTACAATTTATGTATAGGATGCTAATGCTAGTGTTTGTGGCATTAGACGGACTGGTTTGCTTCTCCAAAACTGTGGCCTGCAACACTTATAGCATGTTTGTAACTAAGAATTCACTCATGTAGAAAGTTGGGTTAAGTACTTTCCTTGAAACGCTTGTGCACCTGTTAAATATTTCATGTGGTCTCTTCTCCAGTTAGCACACAGGTTCTTATTGTCCTTCCTGTTTTCAGTGTTACCAGAACTGATCGTCTCATTTGGGGCCCGTGCTCTGGTTCTTTTCAGGTTACAATGCCACAGTGTTGGCATACGGTCAGACAGGTTCTGGCAAGACCTTCTCCATGGGTGGCACCTACACGTCTGCCCAGGAGAACGAGCCTACAGTTGGCGTCATTCCTAGAGTGATCAAGAGAATCTTCCACGAGAAGGGCAAGACGGCCGACGGCGATTTTACCCTCTCTGTGTCCTACCTCGAGGTGTGATAATTTCAGGTTCTGACAGATACTGGGCAAGACACAGATTTTACATAGACGCAGATGAATTTAAGACTAAATTAAGCTGTTTGAGATTTTGCCCCGTTGTGCTAAAAGGTGTTCTTGGGGCTGCGGCAAATGTTCTCATTTTAGATGTCAAGCTTAAGGAGAAATGACTGTTCTCTCATTAAATATAACCCGTGTTTCAGATCTACAACGAGGAGATCCTGGACCTGCTCTGTTCATCTAAGGACAAACCAGCCATCAGCATCCGCGAAGATCCCAAGGAAGGCATAAAGGTAAGGTCCCCTTTCTCAGGGTCAGTATGTGGCGCTATGGATGCTGGACCTCCATGGTGCTGATCTTCTCCGTTCCTCTGCGTGGAGATCGTGGGCCTGACGGAGAAGGAGGTGTTCAGCCAGCATGAGATGGTGAGCTGCCTGGAGCTGGGCAACGCCGCCCGGACGGTGGGCTCCACCGCCATGAATGCCGCTTCCTCCCGCTCCCACGCCATCTTCACCATCACGCTGGAGCAACGCCAGGGAGGAGACAAGTGAGCTGGCGGAGGAGGGGGGGGGGGCTTTAAAAAGACCCTGCTTTGTGGTGTCATGCTCTGATTGCTCTGATTATTTGAGCTGTCTACCCCCAAAGGTGTGACTTAATTAGCAGTAAGTTACTTCTGTGGCACCTGGTCAGTCCTTGTCCAAAGAGTAACTTTGGCAGTCAAGTTCAGTGTGCTTTGTTGTCATATAATCCATATACAGGTACAGAGCAGTGTGAAATAATGTTCCTCTGTGACCACAGTGCAACATGCAGATAGGAAGTCGCATGGGGAGGGTTTTCAGAAGACTTAAAGTGCAAAACGCAGGACAGGGGGGCTGGAGACAAGGGTTTAATATAAATAAATAAGGCAGCACAAAAGGGATGGAATAATTATAGGGGATTGAATAAATAAGATAATGTAACCAATTCTGGGGGTGGTGAGTATGTTCAGGAAGATTTACGGTGGGGGGGGGGGGGGGAGGCAGCCCTGGCGGGTTGGTGT
>JAODLC010000066.1:2577749-2598145 GCA_026781145.1 Hippopotamyrus pictus | reverse complement strand
ACTGTTACAATAAATACTCCGATCTTCTTTATAATAATAATAATAATAATAATAATAATAATAATAATAATAATAATTATAAATAATTTAATGATAATCATCATGGTAATTGTGCAAAACCCCTCCGTATATTTGCAAATGGAAACATTAATTGTTATCCCACTAAAATAAATATGAACATGCCTCTTAATCTCGGAACGTTTCACCTGCTTTACATTTAATATCTAACGAATAGCATCAAACGTGTTGTCAGTTTTCGCACAAAACAATAAACGTTCAAATGCATAGATAATGCATTTTGACAGGCAATCGGGGCATTTCCTGTTTCCTCACACCGCTGACAGCATGCGGAGCTTTGGGGCTTTGAGGGCGGGGGCATTTTATGGGGCAGCCAAGCAACGTCAGCTAAGTTAATAGCCAAAGGGGATTTTCTGTCTTACAGTCGCTGCTGGTTTTCCAAACGACGCCTTTGTGAAACGACATCTGCAGAATGCTGGCAAATGCAGCCTGTAATTTCCCTTTTACTTTTCCATACGAGTTACTTTCATCCTTATTTGTATATAAATATCACACGACATCATATAATTATTCCGCAAATTGTATTATACAAAGTAACTTTTGTCCATTTTCACAGGTGAATGTTAACTTGAAGCGATATACGTGTTTCTTTTGACCTACTCTCGCAGGATGGGAACTGACATTCTGTAATTTCAGTTACTTTTGACAAGAGGTAGATAAATTACCAAAAAAAAAAAAAAAAAAAGAGGATTCCATTGAATGTAATTTTTTTTTTGCGTTTGTAATATAAGTCTCATACTCTACCCTCCAGGGTTCCACTAATACCACAGTGACTTAACATATAAAAATGCATGTAGTAATATTTATAGTTATTAATTTCATATTTATTTTTATTATTACTCCAAAATTACAGATTTAACCTGTAATACAGTCAGGTACTGAGAATGAAGTTTGTACCTTTTAATGAAGAGGTAGCTTAGGCTGTAGTTTGAAAATCAGTCCATACTGAATTCACCCACAACACGATTTATGCAACTGCCACAATTTTCTTTTAAATTACAATGTGTCTGAAAAACCTTCTGGATGGATGCAATGTAAAAACACATCTACTCATTATACAGGAGAATATAGTGTCAAATGAATGTGTGAGTGACATCACCTGCACTCACGTGACACCCACATGAATGTCAAATAGGACCAGAATTCAGAGCTGACCAGAATAGGAAAGGTATAACCAGTTATAACCAGTATGGAGCCAAATGTTTAGCCCAAGTTGTCATGTTTATAGACTAACTGATAGACTCTAGCTGTGAATTTTTGTGACTGATTCAACCACTCATTTACGTACATTAATCTGTAACAGGTCAGCATTCTAGCTGATAGATTGTTAATGAACTAACATAACTTGTTGGCTGGTCTGGCATCACCAGTGACCTGAAATAGCGGCATTTTTCACGACACAAAGACTCTTGCAAGAGAATGTCATACCATGGAAACTTTATCCCAGAAAAGTTGTGCTATTTTTAAATTTCATTTGAGAGAACTAACGACTGCCTTATGTGGCAAACACCCCCTGAGAAGATTTGGTGATGTGGACAGGGTGGATGTGGGAATTTCAGTCCCGTCTCCCTTCGGGGGTCTGAATGTTTTCAGTTTCCACAAAACTGCGTGCTGATTAGCATAGCTACACGCTAACACTCATCTGTAACTGCACCAAGCTTAATGCACGTGAACTGGAAATATCTGGGTTACTCTCTCTGTCCCTGCGGTGTCAAGAGTCATAAATCCGTGTCTCTCGTGGGTTGATGACTTATAGCGAAAGTTTCTGCATATAGAAATTCAGGGCTTCTAAATGTGCGTGGTAGAAGGCCACTATATTTCTTTTTGTGAGGTGAATTGTTTTCCCAATAATTAGGATTTGTGACAGGCGCACGATCAGTGGCGCATGTCATATAAAACATACACGCATATCACCTGATCAGCATGAAATTAGCATTATTTTAGACATCATCATGAACCATGTTGTCAGGCATGTGCGAAATGGTCAGTTCTGAATTATGCATGCTTGTTGTTGGACGGAAAGCAGAGACGGACCTCTCATTCGAACTTTTCAATTATTAACGGGTCGTTGCATTCATTGTGATGGTTATTTGGCCACATTAATCTCACAGTGCTTGTTGATGGCACTCAAACAGGGGAAGAATGACATGATGATGTAAGAATTATAACCCATTCATTTATTCACTCTTTCCTGGGCTTCAGACTGTATTTTTGTCATATCTTTGGCCACCTGACCTGCTGTAGTTCTGTGTTAATTTGTTTCAATAATATGACGCCAAGTCACATAGCATCGCAATACAATATCTACCTTTGCTAGACAAATATTTCACTACCGCAAACTTTGGTACCTTCTTCACTGATTAGAATTTTTTTGTTCTTCTCCCTGAAGGTTCGAGAGAGTAAGTCAGCTTTCCCGGAACTCTGATAGAAAGTAAAAACCAAAAAAAGGGGAAATCTGGTAGCGATAAAATATTTGTCATTCAACATTAGCATTAGCTTTTTAGGGGTTCTTCATTTGGTGGGTGGAGAAGTGCCTGTTTTTTGGCTTCTTAACGCTGTTCCACCCATTGCCATGTGGTGATTTCATTAAATTTCGAGGCCTTTGTACCTTTGGCCATAAATCTTGTCTGACGGGCTGTCCATGGAGAGCCCTCTTGCAGTTGACGATTCTAGGAGTGACTCGAGTGGAAGTCCTTGCACGACAAAGGGAGTGGGATTGGTGAACACAGCCTTGGGGTTTGGAGGTGTGTCGGCCGAGATCTCGCTGATGAGCCCTTTGTAGTCCTCCCTTAATGTCAAAGTGCATCACACAACGTGGGGTTCTCCTTCAGTTTGCGTAGACCTGACCCGGGGTGTGCTCTGGTCTTTCCGTGTTCAGAAAAAATGTCTCCAAAATGAGGAGGTTCTTGCAGAACAATGCCAGGGCCTGTCGCTGTGTTGTCACGGTGACGATGAAGTGAAACCTGATTGGGTGTGCTGTCGTCCGCGTGCCCACAGTCCTCGTTTTCTGCAGCCCTGACAAGCTGGTCATTAGTGCTAGTTTCCCTTTAGCAATGCCAGGTGCGCCTGCATTCCCGATCCCAGTGATTAATCGGGGACGCGACCTAACGAGTGGGTCTATGTGTCGGTTCGCTGACCCCGAGCCATTGGCTCATCCTGGTGACTCGAGCGGCTGGACTTTGTGGCCAGAGTATCTAGGTCCTTCTCATCTGTTGAGTCATTGTCATCATGCATTTAAAATGATGTATGGTTCAGTGGGTTAGGACTATGTGCCTGTGAGCAGAAGGTCATCGGTTCAAATCCATGGTTAAGCAGAGTGATTTCACTGCTGGGCCCTTGAGCAAGGCAGGGATTAGTGGACCTGTTTTTCTTTCCAGAAATGCGCAATTGCTTTAAATAAAAACATCTGCTAAATACTTTTCATTATAAAATCTTTTAATTAAACCTAATCAGAATAATATGTCAGTTAATTGGTTAATTTCATTTGCTTTCTCATAGTCACATGACTGATACCTCTGTTGACCAGTAATTGGGTATTTCCCCCAGGCTAATTCAGGTTAAGCACATGCTTAATGCTATGATAGCAGGGACTTGAACAAACAACCTTATCTGTTCAAGGGTCTTGTTCTTCTCCACCTAGCGTGTACTGCTCGGCCTGCCTCAGCGGTGACGACGGCATATCATCGCAGACTCGTCTTTTCTGTACAGGCTGTGGTTTTACCAGGCGACGCCATTGTCATCTGACAACACAGATATTTCCTTGTCTGCATTTTACGTCTCACGACACCCAGAATGCCTGGGGTAGCTCCTTGCTACATTGTTGCACACTAAGGGAGATGACTTCCTGCCTGAGCGGTGCACAAAGTGAAGCCACTGGGCGTGAAGTTCGCTGGTCAGTCACGGGAGGCACTGGTCGGCGGGTGAAAGGCCGAATTGAAATAGTCAGCAAGGTGAGTCGACCAAACATTTTGCTCTCGTTCTGCACAATATAGATTGACCAATTGTGCAGCTTTACCTGACGTCTCACATTGCTAGATATTTTTTGATTATGGTGACCTAGACATGGCTTAGAGGCAGAACTGAGAAAATGTGGGGAAGCAGGCGGCTTCATGACTCGAGCGAAAGAGTCCTGCAGCTGTTTTGCGTCACATTTATTGGACGTCATTCATCAGACTTTTATGGAGAATTCTGCCCTGACATTAAGCGTGATCTTGTACGAGAGGGAGAACGAGACTGGGGTCTTAAAATACCCCTATTCATAACCAGACAATACGCGTGTCATGCAGGCAGAATGTAGTCCTCCGTATCATTTAAGCTCTCATACTCCTACACATCCCACCAGCGCTTTGAACATGAACTCAACAGCATAGTATAATCATCATTTGAGGAGTTGGTGTGTTTTTTATTTTTCTACTTTATGAATTTATGATAAGCCAGCACATTCCTACAAAACTCACTGATCATCCGGTGATTTTGATCACATACTTTCTAGTAGATTTTTTTTAAAAATTAAAAATACTTAAGAAAAGATTCATAGCGTTTATTCAATGGCTAAATGTTAATATGCTGAATCTCGGTGAAGGCCTTTTCTAAGCCCCTGATTAATTTATCGTATGATACAATATGCTACACAGGATAATTGGTGACATAATCTAGATTTGTAGGTTATTATATTAAGATGCTATATGCTATGAGTAATGGAATAAAACTAAATATCTGTGTTGCTATTTATGTTGCTAATGTTAGCTAGCTATTTTAGGACTTAGCATTAGTCAAGTGCCTATTTAAATGTCACTAGAAGCAAGAGGTGGAGACGTCAGGCCCAGAGAGTACAAATCCAGACCAAGATTTTGTTTCAACAAACCAGTTGAGTATAAAGAGTCACAGTCACAGAGTGCTTAACTGATTGGTCGAAACAAAATCTTGGTCTGGATTTGTACTCTCTGGACCTGAAATCTGCACCTCTGCTAGAAGCATATGAACAACAACACATGATATATCCTACAGATGGTGGAATTTTGAATCCAAGCTCTGCTTCAGCAGTTATTTGTGGGAGGGGGTCCTATATCTTAGGAAACGGGTGGAATATCAGGAAAGTATTTTTGGGCCACATTGGGATTGCCGCATTGGGCCTGTCCTGTTGTGGTGTGATTTCTGTCACTTGACGGCCTCTCCTTTGGCATGGGCGGGGCATGGTGGCAGCTCTGAAGCAAGCGAAGGTGCCCTGATGTCATTCCGTGGCTCCGTTATTGGCTGTCAGAGCAGGTGACACCTGTGACCACGCCCACTGCATCTCCAAGCGCTCCTTCCCTCCACTGCTACAGCCCAGGACAAAATTTATGCAGAACCAGAACTACTGATTCTGTCTGGTATCCCAAAATGTTTTGCCCTTGCTAAAAAAGAATGGACACAAACCAGTGGTCTGCATCATAATGCTGGGCAGGCAAACAAACAGTTCAAAAAAGAAAGAAACACATTATAAATCACTGGTTTTTAGAAAAAAAAACATGTGGCAGGTGACAAGTGAGTGCAGCTGACTCAGCACAGCTTGCAAAATCTGCCTGCTAAACCCGCCAATGTAAAACAGCTTGGCAAAATGGATGACTGCAGCGACAAGCGTCAGGCTCAAGCAGACACACATGTGACATCTCCGCATTAAAGCCCGTCCCCGGGGGACCTGAGGTCTCATGATAGGGACAGGAGCTAGCGGACACAGCGTTAGCTACTGGGTTAGAGCAGTGCTCAAAAAAAAACGCTTACATCTGCACTACTGATGTCTGCATTTAAGCATAGCACTTTTACAGTTTTCTTGGAGTTGTATATGTGTAATATTTGTATATGTAAATTTAGGAATTCTGTAGTTGTGTGCCAATATTTGTTTAAAGTGATATTCAAGACTAATTTGATGACACAATTATGACAGTGCTTCCCACCATTTAGGTGTCTTCCTGATCATTTAGATGTTGTCAGAATTCTATAGAAACCCCAATGCACATCTGGACTATCAAGTATATCATAGAGACGATTAACTCATTCACTGTGGTGTTTATAAACTATAGAAAACCACCGTATGGGCCTTTAGAGGATATGGCCACAGACAGGAAACCCAGCTTACTGGGTGTGCATATATAGTACTGTGCAAAAAGCGTAGGCAGTTAAAGAAGGTGATGTATAAATGATCTTCATGTTGGTTCAAGACTATGATGTTAGTCATTCCTAAACCTCTGCTAAAGTCACCACAGCATTTGCAGTAACTATCTAATGCACCCATGTATTGTTATTTACTTGGCCACTAACACCATGTTTGGCTAATCAATACCTCATTGTTTTTTGTTTTTTTTTTTAACGAATTAAGTCAATTAATTGAGTGCTGAAATTTAATGAATACATGGAATGGCTGAGGTGCCCCTGAGGAGAGGTTTGGCAACTGAAGTGTTGTTTATCTAGCCATCCAACAAGATATCAGCATTTTTTAGAGAACAGGAGAAATTCTTGTTAGTTTTTTTTATAATGTTAATGTTAATTTGCATTAATGTTAATTGTTGTAGTGTTAAATTTTGTTTTTTAATTAGCAAATATACACTTAATGCCAAGAGCTTTAACCATTTTCTTTGACTGCCTAAGACTTTTGCCCAGTACTGCATGTTCAGCAGGCTACAGAGATGGACATTTCAGGTCCAGAAAGTAAGAATCCAGAGCAGGATTTTGTTTCAACCAACCAGCTGAGCATAAAGAGCCACATTCACACAATACTCAACTGATTGGTTGAAACAAAGTCCTGGTCTGGATTTTTAGTTTCTGGACCTGAAATGTCCACCTCTGGTGAGCTAAGCCTCTGTGCTTGTGTTTAGAAGTTCAAGTTCAAGTCTGGCCTACACAGAATACTTGCATGTCTGTGGGCCCTTGAGCAAGGCCCTTAACTCCCAGCTCCATGGTGGCTGCCCTTTCCTGACAAGCCTGTTCTCAGAGGTGGACATTCTGCTCCTGAAATGTCCACCTCTGTAGCCTGCTGAGCTACACACTGCCCCAGATAACCCTGAATGGAGAAGATCTGAACACGCAGTACTGTGCAAAAGTCTTAGGCAGTCAAAGAAAATGATTAAAGCTCTTTATCTTGGCATTAAGTGCTTATTTGCTCATTATAAAACACAATTTAACGCTACAACATCCTGGTCTGGATTTTTTCTTTCTGGACCTGAAATGTCCACCTCTGCTTGCCCTCACCTATATTTGTCATGGAGCGCAAAATGAGGTAGGCCAAAAGAATATTTCCCCACAAGGATCAATAAAGTGCCATTATTATTATTTCCCATAATGCATGCCGTGATATTCAAACTGCAGGTTCAGGCACCGTAAAGATGACTAACCTCTCTGTTGCTGGTAGCACGTTGCCACGGTGTTGTGGCAACACGGTTCAGCTGCTAAAACATGGCACAAGGCGCATTAGCGAGAGTATTATGCGACTGCGGACATCGGCGTTAACCGCATACATGCAGAGGAGACCTTGACTTGGCACTTGAAATGAAGCAGATGTATTTTATTATGCAGCAGGGGGATCGCACTGAATACAAGCGAGTCGCTTCTTCTCCGGCAACTTAATACTGGGAAGCAGGAAATGGAAAACATGGCAGCTGTAATCAGGCTTGAGTGATTGAGTGATCATGATTAAATCAGCTTCATTGAATATTATTCCAGAAAGATGACATTTGATCAGGGCTTTGAACTTGCCTTACACTAGAATTGCAGAAAATGATACCCAGGGCTGGTTAAGTCCACTTTTCCTTTGCAAACTCAAAAGAAATAAGCAATAAAGTTATATATTGTGAACATCTGGAGCTTCCAAATCTCACTCCCAAAGTGACCTTGAATGCAGAGAAATATTTCCTCTTTTTTCAGCTGCATGGTAAGTCGGTCTGGATCTGAGGCTGCCCAGAACAGAGGCAGTTTTCCCCAATTTGTTGTTTGATCACACGGGAGCTGCACCCCTCCTCCCAGTTCCACCTGCTGGGAGAAGGCCATTATCTTTAAACCTCTGTTCCCGGAGCGCAAACAGAGACGTCTGTTCACCTGAAGTCACCTGTCGGACTCCTCGCTGCGGGTAAAGAATTGGACGAACACTCGGGGAATTACCCATATGAGCAGAACGTCAGGATATCTGTACCTCGGATTGTAAACAGCGACAGAAAAGATGTGGGTCCTAATTCATAAAATATGTATGCGCACAATATTAATATTCTGTTATAGTCTTAAAGCCCAGTCGTGCCACATTCCCAGACTAATGCCTAACAATTAGGGTAGTAGTAGTATTTTAGAATGAGATCTACTCAGATTATTCAGATGAGGCCTGAGGGCTTGGCCTATTTCAATAACACCCAAGCTGAACACAAGCCGTTGAATGGAGACCACTGGGAACACAGTAATGGATGTGATCTGGCTCCAGCAGGCCACATTCATCACTGCCTCTGCGTGTTGTGCTACTGAATAACAAGCTCTCCTTAGGAGCTACGGAAAGTTCTGATACTAAAGTGACAAAGCCGGGAGATGCACCTTATGGTAGTGCCAGCGTAGGACGCTTGTGGTGTTCCACGTTTGCACGGTGCTCCGTTTCAAAGCGCAAGGGAATCTGGTTTCCCTCAGCTCACTAGACGGGAGCCATCCCAGTAAGGCACCGAGGCAGGCGACCAAATGATGCATTTGGAAAAGAAAAAAACATTCAAACCACTCCAAGCCATCTTCAACAGCCGCTCATCCAATTAAGGAGGTGGTGAGCTAGAAACTATGCCAGGAGGATAGGCTGACAATCGCTTTCTTTTTGACCGTCTCTCTCGCTGTCTCTCTCTCACACACACACAGATGAGGATTTTGGCTGTTGGAAATGGGTCTTTTGATTGTGGTAGGAAACATGACCATCCATGGAAACCGATCCAAATGCAGGAAGAACACACAATTTCCACCCACAGTGCTGGAACCAACCCTCCCCAATTCCCACAGGCGTGTAGTGAAAACGGCTCCCTGCTGAACCACCGTACCACTGTTTGTGGGGCCGTCCTTTTTACATGTAAATATGTCCCATTATAAGCCGACTGAGTGGTAGCTAAGATATTAACTTCGAGAACACCCCAATTTCACGTCTTTGATTGCGTTTAAACGGCCAGTATGATTAAAACGCTTGACCAGCTGTAGCAGCAACGGCTCGCATTTCCTCCAGTCGTTCTGCCTTGATACAGCTCGTCTTCTGATTGACACGGCTATCTAAAAACGACGCGGCGCTTTCAGACCGCTTGGGTCCTGCGCTGTAGCTTTAACGCAGCATTTTGTTTGCTCAATCAGTGGATGACAAAACGTTAGTACACCCTCCGCTAACCCTGCCTTGGGAGCCGGGGCTCGTTTTCGGCGTGTGGCACCTTGAATGCAGCCTGTCTGAAAGCCCGAGTTGGTCCGTGTCTATGATGTAGAGGAGACGGAAGACGCGAAGGGGACTGCTTTATTTTTAATGCGTTGTTTTCCCCCTCTCTCTCTCTCTCTCTCTCTCTCTCTCTTAGAATCGAGACAGGAACAAACATTACCGGCCAACGCTTCCGATTTGCTGCTAATAATAATACAATAAAAGAATTTTCACCGAAGAGGCGCTGACTTTACGCATTCACTACGGACCATTTTTGCGTAGACGGCGCTCGGAATCGGGTTTGAAGAGCCGGTAGGATGGACGTATTCAGCGTAGGAATACCCCGCAAAGTACGTCCCGGATTCTGTAATCTGCGTGGAAGAACTGAATAAGGAGCTGCCGATTTTGGATGGTCGTAGAAGATTTTTTTAAACACAGCAACGAGGGTAACTGCGACTTGTGTGGGGAACGACGGCGGGGAGAGCCTGGTGATTTTCTGGCATGCAGGAGAAAATGACATGCCAACATGTCTCTAAATAAACGGATGACATCATTTAAACAAATATATAACAAACTTTCAACTCTGTCTTGTATACAGTGGGATTTAAATATAAAAGACGTCAATTGCGTAATGAGCAGTGACTTGTAGACCAGATGCAAAACAACCAGTTTCGGATTTTTAAAAAATGACTTGTGGGTTGCAGATGTGCCCAGGAAATGAGAAGCGCAGCTCATAAGGCACTCTGACTCCGCATCGGCTGGATCTCTGAACTGCGGTCAGCGGAAACCTGCAAGTTCGGATGCAAGCAAACAACTGGCCTGAGCTACATGATCCGGAGCCTTGCCTGCTACTGGTGCCGAAGCGTATGGGTCCTGCGTACTCAATCTCCCAACTCCCACACAAAAAATACAGAATAGCTGCATTTGCTCCTGAGCGTACATTATAGTAGATAGCGGTAGCTTCGTGCTCTTCGCCTGACAGCTACCCTTTTTTCCTGTTCCTTAATTGTTTTCATCTTAGATTATTTGGCTGCTATGTGATACGCCAAGAAATAAGCTGAACGGGTCGCTTCCGCCGTGGCCGTATTCGGAACCGGGGTCTGCACCTTTTTAAGGCGAAAAAACAATATATCTCTGCTCCATTGGGATAGTGTGATTTGCAGTAGTCCACAGCTGGCAAAGTCTCTAAGTAAACGGCGTACGCGATCTGCGTAAGGTACGTCTTTTCTGGGTTAAAGGCGAGACTGAAGTGACATTGCAGTCTTTTTTTTCTCCCCCTTCAATCCCCACCCTCAATGGTTGGAGTTTAGGAAATAGCGTAAAGTACGCGGGAGGGGGGGGGCATTACGTTTGGGTGTGGGGGGGGGGGTGGTGGTGAAAAAGGAGAGAAGGTGGAGCGCTGTCCGCCGTACGCGTTTGCGCAGTTTACGCTTTACCCCGCCCCTCCCGCGGCGACGGTGATGGGTCGGAAGCGGTGTGTCGGCGCAGATTGCTCCAAGATGGCGGCGGGGTGCTGCGGGGTGAAGAAGCAGAAGCTGTCGGGGTCCCCCGGCGCGGGGGGTCCTGGCGGCGCGGGGAGCGGGGTGGCCGGGACGGGACACTGCGGGTCGGACTTGGGGATGGGCTCCTCGTCGGCTGCAGCGGCGGGGAGCGCCGGTCGTGTGAACGGCCTTGGGGGTCCCGGGGGTGGCAGCGCGAGCAGCACCAACGCGTTGTCCCCGGCTCCGGGAGGCTACAACTCAACCGGCCTTTCCCCGAATCTCAGCCCCGGACCCGGGTCGGGCAGCGGCGGCAGGAAGATGGTGGTGTCGGCGGAGATGTGTTGCTTCTGTTTCGACGTGCTTTATTGCCATCTATACGGATACCAGCCACCTCGGACACCCAGGTTTACAAACGACCCTTAGTAAGTATAAGTGCTAAAAGAAAAAAATAACTAATTTTCTTAACATGCCTGTCTGTCTGCCTGTCTATTTTATTCCATGTTTATGATTGCAAACCTGGTTTTCGTTATTAACGGCCATATATTGATGAATAAGCGTACCTCTCTGTCTTGAGAAACGAGTTTTGCACCAATGTGAACTTACCTTATCACTTCAGCAGTCGCCGACTTTAATTAAACCACTTTCCGGTAATATAGTTTGGCTGTTAAATTCTGAAATACGTGTATAGTGTGATATGCAGTTCTGTCGATTCGCCAGACTACGGTAACATCGATGGATAAGTTTTTCTTAACTTAAAGCCGAGATGCAGGGAAAAAAAACAAAGGTCGTCTACCATCCGGCAGAAAAGTAAAAATGGAAACGCCGGCATTAAGAAACGATGTCCGTCTTTAGTGTGTTTGGCACCCGAGAACCGGGCGTTTACATTGTCGGTATTAATATTGTTACAAAGTTACACCCCATAACAGCATTTCTGTTCGTTTCTCTTCTATTGCTTTACGGTTTCAGTGTTACTTCGGGAGGTACATGTCCCCCCCCCCACACACACACTTTGACATGGGGTGCATGAGAATGTCTCGCAGTGGCAGGAATGTTTGGATCGCCACTTTTAATTAATTCCTGGATAATATCCTGGCAACATTGTTTTCTGTACGCGGGTGACTTTAATATTTCCCAGCGCTGCCAGACGATGTCGATAAACTCTTACCCGCAGAGGGACAAAGGCGAATAGTTCCAGCTCACTTAATTATCGTCATTGTCATCTACACGACCAATGAGAAAATATTTATATGAAACACAAAAAAATAGACGGCGCTTATTAAAATCCATTGATTGATCATCAATACGATGTTAGGGCCGTATTTTTATAAATGGACTCGTAATGATTCCGTGTGCAGTTTCCTGTTTTTTTTTTTAACTTCTAAATCAATGGTAAATACCCTTCGCCGTGTGCCGACAACAAGCGACCGGCGCCAGTCGTCGGCAAATAACGCGGAATTAATTCAGAACACGAGCGGATGATGCATAAACGTGAGGATCCCGATGCGTTCTCGGACGCGACGCTTGATGTAGAAAAATACTAGGGATCTGTGTGTATTTATTTCCAACTGATCCGTCGATTTGCGTGTGAACAAAAAAATAAAAAATAAACATGGCTGGCTGCCGTATGTGTTCTAAGCTGTTCTCTTACGGCCTGGTTGATGGAGCCCGTCTGTCTTTATGTCACAAAGGCGACGCACAATGCCCCCAACTCTTTTGAACTGGGAAAGTGAAAGTATATAAAGTGCTTTATTGAAAATAAAACACGCTTAGATCGCATTTCATGTCGGTGCCCCCTCCCTCTTCTCTTGTATAGGTCTATATTGCAGCATAACATAAACGGGCGTTCCTTATTTAACGTAGCCTTTGTGAAAGAGGTCCTTCGGAGGTGAGCACCGATTGCCCGGAAAGCTTCGTGTTTTTTTGCCCTTTTTGCTTATGCGATGGGCCACTTTATGCCGTGTCATCGCCTTCTGCAATGTTGAATAGAAGTTAATTGTAATGACACACATACCACAAGTGGAATCGCCCTGTTTTAGTGTAATTATTTGCAGTCATTGTGGGTGGATCTTTTGTTTCTGTCCGAGTGCCTAAAGATTTCTTATAATTGATGTATTTTTTTTTATCCCATGTCATTTTATTTATTTATTTATTTATTTTGGGGGGGGGGTTTAAGTGTCTATATATTTGACTGTATTAATAAGGATCTATTTTTGTCCCCCTAGTTAGACTGTGAGGATGTCTAATCTCGTCCGGGTTTCGAATTATGTATGCGGTTTAATTTCAGCGCATGGGAAATATTAGCGGAACCGATGCGTCAAATTTGGGGAATGTTAAGGGGTGGTGGATTTTGTTTCTTTGTCTCTTCTCCTTTATTTTGAAACAAAAAAGCAACTGTACATCTAGCTTTAAATTGCTGGGGGTGGGGGTTAGTATAATAGAGCAGCAACAAACCTTCGACCTGTGTATTTAAAAAGCTAATTGAATTTCTCCTTGCGGTCATTATATTGAATGTTGTTTTTTAAATGATTTTTAATAAGTAAATGAACATTGTTTATGTGGGGACGTAGTGGCGTCTCATCAATTTAAAATGTTAATTACGTTGTTACTGGTCCACAACCAATGGATTTGGTGAAATTGTGACAGTTTGTTGGTCTATGAATATCGATGTTATTCTACTTTAAGCCCTCAGACAAGACCATCCCGTCTAACCGCGTCTTTTATTTTTAAAAATAAGATTGCTGTGTGAAACTGCCATTTCGGATAAAGGCAGCGATAACAGACTGGGATGAGTTTGAAGGCTATCTAAACTCCGCCACGCGTACCATCGGTTGGTATGGGGGGACCAGTCCCCCATAGCTAGCTAGTTCCTTGTGAATTGACATTAAAGGGGCAGCCAAAATGAAACGTAAATGCGGTTAAATATACTAGCTGCTTTGAAAAGGTTAGGCTGTGAATATTAAAAGTACATCTTTTTAAACATAGGCGTAGACCGGCAGTAGAAATTGGAAGCGCTTGCAGTGTAATTAGAACCTTAAAATATGTATTTTATGCGCTCAGATGACGCTCATCCACCGCTACGTCATCGAAATTGAGCTGTTTTAAGTAGTATAAATGAAGGAGCCTATTGCGCTTTTCGGATGTAAATAATGAAAAACTGAGTTTAATATAATAGCAAATTATGAATAGGTTTATTCATCGTTCTTTTGCAATGTACATGTACGTTAATGAAGCAAAAATCATTTATATCATAATCTAACCAGAGACTAGAACCCAACATGAATTCATATTGTCAGTTATTTGTGATCCATATTTCATGTGAATGGAATGCAGTGAAGAATAATGTTTATGGAATCCACATTTTTCTTGGTCCATATTTCAATACCAAAAGAGCATTTTCCCCCCTCCTTGTTAACGTGTAATTTATTTTTTTGGATTTCCATCCCCGTACGTGAGGCACAGCATCCTGACAATTCCCTTTATGACTTTATCGTGCCACTCCAGCAACGTCGTTCGGTTGTTGCTCTGGCATCTAAATGAAACCGATTGCTGATCCTGGCCATCTGTAACCGAAATGTGGAGTTTTGAGAACCTCGCTGGGGAAACCCCCACCCCAAGAAAAAAACATTTCGTTTAATACTCCCCTTGCTATTTGAAGGTAGACACATATGCACTGGCGGCCAAACGCATCATCCTGTCTGGGGTATGGGGCGGAAAGATGGGCCTCAATGGTGATAGACGGAGACAGCAAGTTCACACGGCTGAATTAGTAAATATCTTTTATGAGTCTAGTTACTTTTTAAAATCTTCCGCCGTTTCATGTTTTACTACTACATGGTTGTGATGTGGCCATGGCTTATCTGACTTGGAACAGAAGCATCTGCCAAGTTGATGTGAATGCCATGCAAATTTAATTAATACCTTGCCACTATTGGTTTGTTTCTAGGATGATTACCGGAAGTTAAGAATAGAAATGTCCTCAGGTATATGAAATGTGTGTTAATTCATCCTTGGTAACGCAGCACTATGCTGGGATTGAAAATCGATGAATCAGCCACCTTTCTGAAGAGCGTCGGTCGCCTGCCGGCTGATGTGTTTAAACTGGAAGCTGTCAGCTGCAGTTTCAGGTAGGTTCTCTGCTAGGGATGCTGGCAGATCCTTATCGGCCTTTTCAGCTTAATGTTCTGGATAAGGCGCTGCTTACACACAAGCAGCTGCATTAGTGTTGATTAGAGACCAGGCACGGGCCGGCCCGTATATCTTGAGGCCCTGGTCTTCACTCTACTCAGGCTGCCGACCGTAGACGGCAACTCTTAACTTGCGACTTTTCATTCTTACAGTTTGTCGTCGTTCTGCTATCCTTTTGGTGAGAAGTTTTTCGCTGTTAATGGCAATGTAACTACATCACCTTAATTTATAGGACCATGTGAGGGGGGGGGGGGAGGGTGACATTTTCAAAATATATTTCACAGCTGTCAGGAATTTTACTCTTTTAGTGGCGGATGTCTGATATTTAGACTGAGATGTAGACTTTAAAAAATACTCTTCACTCAGTCATGACCCATTCCACAGTTTGAGCTGTGATTATGAACTTGTTGTGCTGTTACATCACTGGAGTTTCCTTTTCCAGTTGCTGTGTATTTTGCTGATCTATTTTCTCTGGCGTACACAGGGACTGATATTGGTAATTTTGCCAACTGAATAACACTGTTTTATATAGAGCCCCTGAAGGGACTGGTGCACAAAAATACAAGTTTCTTGTGCGCACGCTAAAGTAAGCATTTTATTTTTTTGCACTGGTCCATTCAGGGGCTCCATAGGTTTTTAGGGCCATTATTCTAAAGGAAAAAAAGGTCACTGTTGAAACTTCAGCCATGTAACTCTTGAACCCTCTTTTAGCGATGATCTATCCATCATTTTTTAAACTCTTATCCTGGTCATGATCGCGGGGGGGGGGGGCTCTTCGGTGGCACAGGGTTGGCATGAGACTCCGGTACCTGTTGGGTGGGATGCCAGTCCACGTTGAACGGACTTCCCCGGTTTGAATCACAATAACCAAAACGCGCTTTTTAAGTCCCGTGTGTCAAAGCTAATTTGTGTTAGTTGAGAAATGCCTGTAATGGTGGGAAGTTGACAGGAGACCTTTTTTCCTTATAAAACTGGCTAACCGTCAGTGATTCAGGTTAATTTAATCCTAGCACGATACATCAAACTTCCTGTCTAAAACATCCTTTTGCTCAAAGGTGTTTTTGAGGGTTTCTTAGTTCTGCTTGGTCATTCGCTTTGGTGTTTGTCGGTTCTGATCTGAGTGTGCGAGCCCCCAGATCTTCAGCTTTTTAGCTCGAGCAGCGTTGGTACTGTGCATACTGAAGCATTCCTCTGAAGTACTGCATCCTGAGATCTCCTCGGAGGCTTCTCTCGGGTTGCATGCAATCCTCACAGATGTGTCTGCTTTTTGGTCTTTTGGGTACGCCGGTGTTGTCAGTGTGCTGGTTGAACATCCCAATTCACCGTTTGTTTTCTTAGTAGTGCACCAGCTGACTGAATGCATGCAACACTTGTGATTTTCAACTTTGAGACCGGTACTTGTATAACAGGGGGAGTTTCTGGATAGCCCATGAGGTACCATTGGCTTACATGAAGTCTTGTACAGCATGGTCAGGTTTATGTTACACTTTAAAATAATTTACTGGGGTCACTTGGCTCTTTGATTGGTCTGCCACCCATCTTAATCGCCCAAGGAGATGCCCAGACGTAGACAGCTGATCATGATGTCAGCCATAACTTAGGGCAGACCGTAACATACTTTTATATTTGCTGGGCTTTAACCAAAAGAAGCCCCACTGATGTTTCTGTGACTTTGAGGATAATCGAGCTTTCCCAGTGAGAGCCTTACCTCTGCCGCAGTGGACCCGGACTTTTATTGACGCACGGATGTGGAGCATCTATCTTGCCAAAGACTCCATCTGACTTGTGATGTACAACTTTGGTTTTGATTATTTATTTTTCTCCTGTCAGATCTGTATCTTCATAACTAAAGTCGTCCATCTTCAAAGTGGTAAATGAACCCATCTCCCACGTGGCGTCATTGATCGTTAGTCTGTCCCTGATTAATGAAGTGTCCTCTAACGGGAGGTGCGCACATGATTACTAGCAACCCGTGTGTCTGTCTGGGAAAAGCTCAATGGTCTGACTCCTTGACACCTTCAGGCCAACCCCACCCCATCACTCTCGGGGGAGAAAAAACCCCACAAGTGATGCCTTCTCGCTCGGTTTGTTTCTACATTTATTGCAGAGCAGAAATGGCTAACGTGTCACATTTGGCACAGGGACCGATGTCGTTCTGTGCTGCCCGTCGCATGCCAGTTTGTTTTGGTTGGCAGTTAACCGCTTGCAGGTTTTGCGAGTTACCAGGCTTTAGTTCCGACGATGAAAGTCGCAACCCCTTGTTTTCCTCACTGCTCTTGTGTGGAGCTCCTTTCCAAGATGCTGAACTTGCATTATTTTGGGGTTTGTTACATTCCGCAGGGATCCCCTGGGGTTTTTTTTTTTTTTGCTTTGTTGGGAAGTGCAAACAGCCATCTGAAAGGAACACTGAGCGTCTCGGAAGGCAGGCGCCCACCTAAACACGGTATGCTGGCTCTGCGGCAAAAGGCAAACCCAAAATCAGTGTCTGAAGGGGAAGTGTGTCGGCGTTATGCTTCAGAGTTCACGGTGACCCTAGGACACCGTCTCGGTCCTGGCAAACCTGCTGGTGACCTGCGACCATCCTTTGCAGTCGACTTGTATCCCAGCCATGTTTTGGTGGACGTTTACCCTCCATCCTGCTTCCCATCTGACTGCATGTGACTCATATATTTTTTTTTTTTTGTTTTTTCCATTTGGAGCGAAGGACTTTGGCACGTTCATCCTACTCTCCGCTCTGTTTGGAAGGGGATCAAGGCAGCCAAGGGTTGAAATGGAAAAGCTTATGGGCGTTAGAGGCTCAACTTACTGGTCAACGCCCTCGGTGTTCATTGAGTTGTGGCTCCTCCATATGTGTGTCTGTCAAGGGCTGATGATCCAACCGGTGACCATTAACGCCGAAATGTGCTGCTGTTGCTTTCGTTTCTGTCTTCTGTGGAGCTTGTAGGAGTAGGCCTACTTTGATGATGAAATGCACGTTCGATTTCTGTGATTGTGGCTGGCTACAGGAAATCCTGTCAGTCTGGACATTTGCAAAGTCCACTTCATGCTGATCCAGAAGGAACAGCTTTGAATCAATGAACAGGCATCAGGTTTAGTTAATCTCTTCCCTGTCAAACATCCTGCTCCAGTCATCAAAAACATTTAAGTAGCAAACCTGTCCAACTGAATTTTAATGTTTGAATGTGTCCACCCCTCCCCCAAATAGTGAATGAAGTAGGTTTTGCCTTTAATACATTTTGCAAGTTTTCCATGTAAACTGAAGCAGATTTTTAATGCTTTATGCAAAAATTAGATTATCAGCCCGAGAGGAAGCATTTATTTTTATCTTGACAAACAAGGATATAATGATGTGCTTTTAAAGAGTTTGAAGAGAGACGTTCTTAAAAAAAAAATAAAAAAAAATAGGTGGCGTACTTGGCGTGGTAATTATAACATAGGTTTTTAACTGAATTGTGCCTGATTAACTGTCTACGAAGCATGGATTAAAATGTTTGGATTTCGTCTGAGAACGTTAAAGGATTATGTTTGGTCTGACGAACTCTTCCACGTCTGTGTCGGCGGAGCGGGATCCAGAATTTGCCCCGTTTTGCCATGAACGCCTTGATAATAGTCCTTCCATCTTTCTAGAGGATGTTGTTCGGATGCTGACGAGAAGCCTGGCATGTTTTAGGCGTGGTGAGCTTCGCTGTCGGTTGGGGGTGTTGATATGGACACCATGGAGTAGTGTTGGTGTGAGTCTCTTTACATGCCAGCTGTTCCTGTCAGTCGCGTACACCAGATGGGATGCTAACTAGAATGGCGCCGTAGGTCTGGTCCACCCCGATGCCCATAGAGCGGTGCATGGCGGACACGGTGGTGCCTTGCCAACCAACTGCACGTGCTGTTGCCGTGAACGCTGTTGGACAGGGAAAAAGGCGGAGCTCCCTGTTGACTGTGATTGGGTCACGAGGAGCCAGGCCAGGCCCAGCAGCTCGCACGCATGGATGAATTTCTTGAATCACCCGGCAATTTATAGATTACTACACGGCAGAAATGCCAAGCCCTTTTTTTTTTCTTCTTCTTTCCCGAATAGGTTCTCACCCTCTGCATTCTGGCGACAGAGCTTTGAAAAACTGCAGCCCTGGTATTTTCGGCCCGAGCTGCTGGGATGGCAATGAAAAACGTGTGGGGGCTGTATTGTATCTCTCCAAAAGTGTGTTGTTGTTTTTTTTTTTTTTCTGGGAGCCTCATTTTGACGTTTCTAAGGAGACAGGTGAAGGGGGTATTTTTGGAGACTATCCAGACCTCGGGGCTGTTGACGTGAGACACTAATCAAAGGGCTACAAGCTAAATACTTTACGATCTGCACAAAATTTATATGAAGAACAACATTTGACTATGGGGGTGGACTGCTGTCATAAGTGGGAGCTTTCCTTGCTAAATCTGGACCACATTTGCAGTTTTCCTTTTTTTTTTTTTCTTCTCACCAAAATGCAGTATTTCTTCCTCAATTGGCAATTCAAGGGCATTGTTCTCCTAAGATCTCCATCCAGAATGGTGGTTGCTGTTCCAGGTTGGGCATGCTGCTGAAGAAGTCCATCCTTGGGCAGAAGGGGACGGTGACTTTAGCCTCCGTTGACTTTACATGCTTGGTGGTAGTACGCTTGTGCGATTTCAAAAAGCTGAGTTGCTTCTGGTCCACGTCCCGTGCTCTTGACAGTCAACGGGAGGGCATGCCCATGTCAGGAGCTGAGTAGGCGGGCAGCCCGGAGGGCGTCCCAGGTGCCGCCGAAAGGCAGTCTAATCTTTTGATCCCTTCGAAGCGCCCACTCTCCATTGGCTCAAGGTCAAGGGAAGGTTCCTCATAGTGGGGAATTTGGAAAAAGCAACAGGAAGCAGATGGGGGTGGTGGTGGGCCAAGGGTGGCGATACTGTGAATCCCCAGCTGGCTTTTTATTAATAGAAAGACTCTGTGTAACTGGGAGGATCTAGGAGGGTAGATATGTCCTCCTTAAACTGTACTGATTGGCATGACTTCGTTAAGGTTGATGGGTAGCAAGTGGGCTTTTGTCATCTAAGAGTTTCCTCTTAGTTGGTCTCAAAGCCCTGGGCTCCTAGGTATAGTGACTTCCATGGGTCATGTGGTCTGGCTCTATCCTCTGTCAGTGAGTTGTCTTTTTTTTTTTTTTTTGGTCACTGCGCATTTTCCATAAATCATTTTGGTTTTTCCTTATGAAGTGAATACCATAAAATTGAGGCCATTTGGTGAAAGAAGAATTCTGATGAAA
>JAODLC010000066.1:2553227-2577652 GCA_026781145.1 Hippopotamyrus pictus | reverse complement strand
GTACACATGGACAAGGCAATTTAATTTATAGACCCTTAGGATACTCTTCACCATCCATTGCGTTAAGTTACCCTCCCTCCCCCCATGCCACCTAAACTTTTCAAAAAAACGCTTTTTCTTCTCTTTCCTAACTGAGGGAACAGAGGGTCATTTCTTCTCTCATCTCGGCGCCTCGTACCTCTGACTGCTGTTCTCTGCACCTCAATAGCAGCACCATTCCCTGATATACCACATTTTTCCCCTCAATTATTTTCTACACGTACAATTTTCTACACCCTCCCACCCTACCCTTACAGAGAGTGTCGGGTATCTCAGCAGGACAAAAACTGCACACAGGTTCCTTAAGTTCTTCTGAAATTGTGCTGTTCAAATGCAGGTGGGAGTGTGACCCAAAAGAGGGAAGATGCTGTCATTCTTCTGGCCTTCCACTCTGTTCCTCTGTCACTGTGGCTCACCTACTGAGCAGGATATACTGAGATCATTCTATATATTTTTAAAAAATCCGGGTTTAATCCTGATTCTGCTGGTAGACGGCTGACTGCATGGCAGTTTCTAAGACAATTTCTAAGGTGAAGTAGGAGATGCTGGAAATGACCAAAAACCAGGCAGGTAAAGGAACTTTCTAATGCCAGAGATGACCGTCAACTTATCTGCCCGTGCCGCACAAATCGGAGGACGACATCAAGTGACCTTGAAAATGAATGGGAGACATTTAGTGGTGTGAAGTGCACTGCTAGGACAATTCATGACTCATTGAAGCAGGACTGAAGACCCATAAAGCAAGGAAGAAGCCCTCCATGAATGAGAAGCAGGGAAGAGCAAAGCTGCAGTTAGCAAAAAATGTATATTTTGCACAGAAACATACCCATAAATTGAGAAATGAGTGAAACTGAAAATTTAGCCATGATGTCTTGATTTTTTTCCTGAGCTGTATCAGCGTGTGTCCTTTCCTTCCATTTGTAGGATTTCAGTGGTGATGTGTGTTGTCCTTATTTATTTATAAGGACAATAGTGATGTGTGTTCATGTATAGGACAATGTGAGATATGTTGGCATGTCAACAAAAATCCCTTTCCTGCAATCTGGTGAAGTCTCAAACTCAACTGGAGCTGTTTTTCACGCTACGATGGTCGGCTTTCCAGTCACACTAAGGTTTTGGTTTCATACCAGTTCAGCTGCAGCAGTCTGTGATTGGTGGTTTAGCAGGTTACTATTCGTCGCAACTGTTGGGATATTTCTTGAAGTCCTTTTTTCTTGAAACCCTAGAGAACGGAGGTTCAGGAGTTTGCTGCTTCTGGTGACGTTCAGAAGCAGGGCTGCACGATAAATCGTCTCAGCATGGTCATCGCGGCGCGCGCATGCAAAATCGCGTCTCATTGGTCGGCACTGCTTTCTCTGACATGACTTGAAGCAACTTCTGACTGACGAAGATGCCCCCAGTCTTGTATCTATGTGCTTGCTGTAGTCTAGGCGCAAATGTGAGAAGCTCAGCTCTCTGCAAACGGTCACAAACCGTTACTGTCTAAACCTGCCAGGTCACCGCCTGCAGAAGATATTTTAACTACATCCTGCTGTGGCGTTATTGACTATTTACTTATTGGTGACGTAAAAGCAGATGTGGATCCAAAGCTTTGGATGAGTTATTAGGATGTGCTTTGTGTTATCAGTGTAACATTTACTCTTATAGAAGCTTACTATCAGACTTCGATATTGTAAGTGTAGATACCCCCAGTATCGATGGGCAGACACAGCAGTGTCACTGAGTCCAGCAATGCATAATTTCCGCTGACTAAACTTGTCTTGTGGTAGTCGTTTTTCTTTACTAAGAAGCCATAATGTCTATTAATGAGAAGGAATGTAATAAGATAGAAGTAATTCGTTATGGAGGTTTCGTGATCCCACTTTTAATTTCTCGAGTTGTGTGACTGGTTAGTTGCTAGCCTGTATATGTTTGCATCAGATTCCAGTTAGTCATGCGGAGCTGGTTGGGATGGATTCAAAAAGAATCAATTTTCAGACTTTATACGTAGCCAATACTGTCTGGTTATTGGACCAAATCTGCAACCATCTCCATGTTCATACTACCCTGAGTACAGTCTGAAATGAGTAAGTACCTTGCTAATGAAGAAACTGTCCCAGTCGCGGGCATTTTGGTGTTTAACCATTAACGACACTTGATTTATACAGCAAAAAAAAAAAAGATGAAAACGAGTGAATAACCTTGACATAAACAAAAATACCCCCCTCAGGGCGTAAATTATGGGGGGGGGGGTACAACACCCAGGTCCCCTTAAATGGGTGGAGACCTCAACGCCTAATGCTCAACCCAAAGATATGCCCTTGCCCCCTTCCAGTGACTGCGATGCTGTTGTCAATGTGTACAGTATCACCAGTACCTAACCAATGGTAGCGACTGAAAAAAAAGGCTTTGTCCCCGACCCTGTTGTGACGGTTCAGTGTTGTCCTCCTGTGCCCGTCACCTAACACGTTTTGCCGGTCGGTCACACCGCAGCGTTTTTTTTGTGTAACGTAAGCCGCTCTCCGACGGGCTTCTCGTCTTTCGCGTGGGTGAGCCACAGCTGTTTGCGCGTCTAGGCGCCTGTTTTTGTCGATTTATGACCGTTCCCAGACTGCTGCCTGCATTAAAAAAAGAAAACAAACGGGGGTTTTCCCCAGCGCAAGAATAAAAGATGTTAATACCGAAAAGGGCACCCGAGTCCACGGGGTGTAAGCCACCCCCCCGGTTTAATTTGTGTCTGACGGCTGCGCAGTTCGGCGGTGCATGAAGGTGTCCGAGCTCGTGAGGCTCCCTCGTTCACCCTACCACGTGACACGTACGCGCAAATAAACTATTTACGCGGACACCGGCTACCGGGGTGCCGTGCTCGTGCCGGCTGGTAGTAAAGCCGTTTTTTTTTTTTTTTTTTTTTTAACATTTTTGTAAGTACTTAGCATTAAACGTAAGTATATTCGTTAGTGAAGGGGATTTCCGCTTAAAAACTGGCAATGATGGCATATTGGCTACATATGTATACGCCGTCAAAATGCTGGGCACTTTCAGTAGATTAACCGTTACAATAGCTCGTGTGTGTGAAACATAAAACATTTTTTTTAATTATTACTTCTTTTTATTACAGCCAATATATTTCCCAAAATATTAAAAGTAGATTTGATTCCCATATCGTTAGGCACCTGTGCTTTGTCAGACAGTTACTGGATTTCACATTTGTCGCATGATGTCAAATTTGGGAAATGCTGTAATTAAGCTGCAGTATTAAATGGGAACTTACTACAATTTCGGCTTAAGGCGGTATTGTAATGGGGAATTCCGATTTGTGTCCAGTTGTCAGTTCTGTAGGCTTTTCGAGAGGTTTCTTTTAAAATACGTGATAGCGATTGTCCATCAGCAGGAACCTGACATTTTCTCGGTCCTTTTCTTTTCTACGTGTTTTTCCTAAATGAAGTCACGTGGAAAAAGTAATCTATCTGTGTGAGTAAGGGACGGTGGCTCTGTCTGTTTGATTTCCCAGCTTTTGTTTTATTTACTTCTCTGCTTGTGTAAATCTGAGTATATACATTGTGTTATAAAGTTTGACATTTCCGTAAAAAAGATTGCGATCCCATGAGGCCTTGCAGTGCCACCTCCCCTCTGACAGAGCAGTGTCATGTGACTTTGCCGGCTACCTGGCCCCGATGAATGTCAGCCGCTGACATGGGCCTGGGCTGTAAGAGTGGCAAGGAACATGTTGGCAGAGTTGGTTACCTTGGTAACCCTGAATCACCAGAAGGGAGCGAGGGTTGCCACAGAGATGATGGTGTCGTGCATGTGGCGCAGACGGATGGACCTCGGCCAGGTGCACGCGCGTCTGAAGCTTCACGGGCCTGGAGTACCGCGAGAATCCCTCTGCATCTCCCAGCATAATCCAGTGGAGTTCTGTCGCCTACTGGCGGTTTCCCTCTCTGCTGTCTTTTTTGGTGACAGAAATGTTTATAAATACTCTTTTGTCCTTATATGGGGCTCTCTGCAATGTAGCGACTCAATATGAATTGTATACTTATCCGTGTAAAGTAAAATAACTATTATTGGCACGGATCCTTATTTTCATTGCCTGAATTTCCATTAGGTTTTTAGTGTGTTCTCAGGGTGGTATGTGGCACCAAATATAAAGTTTAGAATTTGTGTGTGTGTGTGTGTGTGTGTGTGTGTGTGTGTGTGTGTGTGTGTGTGTGTGTGTGTGTGTGTGTGTGTGTGTGTGAGTCACAGAGAGAGAGAATCCCCTGCCCAGCCCCTCTGTTGGAATTTAAACAATGAAATTAGTTAATACCAGTATGTGTTTGGGTCACATTTTTCATGTTGACTCATTTCTTTCTTTAAAAATCCGAATACGCCTAGCAAGCAATTACTGTCCACACTTTCATTTAATGTGCATAACCTTCCTGGTAGAATTACACTAGTATCTGAGCTTTCCGGGATACGGGCACCTGACAGTATGGAGTATTCCCGCTTGTACTCTGCACTCTCGATACTGTGTCATACTTGCATTTTAACAGTCTGTTTCCCTCTCTTTGCAGCCCGCTGTTCGTTACTTGGAAAATAGGCCGGGACAAGCGGTTGAGGGGTTGTATAGGTACATTTTCAGCCATGAACCTGCACTCAGGACTCAGGGAGTACACCCTTACCAGGTAAGCCTTGTTTCTTATTGTCCTTTTATCAAAATGCTCTCTTCATTTGGGGGGGGGGGGGGGGGGGTGTTTGCAGTCTGTCTGCCTCTGTAACCATTAGCAGGTGCCATTGCTTTTTAAATCTCAAGTAATATCCCTCCCAACCCAGTGTCCGTCTGCATTACCGTGTCATATATACATTTCACATTTTTTACCTAAAGGCAATTAATAAAGATGGAGGTATGAAAATTCAATATCACGATTATAGTGACCAAAATTTTCATAGTTATCTGTATTATTGCTGTTTTCCTAAAATGTTCTGGAAATGTTCAAAAACTAGTGATGCATGAGCTGAAATCATTTGATGGAATTTTACATTGAAAACCATGAATAATATTAGCAGCACTTGCCTTATGCTAGTTTCGTTTGCATAAACGTTAAGATAATAGCATAGGCAATACCATATGTAAACACATGAAAACCACACCAAATGCACATTGATCATCACCAGAGTGCTGTCACATGTCGTTTGCCATGATGCAAAACAAACTCGCATTGCACAATGTATCTGAGCACCTGTGTCTGGGAGACTTGCAAACTTTGGTTGTTGCTAGACAATATTTAATGTGAGTTTTTCAAAGCATGGTAATCAATCACTGTTTTAATTAAAATTTGAAACAGTAATACTAGCTGTTTTTTGAATTTTATAGTGGTTTACTGTGAAACTGGTTACCGTTTCATCCCAACTAATTAATCATAACTTGTAATACTTGGTTGAAAACTCAGTGTGTTTTTCTGTGCTGCAAACACTGACGCTAATGTAGTAATTATCATTATTCATGCGTAACTCAAGCAGTTTTTGAAGTGCATGATACATGGAATCCTAAATAGGCTGTTTTGGTTTAAAAAGTAATTCAGTAACTTATCGCATAAGCAACCCTGGAACTTCCCAGGGTAATTTTCTTGTGCACCATTAGCTGTTGCTCTATTATCTAGTTTTCAGAAAGTGGATTGATAATTCCCCAATGAACCCGAAATAAATGTCCTTATACAGGAAGCCATTTTTTTTTGCCGTGTGCATGACTTGGGCCTAAAACAGCCAACGTCCCTACCCCTTGCTCTAGCTGCAAAGCGCACAAATCAATGGCATGCCTTGCAGTTTGGATTAAGCAGCTCTGCTCAGCATCCTCACCGACTCTACGGATCACTACCAGAATGCTCTACGGTGACGATCTCTGCAAAGTGGTGTGTGATCGTCATCTTTTGTTTTGTGTGTCAAGACTTCTGCCTGGCCAAATCCAGTCATAATTCTCGTAGACATTTCGCTGAGGCTTTGCCGTCCCTCGATCTCTTGCTTAGATGTCACGCTCATCCGGCTAACTCTAATGGAATGCTTCGTTGTCAGTGACTGTCTTCTCATAAAATTTTCACGAAGCTGGACATGCTTACCCCGCAGAAGGAAGTTGATCTTTGGCTTGATCTTAGCTGAGTGACCACTGCTTCTCTGGATTGTAAAAACCACAGCGATGGTTATATTTTCTTTGATGCAATTAAATTTTGAAGGCATTTTTTGCTTGCTGTGCAATTCAAATAATCAAACACAGGCACTCATATTTGGCATCTGTGGTGATTTTGGGGGGTGTGGATTATGACTGACAACTAAGCTGTTCTCTTCCTGTGATGTCCTGGCGGTGTGGTAATGTCCTTCAGTGCTCTAATCACATGTTCCTTGGTCTGAAGGAGACGCTATGGGCAGATATGAATGTTATCATTGTGAATGGCTTGGCTGCACTGGGAAGAAAGTTCTCAGCTTTACATTCTGGAGACATTGCAATGGGTTGCGAATGTGCCTGGAAGTGACGGTGTATTCTGGTCTTATTTATCCTGCCATGCACATTGTAACCAGGTCCTTGGTGCTTGTGGCTGGTTCTCATCATTTGTTTTTGAATGTTTCAGGCATGGTTAAAAAGCCTGTCTAAACGGCCATGAAAATGGCGGCGTGAAAGGTGTGAAGCCAGACTGGGTGGCTGTCAGAGATGCAGGCTCATTGAATCCAACATAAATCTCATGATCGTGACAGCCCTATCCATCACTGAAAATATTTGAACCTAAAACACAGTTGCCCCTCTGCACACTTCTAGCTCTAAAGACCTATTTTATTCATATTTTATGGCACATGTCATAAAAGGTCAACTGAGCAATGACTGATCCTTAAGCAAATGAAGGGTGGGAGGACGACTTTGGGGTGGCCTTAGGGGTTAATCATTTTTCTGCTTTCATTAAAGTGATGGATATAGACACGGATTTAATGCTTCATGGGATTATCTGGGTCATCTCTGTGTTATATATATGTCTATATACTAGCGCCCTGTGATTTCTGTGTCCACTCCTTTTCCGCATCTGAGTTCTGTCGGCTCATTTAAGGAAATGACTTTTGGGTTTTCATTATGGGTGAGCAACAATTCAGGTGGACAGGAAAGGAATTCTACTGGAGAAGTTTCCAAGGAGATGTACTCAAAGGCTGTCCCAAATACGGGTTTCTATTGGCATTTAGAATCAGCCCCTTGCTCTCCTCTCATTGGCTGAAACTGTTGCTAGGATAACTTTGCACTGCAAGGCTATATAGGGTAGATTATGTACTTATACATTCAGGAAGATCATGCTTAAATCATGTGAATGTTTTTTTTTTTTTCTAAACACCACATGATCCTAAATTCAAATCAGTGAAATCACCAAAAGCTTGTTTTTGATATTTGAATTTAATGCTAAATGTTTTGTTGAAATCTTAAATTATTTAAATTGGACTGTATGTATACATACATTTTCTCCCACATTTGTCAAAATGTTTGTATATTTATCCTGTTTGTGAAGTTTTTTTTTTTTGGGGTGGGGGGTGGTTTTGCTTTTCTCAACCCGTGATCAATTCTGGTTATTCTGCTTAACACACAAGAAGAAATGGCCATCCTATTACAGTGTAGGTATCTGAGTACAATGTGTACAATATGTCAGCCCAAGGTAGTGTGTGCTTAATGACCTGCCCTAAGCATAGTATTGCATAGAAGACAGTCATATCGAACGTTTTGTGACCATAGTCAGATTTGTCTTTTCTTTGCATTGCTTTCAGAAGCTGAAGTTTTGAGGAGGCAGCTCTTTTGTTCATTTCTCCATGCCTAGTGATATCAGCTTCAGTAAGCTTCTTACAAGCTGTAATGGGGGAGATGACCCCATCTAGGGCTCCCCCAGTGGCTGGCTGGAGAAATGCCCCTCTTTTTACCAAGCAAATATTTTTGCTCTCATCTCGATAAGGGATGGGGATTGTGAATTTGAGACAATTGCAATGAACCTGGAACACTGGTGTGACTCGCAATTGGTGGCAGGAATAAGCATCCCACTCTGTGTTGTGTGTACTTGCTAGTTGTGTTGTAGTATGCTGTGTGTCATTTATTGTTCCTATTATGTATTGTAGTCAAGCAACTGAGTAGTAAAATATTTGAGGTACAGGTCTTTTTGCTACAGAATAATATTAAGCTAAAATGACAGTAAAAAAATCTGAATTTGCAGAATACTCATTCTGTTGGATTAAGGGGAAAGTTACACACAGTGAGCTGCTCCTGTCCTGGGATGTGCCCTTTCTGTCGTGTTTCCCCTCTGGGTTCCCAACACTGATTGGATGGGTGTTTGAAAATGGGTCGATTATTTAGCAAGACTCTTCATTTCTGTGGTAGAGGATGGAGGCAGCATTGAACAGATAAACAGAAGCTGGCCGATTCGAGGGTTAGCACTCTCGGATAGAGAGAACATTCAGGAGATGTTCTCTCTATCCGAGCACACTTGGTCTGCTGATGATTCAGTGTGTTTTGGGGGGCCTCCACGGTGTATCTAGACGCGGGGACGTGTGGGGATCCGCTCAGGCTTTAATCGGCTTAATTGCTTCTAAAGAGAGAAGCCATGCGAGAGACTAGCCAGCAGAAGGAATAGCAAATCCAATTAAAGGTTGCACTGTAGCCTCAGTGCCAGCTGGGAGAAGCCTCGCCTGTTGTGTTGGTGCGTCTGCCTTCCTTGAATGCTTTGGTGCATTGTTCCAATTGGCACCTTTCAATCTGTGGAATCTGTATGATGATTTAAAGTATTGGGGAGCCTCTTGGATTTATTTATTTTTTTTTTTGGTGACTGGATGCTGCATAAGCGGACGCATCTGGACAGTTGGCAAAGGGCGAATTAATGATCCTCCACCAATCTGACAGCGTAACTGGATGAGTTTTGAATAGCCGGTTCCTTCTGCCCTCCCTAGCAGTTGTAATGCGCTCTATTTTTAGGGGTATGTATGGTTTGTGGATGGACCCTCCCCCTATAAACTATACTCATAAATTGCTATGCAGCTACAGAAATATGCTTTACAGAATAGGGATGAACTAGATTCTCACTAGTCACGCTTATGTAATTGTTTTTATTCTTCAAAGTAAAACTGATTTTGTATAGACCCTTTTACTGTGCCTTGAGTTTAACTGATATCTAACCATACTAAGTATGCATACTAAATATGTCTAGGCGTACTGTGCGTTTCCCTCTCTAGAACTTATAGGAGGTCGCCAGCTGTCAGTTAACGCGGGTTATGATGTCAGGGGCACATCGGTGAAAGGCATAACAGTAGTGGGGCGAGAAGTGTAGGTTATTTAGTATGTTGTATGTGAAAGGTCGTGCAATACAAAACTTTATAAAAGGCTACTGTCTGCATTTGGTAAGTTTCACAAAAGCTTTTGAGGAGCCTAGTAACTGAAAGTGGGCCAGGGCTGGGTCTGAATTGTGCGATGGACAGCATAATCTATCATTTGATTACCCCTTCAGTGGCTGGGAATTGCATACTGGAGACAGGGTTAATGTCTTCTCCACAATGGGAGCAGACCCGTGAGAAGTGGATGAACAGAAGTATGGGCTGTGCACCTTGTTGACCTTAATACACACATTGGTTCTTGTGAAATGATTAAAGGGGTGGTGGTTTGGAACCTAGTGCCTCATCCCATCAAATGAGGTCAGAGGTCCAGTTCTCTTGAGTGGGAATGCAGGCAGGAAAGCCCCACTGATACTCGAACAGGCCGTCTGATCTGGTTATCGTGAAGGATCCCGACGTCCCCCCTTTTTCAGTTACTAAAGCGAATCAGGATAATTTCTCTTTAAACGTATATTTGTTGGGAAAGCCAGAAGATGAATCTCCATTTGAGTGTGTTCATCTCAAGAATGATGAGCCATTTCTCTTCCTACCATGCAGTCAGAATACCTGGCAGCGAGAGAACTTCTGCACTGCCTGCCAGATGTTCTCTTGTCTCAACCAGGTCTTAGGCTCGTCATATGTGCAGTATTTAACGGGCTTGATGAGGCACAGCGTGGTCGAACTATTTAATTACCTGTGTGTGCAGCTCTCAGCTGACGTCACATTGAGGTTTAAGATGTGATTTGTTGATGAAGCAAATGATTCATCGCTCACGTTGTCGAGCAAACGTCGCGTAATTGCATGGTGAAAAGCAATTACGTGTGAGGTCCCTGAAGCGAATTTCTGGAAAGTGAATTGTCTGCAATTTAGCAAAATTTAGACTTCTCTTTAGTAGATGGGTAGCGGTCATATTTTAAAGATGTTTCTTCTATTGCATTTTCCAGCAAGGTTGACTGTTTTGGCTGCCCCCACTCCTCCCTGCCCCCGAGGGCTGTATGTGTGCTTTTCATTGCCTGGCTCGAAAACAACACGCCTGGTCCAAAAGCTAAAAGTTATACTCGCATGGCAGTCCATGTCTCGAGTGTGAGATATCTGATCTAGACGGTCAGTAGGCTAAATTGGTTTTTATTCAGTCTGCCTGGATGGTGGTGGGAGGGGGGGGAAAAAAAGGTTTTCGGCCTGAATACTTCATGGAAGTCTTGCTTAACCAGAGCAAGCTGTTCCAGTAAATTCATGGAATGGTCAGCTGGTTTGCGGTGGGGCGCTGTGAGTCATCGTGGCGACCTCACGTGGACTCGCCCCATAACCCGACCATCCTGATACCTACATGGTGGGCGTTTTGAATTCGGCCCGCTCTGTTTGAGGCCAGCTGAGTGTGTCGTGGGGTTGCATTACAGATGACCGATCATCAGCAGGCGATCTAGCCTGACTGCAGCGATGAAACCAACATTTTTTTTTTTTTTTTTTAGCAGAGGTGACGCCTAGCTGGTGCAGGATGAACATGCAGCCCATTCTCTCCTTCCTCCTGCCGTTTTTCCCCCCCAAAGCCCCCTGTGGCTGCTCATGATTTATAGACTTCCCGCCGTTCCCTGTTGAATCACTTCTAAACTCGTTTGTTTAGTTGGAAGTGTCATTTTTCTAGCCCAGCTCCCATTTTTTCCCCTTTCCTTTAGCCTGCTGCAGGAAAACATGATTTATAATACTAGTAACATGTTCTGCTGATTAGATTCCTTTCCCACTCTGCTGTATTAATGAATGAATGTGCTCTCCTGTATGAGGCAGTACAGTCATGCGCATATGCTCTTCTGTGTAGACTCCCTGATTGCAGTTTGGGGCTCTGCCCACGCTTGTATGGCTCTGTGACAGAAAACTGAAAGCTCTTGTCCTTCACTTGTTGTGTGAGACCCATATGTTCTGCCTTGGCACGGGCCAGCCCGCATGCTCCTGGAGGTGTCGGCGCCGATCGATACCGCAGCACTTCTGGTCTCCCGATGCAGTACCACCTGGACTTCGCTCTGACTTGCTGTTTCTCTCCAATCCCTCTCCCCTTTTGTACCTACTGAAATTCCATTGCCCTCGTCATTCGCCCTCCACATGCTGCTGCGGTATTGTGGTTAAGCACCAGAATTCGATGGTAACTGTGACAGGTCCAGGCATATGCGGGGGATGGATGGACTCGCTCACATCCAGCCCAGTGTGACGATGCTAAAAGTGGAAGTGCTCCAGCCTGGCTATCTATATGTCGTGCATTGAAGAACTGTGTATGTTGATGTTTTTTTTTTTATTTTATTTTATTAACACAAATTCTCCACTAAACTTCACCTGAATGACTTTCAGTTGTACTTTGTAACCACAATCTCCTCTTCGTTGGAATTTCTTGGTAATATTTTCTATTCTTCGGTAGATTCTTTTTTAAAGTCATATTGTTTATCTGGGACTAACTCCCAGTAAAACTGTTCAGCATCTTGGAGAAATGTATAGAAGTTTTGTTTCGTTCCTCAAACCAAGTCAGATACTTGAGCCTAACCCAGCATGACGTGCTGTGAAATTTACTGCTGGACAAATTGTAAAGTTTGAGATGATGCAGCTGTTTCTCCATATGGACTGCTGGCCACCCTGAAGCCTGCTGATGTGACTCAGGAAGATCCTTTTATAAGTGCGTTGTCGTGTTTAAAGGGCTCCCAACTCTGAGGGTCACACAGAAGGTTTCTTTACTCCTTCCCTTTTGTCATCTTGTCATCAAGGCTATTTCACAAAGATCAGTTCTACAGCTGCTAATCGGGCATGGAGGTTTTACACAAGGGTTATAAATCGCCTTGGAAACAGACAATCGCGAGGGCGGAGTCATCTGGCAGTTCTTGTTAGTGTGCAGAAATGGCTGCCGAACGGGGCCTCCCCAGTCAGAATTTTTATGATTGCTTTGTTGTTCTCCTTGACCTTTTATACGTTGATTCTTTTTTAGCTAGCTCAGTGTTAAAAAGGGCCATGTTGTTTTGCGGCCAATTACTGCTCCCCCCCTCATTTTGATAAGCTAGGATTAATTTTTATAATGAGTAGCATGTAAAGGCCGTTTGGTTATGCTCTCCTGTTTCGCATGTACTTAAATACATTCCCGTGCCTGAGATCCCGAAGCGCCCGTGGGGGGTGGCTGGTCAGTGAGCTCGGCTCAGGTGTCTGCGCAGTCGCAGGTCAGCGAGGCCCCGGTGGCTCAGCGGACGCATAAACAAGGCCTGCGGAGTCTGCTCCGATCCTGTAATGCAGGACAGGCTGCAAAACGGCCGCATGGAGCTGCCGTGTGACGAGGCCCTCGACGCGCTGCGGTCCGTCGCAGGCACAGCGCTCGCATACCCAGAGCCTCGTAAATAAACAGACGGGATGTTTACACATCTATGCATTCATAAATCACATATTCCGTGACGAGCTGCTAAAATCAATGAACCTGTTATGCTATCTGTAGTACGTTTGCATAATGAGTTGTAGTCTAGGGCTGGAAGGGCGATGACTGGAATGGATCATGCTACCCTTTTGCTATAATAAAAAAATATAATAATTTTTACACCAAGGTGTTTCAGATTCAATCATTGTGGATTCCGGAGTGGCTGGGACATTGAAGGGGAGTCAGGTGGCTTCAGAAAACGGGAATCGCTGTTGGTGATACAGTCGTGTTTAATCGATAGTGATCCCCCTGCAAGTAGACGCGCATGTGAAGCTGGCTCGCAGGTTCAGCGGTCAAGCGCATTCGCACTTCGCCGCTTAATGGCACGTGGCCGGCCTCTTCCCCACACATCTCTACATGCCACACGTCGGCAGTGGGGTCCTGGTAGATGTACGCAGCCGGGGGATTTGACATTAAAATGCAGGGGTTTAAAAATAGCCAGCATTGCCTGTGCCCACGGTCACCTCAGCAGGGAGGGGAAGCGAAGTCGCAAAGGTGGGGGTGTGGAGCGTCTGGAGAATCCCTGCTCTCTCATATATGTATAATATGAATTTTATTTTTCCGGGTGTGGCTGTGGAGGACAATCTGAAGAGCACAGAGATTGTGTTTTAGCTCATGCCGCCTCTCCAAAACCACATGCACACGAAGTAGCAGAAAACGGCTAATCTGGGCTGTTGAAGAGTGTTACTGCTCCCACACATTCTCCCTGTGCTATGCTGGTCCTATTTCTCTTTCCAGCTGTGTGGCCTCCCCCCCCCCAGAGAAACACCCATATCTCTCTATGTCTGCAGTGCCCTTAAAGACAGCCGCTTCCCCCCGATGACGAGGGATGAGCTGCCACGCCTCTTCTGCTCCGTGTCGCTGCTCACAAACTTCGAGGACGTCGGCGATTACCTAGACTGGGAGGTAAGCAGGGCCGCCGGACGCCCACACACAGAGAACACGCTGGCGGGGGCCTCGTCCCCATGGGAGACCCATGGTGGGCTGTGCTGGTGGAATGGCTGCTGTCACTTTACTGTCTCCCGTTGAGTTAAAGTGGGTGGAGATAGAATTATGGAGCCTGCTCAATATTACCTGAGCAGGGAAGCAGGGGAAGATGGAGTCAAAGGGGCACAGTCCATTCTCTTTCATTGTTCCTACACACCCCAATGTTACTGCAAGGCAGCCATCTACCTTCTTAGTATTTTTGTTTATCTGGTTATGGGTGAATACATGTGTCAAATGGACTCTCACGGGAATAAACTTGAGAACGTGCTGCTTTCTGCCCGTCGGGATGAGGCATCAAGGATTTTCATGTTGCGACTTCAGGTCTTAGGAAGTCGTCGTGCTTTTTCATTTTGGTAATCAACCCGACGTAAAGAGGAATAGTTGTTTGTGCCCCAATGTGAGCAAGGTTAAAGCTGTATGTTCTGATGGAAGGGTCCACTTTGTGTTTAACATGAAGGGTGCGTGCGTGGGTGGGTTCCACATGGCCCTGTAGACTCTGTGAAGGGTGACCGCTGAGTAGTTGTGCATCTCCTGAGAGACCAGGAACTTGGACGAACAGTCAGATCACCACTTTCTTAGACAAAGCGTTTACATGGAAGAGGCACGTTTTCAAAGGCGACTTTGGGTGCTAGGCTAACTGGCGTTTTTCTACTGCCATCAAGACCCTAGCTCTCTCTCTCCAAACCCAGCAAAGCCTTTACGGAGCCGACCCTTCTGCAGTGGAAAACCGAAGCGGGCTTGGAACCACACTGTAAATGGTCTTTCTTCGTGGTATGGGTTGTTTCCTGTGTGCCAGTGGAAGAATGCCATACATTACATTAAAGACACCCCAAGACTAACATGGTTTAACTGCACTGCATAGGCTTCATATGTTAATGTATTTTTTCATAGCATACACATTGGCATACTTCTTAACAATATAGCCCTATGTGTAAGTATCAGCTATCACCACCATGGAGATGAAGTTGCTGATTGCTGACAAAACACTCTTTGCACCCCAGAGAATTAATAGGCTTAATTATATCTTGGGAGGCTTTTGTAATCTGTCACTGTACAGTAAAACATAGGGGTGTTTTCCCAGGCATTAATACCAGGAATTAGAAGAGTAACTTACTTAATAGAACCCCATCCCTTAAAAAGGGTAGATGGAGTACTGTGGTTCCTTGGTAAGTATCCTGCTGCCAAGACTCATTTTCACCCTTGTTTTTCTGCCCAAATTAATGCCGTCAACAAGAAATACTAGTGTTACCGATATTAATTGCAGCTAAATAGTTTATTTGTGGCTGGCGTATTGTCTTCAGTCAAGGCCATCAGTATAGTTAAGTGGATTACATGGAGCTTAAATGTCTTTAATGGTTACCACAAGTTGTGTTCCCAGAATTTTTGTTTGGCTCCATGTAAATGTGTTGTGGAGCATTCCTGGCCCTACCTGTAGTGTACTGACACGGTCAGCTTTATGTGGGATGCTCTCCTAAGTATTGCACGCTGCCTGGCTGAAAAGCCAAGGTGAATTCACTGCCGTGATGAGCCTCGAAAGCCAGCAGAGGGTGGGCATCCTGGTGGCCACCGATTTAGGTTTGCTCCACTTCCCATTTGGTGCTGTTCGGTTAAACGGGCAGTGATTGATAGCGTTCTCCAATATCTGGTGTCTAGTTTCAGTACCACCTGTGTGCAAGTTATTTATTTATTTATTTATTTATTTTTAAATACAACATGTGAAGATAGCAGTACGCACAGTAAGACGGAACTCTGTGAAAGATGGATATGATTTGTAGATTATTTCCTGGGCCTGTACCAATCGTCAGTAAGTTTGTCAGGTTCCGTCCTTGGCTTTCAAAGCTTTTTCCTTCATTCCAGTCTCACTCTGGCCTTCTTTCTGGAGGGTTCCGTCTGACTCGTTTCCGCACAAGGCTGCATCTCCTTAGCCACGCTGAGCCTCAGACTAAAGTAACTCAATCATTCTGATGGACCCGGGCTACGGCCCCGGTAGACTACAGTGCAGACAGCGCCCTCTGCTGTGCACCAGCCCTCATCCCCTGGCTTATTGCACTCCCATGCATACACCTGAGAGGTAAAATTGAGACTAAGATGGACCTTGATTATCGAAGCGCGCTGTCCGTTCTCCTCGGGGCTTCGGTGACCCCAAAAGGACCACTATGTTTTCATATGTGGTGTGAAGTTAGGCATCTGGCTCCGAGGGTGTCTTGGTTCATCAGGTGCATTTTCAGCGGATACAATGACATTTAATTTCTGCATGTCCCATCTCGTCTTCATGGAGCGTGCTTATATAAGCAAGAGCAAGGCTTGGGGTCAGAGTGTGGGGTCAGCCATTTATTCTGGGCCCCTGGTACGGTTTTGGCTAAGAAACTGGTGATACTTGGTGCCCCTTTTCCAGACGGTCGCCGGTTGGAATCCCATGGCCGACAGAATGTTGACATCCTGAAACACCGAGAAGGATGTAATTCCATTGAGACTGTCTCCGCTTCACCTTCTCAAGGCCTCAGTGAAGTGAGGCTCTGTAGTTTGACCCCCCCTCCCCTTGATCCCATGACAAGCCCGAGCCCATCTGTGCCTGTCCATAGTCGCTCCACCCTATGATCCTGTCAGTGAATTTCTGAGATTATTTCACAGCCGGATGCCCTGCCAGTTATGCTTGAGAACCTGCAAAGTGTGAAGTAAACAGTTTGAAGAAAAGAAAAATCTGCATCGAGTCGGGCGTGTTTAATCACATTTTTCAGCACCCGTCGACTTGTGCTCAGCTGGTTTCGGTGAGACTAGCTGCCCATTCCTGTTCCCCAGCCGGTTGGGGTTGGGCATACAGCCACCGCAGCGGTTCCTCAGAGACCCGCATGGGCGTCACCCAGGCTTAGTGCTGGCTTAGCTCTTTGATGTTTCTGGCGGGAGCGTCTTTCTGTGGTGCAGGCCAGCGGCTTGTATTTCTCAGACAGCAGCAGAGGGTCAGGAACACGGCTGATCTCCATCCTTGGTGAAAAAGGATGAGTACTTCATCTTGTGTGTGTGTGTGTAGGGGTTAGGGTTGCCATAGTCAGAATTAGAGTTATGCCCACAGAAATGGATGGGAGAGTCCCCACAAAATATAAATACATGGACTGTATGTGCGTGTGGATACAGCTGGCCTATGCTGCGTGTGAGAGCGGCACTGGATCCAGCGCTGTTCTCCTGTACACTGAGCCCTGTTACATATTTGCTGCAGTCTCAGCTCCTCTAAATGCAGAACTAGGAATAATCGACAAGCCCGCTGCAGACTGCCCCATGTGCCCGGCACCCGCTGCCTGTCCTGATGTCGACTGTCCCCGTTTCTGTGACGACACGTGCGTTTTAAAATAGCGTGGTCTGTGCGCATCTCTGCCTTTTTAATTTGCAGCACGAGTATTTCCACTATCATTTGGCTGTGATTTCCGACTCCATTTTCCAAATGTGTGTCTTTAGTGAATATGAATAGACATTTAATAAAATTGAAATGTGCTTTGTTCTAGGATTACAGCTAATGTTGTGGTTCTAGGCTGTCACACTGACTGTTTTTGGACGATTTGAAGATTCTCCTGGTATTAGAATCTAACGATGGGATTGAAATAGGCTGGTGTTGACGTTTTGATGGCTCCCTCACTGTCCGAGCGGCCGGATCAGCTGCTCAGGCTGGGCGGAATGTGACGGCACTGCATCAGTTGGATTTGATTGTAGGTGAGCTGCCTGCGGATAATGTACAGTCCCCGGATCGGTATCTGCTCTGTGTGTTCGCTGTAACGCTGGCCTCATTCGAAACACTGTGGAATTCATTTTGCGTGGTCGAATGAAAGTTTGCCTGTCGGGGGATCGCTTTCATCATAAACAGTACGGAGAATTATCCCTGGGAGGGTGGCACTTCTGGGGTGAAGATGACATACTATGTGCAACGTAAAATGCTCGACTCTCCCAGATGTGCTTTCGAGTGGTGCTTTTGAAAGTGCAATTCTGGGTTACGCACTGTAGCAACGAGGAAAGTATCTGTAAGACGCTGAGTTTGCGTGGCATCCTGCTAATTGACGAGCTTGTGAAGTAAACCGTTCTGGTCACGTCAAGTATGTTGTGGAGACCCTCAGAAATCCTCACGAAATCGAAGGTGAACTGTCGGATTTTCCACCTCTGGCAGCTTGGCCTTTGGCCTAGTTAAAAGCTACTCCCCTCTCTCTCGCAGGTGGGTGTACATGGCATTAGGATAGAATTTTTCAATGAAAAAGGATCAAAGCGTACCGCCACCTACCTGCCAGAAGTTGCAAAGGAGCAAGGTGAGCGGGGAGGGGGGGGGGGTTGCTCACCGACCACTCTGAGCAACGCGTTCACCAAAACACGCTCTGGTTTCGAGCTGCGGTCTGGAGTCTCACCTGTGCTTTCTGCCTGCAGGATGGGACCACATTCAGACCATAGATTCCTTACTACGGAAGGGAGGTTACAAAGCTCCCATCACAAACGACTTCAGGAAGACCATTAAATTGACCAGGTGAGAGGGCCCCAAACATGCAGATGGTGGCTGGCCGAGCTCCGCCCACTGAGCGTGTGCAGCGCTGTCTGGAGGGTGGTGGCACCCGCCCAGGTCGTCTCATTATGGGGGGTGTGTGTGTTTTTCTGCCTTAGCACTCCTGCATCAACTCCCTTAAGCTTTTAATCACACAGCCGTTGTTCTGGAAACTGCACGCCCAATTGTCATTTGTTTTCTTAACTTAATTTTATATACTGTATATATAAATTATATATATTTTTTTTACTAATCTGTTCCCTCATGTTAGATATTTCCTGGGAACGCAAAACAAATTTAACTGTGCAATTAACTCCTGCAAACTTCATATGATTTTGCTGGGTTCCTCTGAGGTGCTCAAAAGTCTGCCTCCATGCTTGCATAGCTTACCACAGCAGTGGGTATATTGAGCCTCTCAGTGAAGCATCTGCCTTTGTTTGCTGCCCTCTGCTGGTGCGGAGGCATATTGGTTTATGTGCTGATTCTGTCGTCTCTGCTGAGAAATTGCTCAGTTTGTATATGCATGGTTCTTTGCCCCTGCAGTACTGGGCTCATCCTTCAGTCACCACCTCACTTTCATCTTGAATTCGTCCTACTAGCGGCCTCCAGGTGCTTCTGGGATATGTCACACACATGCAGAATTCGGAGGCCTGAGCGTTTGTCGATGCTAGGGTCATCTGACCTTTAAGGTTTCTCCAGTTGGTTAAACCCCTTTGTTTTGATGAGCTGCATATCTGCTCAGATTAGTTTTTAAATTATTTTTTTGCATAAATTGATACCGAAATCTCCCCTGCACTTGGTTTTACCACTTTATGTTCAAGTGCTCAAACTCACACCACAAGCTGGCAATAATGCATCAGTGGTTGAAAGTGGTTGAGAGCCTAAGCGTACAGTCTCAAGTCATGCTGTGCATTCTGGGATGTGCCCAATTATTAAAGTCTTTGCTATGCAGGGAATGGAGGTAAGTCCATGCCCGTGTCCCCATGTGCCGTCTCTGCATGTGCCCTGCTGTTGTACCCTAGAAAAAGACACCTAAACCAGATTGCAAAGGTCAAAAAAAGTATTGTAGCTGCACTATTGTAAAAACAAGAGCTGGGTCACTTCGAGTGGAAGTCTTTGGCAAGAAATGACCAACTTTAATAAAAAGGTAATTCCATTCTGAATGAGAGGCTCCATGGCACGGCAGTTGTTGAGATAGCCTCGCTTTACAGTTGGCCGCCCTTCTCGTAACCATTTCGGGTACATTCGTCTCCCGCTGATGGGTAAAGTACCTGAGCGGAGGCTCTCATTCACGTTCAATGCTGTCTCACGTGGATCTAGGCTACCAGTAAAGTCCAGGAAAGCATCTTGGCGTTCGCCAACACATGACTGTTAAAGCGATGAAACGACGGTTATTTTTGGCCCGCGTTCGCAACATGGGTTTTGTGTCAGGTTTGTTTTTCTGGCGTTTGTCTCTCTGTTGGAGTCCCCAGGTCGGTGAGGTCACAGGTTCCCCATTGTTACCAACCGTGCAACCCCATCCCCCTTTCCGCCCCGCAGGTATTGTAGCGAGAAGATGACGTTGAGCTACGCCGATTACATCACCCACCGCCAGCATCACCACTACCAGAACGGCATCGGACACCCTCTGCCCCCTTACAACCATTATTCCTGACACCGAGCCGCATGACCAGTCACTGGACCTCTCCGCGGACCTCTTTCCAGGAGAACCCGCCCCTTCTTGGTCTAGCTATCTCTACTACTGTACCATTTTATGATGATAGCTTCCGTTGCCACGCTTGGCCGTCTGTCTGCGCCAGGGTGGCAACGGGTGGCAGCCACGCTCTTTCCTCTTTTTTCCTCTTTTTGTGAGAGCAAAAATAACATTTTTCCTTTAATCTTTTTCTCTTAAGTTGGTTTTTGCAGCATTTATATATCTACAATATATTAACCCCCTTTCGTTTTTTTTTTTTTTTTTTTTAAATATATATATACTGATTTTAATTTTCCAAAAATCCTAATCAGGTTTTTTTTGTCTGTGGATGGAAGGAAGTCAGTTTTGATGGGATAATCGTTAATGGTTTTGCTTTAGTTTATGTATACTAGGCTTGGTAATGCAATTAAATAGGGAACTTGGTTTCTTTTTTATTTAAAATCATTTATTATTAGAGAGGTGTGTGTATCTTAATGGAGACCCACTGGTCTGAAGGTTTGTGTTCTTTTTGCGTGAGCTGTTGGTGTGGTTTCGTGAATCGTAGCTAGATTAATCTTGATGTAGGTTCTTGTATAACCTTGAGTGTGGTTGTGGTCCTATGTGGTAGACTTTGGTTAGACCCATTACTTTTAAAGCCAGCAATCATTTATATTTTTTTCTCTGTGTAATTATAGGCCAGCTCATAATTAGGGAACAGACCAATAAAATCGCAGGATTTATTAGTGACTGGATAACACCAATATTTTTTTTTGTGGCACCAAAAATGATTCAGAACTTCCACTGCTTTCCAAATTACTGTTCACAATAGAATTGTCAGCTCAGGTCAGTGATTTAAAAAAAAAAAACAACTTTTTTTTTATTTTTCAATCTGGGATGAATGACGTAACAAGCTATTTGGCTTGAACACCATCTTCTCGGTGGAAGTTGATTTATGCTTTCCTAACCTTTCTTTTACCGACTTTCTTTTGTAGCAGCAGATTTAGCGTTGTCCGCCTGGGGCAGAAAGCTCCATGCCAGCTGGACCTGTTGGGTGGGATGAGTTCTTGGTAGGACGTGGACAGCTCTCCTCAGAAGATGGTGTGATCACTGTGCTTTTCTAAGGTCTCCTTTGCAAACCTTAAGCCTGTTACTTGGAGAGAAAAGTGGAAACAGGAGGACTAGGTGTGCTTCAGCAGGAGCAGGGTTAGACCCTCTAAAGCCATTTTTTCTTCTGATGCATGGTTTGCTCTAGCCGTGGTTTGTAGCTGGTAAGTGGTTCTCTCCCTGGCAGGGCTTGCTGTAGCTTGCTTATATTTCTTGTCCACCAAATGGCTTTTTTTGGGGGCTACTCCCTCAACGCCTGCCTTGGGTCTGTCAAGTTTTCTGTGTATTCTTCAGGGGCTTAACAAAGGCCTTTAGGCAGCCTGTGAACTGTAATTCTCGCAGGTGCTCATTGAGCACGACTCATACGCACCAACACTTGATGGGTAATCCATCTGAAGCAGCATGAAGCCTGCACAGCTGCAGCGGTCCAGTGCATGTTAACCTTTGGGACACTCCGGAGTAAGCATTCACAAATGCTAAGTCTCCAGGCAGCAGCAACACAATTGATTTATGAGCTGCGATGGACGCAGGCGTTTGGAGTCGTGACTTCTGCTAGTTCTCTGCTGGTTGTCCAGTGTCCAGGCAGGTGGCTGTATGTCTTCAACATGTTTAGGGCAAATGGTTTTACCCCAGTCTTGTGTGTTGCTTTTAGTCTGTTTCAAGCAGGCAGGAGTTGCAGCAGAAAGAACTGGGTGGGTAAGTGGTCTTTGGAAACATTCGAGAAACAGGTCTTGTTCTTGGAGCAGATAATGGGCTTCTTGTCGGTTTTCTTGAGTTTGGAACTTTTTTCCTCAAGGTATGTGGAACTGTACGACACGAGTTTTCTATTTACATTTGTAGACTCGTCTCAAGAAAATAATCTATATTGTTGAATGTCTAAAGAAGGCTTACGCACTCTGTTCTAAGAGAATGTACATATTGTTTTATCCTTTGGTGAAATGTGAAGGGCTTTGGGATTCCATCCACAGAAACCCTACAGTTTCCCCAGAAACAAAAGAAAGACCCTTTTTTCAGTTGTGTTGCCAGCTACCAGTAAGTTAATGTCATCAGTGCTCTGTCGTTTCATCCGCCTGCCAGAACAATGAAAGATTCCTTTTTATCTCGAGCCGCCACACCTGAGCCCTGGAGTTATGGGGGTTTATATCGGCACTGGCACTTTTAATGGGTCAGCCCTGACGTAGGGGTGAGAGTACAACAGCCCTCAGGGACCATGCTGGGTTAAACCTTGAACATAGTGAACATGCTCCCCCTACCCTTTGGCTTTATAGGCCCAAGTGCACGGCTGATCCTGCCGCGCCGCACCCCGGCGGTTAACTGACTCACTGTGATGGGGCAGCTGTTACGCACTCGTCCCTCAGTCCCGACGAGACGCCAAGGGCAGCTTACCGCACGGCACGTGGGATTTTCATCGTCTTAAGTGACAATCTCTGTGAATTAAAGCTGTTTCCGGACGTGTCTCAAACGGTTAAGGGGGTGTTGATAAATCGGCGGCAGCCCGGGCCTCTAATGAAACGACACAACACCTTGGCATTCATTTCCTGGCTTTTTACCAACTACAGCACAAACTGAACATTTTCCGCTGCAAAACAGTCTATAGGCTCTTTTCATATACGTTTATTTGTTACATACATGCGATTTTCTTTCTTTTTTTTTGCGTGTGTGTATACAAATAGACATCCTCAGCATGCTAGTGTTTTTTTTTTTAATTTTTTTTTATACAAACAAAATGAAATAAAATGGTGCTATCAGACCTCACGTTGGGGCGGTCACAGTCACATGACTGGTCATGCGGACACATTAATCATATCAGAATTATCCTTGATATATGCAGATCTGTTTTACAGGTGTTTCTTACTGTTGTAACATTGAAAATCAAAAACCTGCAGGTTTGAAAGGACATGGACAGCGAATATTCCCCCTCCCCTTGGCCTGGGGGGAAAAGGGCGTAGCTTTTTGACCCCATTAGCTGTTCAGTAGGTAGCAGCATCCTAGGCGCGCAACAACGCCTAGACCAGCCGTAATGCACAGTGGTGTCGGTCCCCTCCAATTCCTGTAAAACCCTCCGTCTGGAACAGCCTTTCGCTTCCCCTAAGTCGCCAGTGTGTTGGGGAGGGGTGGAGGGGGGGGCGCACGGCCCACGGTCTTTGTTCTGGCATTTTCTTTGGCTCGTCTCTTAGGGTGGGGGAGGTGGGAGAACTGCGGTTGCGGTTTATGATGCTGGATGCAGAAATTACCTCCATCTGTGATGCCCCATGCGCGTCGGACAAAGGGGCCTCTGTTCCAGCAGCCGCGCACTGGTAGAGAGGCCCCAGTCTCCCAGCTGCATATCTCTCTCCCATCCCTCCCCAACTCCTTTCGACCCACATTCTAAGGAGTATGTGTCAAGAGTGCGAGACGTGGTCGCACGGTATGAGCGGACTGACTGAATTTGGGAACGTTTGCCGTCGGCTCCCTGCCAGCCTCGTTTCCTTCCTCAAGTGGCCCGAACGATTCCCACAATCCCCTCTGAGCCAATGGGCCGCCATCTTGGCTCCTTGTTCCCGTCGGCGGGTCTTAGACGAGCGGGCCAAAGAAAAGTCTGTGACCCATAGGGGCTCTTCTGGGTCCATTTGGGGTTTGCCGAATCTGCGACATGCAGAACCAAGGACCAGCCTCAAGCCCCCCATCCCATCTTCTGGCCAGAACACAATTCAACAAAGCACAGGGAGTTCTGTTTAATCCGTTTACGTGTTCCACTGTACCACTGTTACCTATTTTTACCTGTACAATGTACTCTCTGTTCCTCTGGACCCATCACTGATGTCTGAAACTGGCACTGCTAAAACACAACAAACCCAAGGTGTTAAGTTGTCTGGAGTTTACCCCAATGCCGTTGGGTAGAATTCCTTGGAATCGCCGATATTGGGATTATTGTCACGTGCTAGATGCCATGCAAAGGTTATGTGGGTGTCCTCTAGGAGGCCCCAAAACAGTATTTACGTAGGAATATGCAAACCAAAAACACAACACACTCCCGTGACTGTGGGAGATGCCATATGATAACTGGATGCTGCTGATGATGGTGTCGTTCTGGCCCATGTGCCTGGGCGACGGTGCCGTTCATGGCTCCGGTTTGCAGGTTCCTACCGCAGAGCTGATCTCCACCCACGTCTCTGCGCCACGTTTTGTTTAATACTTGAAGGATTGCGCTATGAAAGCCACGGTGTAATCCACCTCCGAATGCACTTTGGGAACATTGATTTACACTTGCATGGTCTCTAGCTTCCTGGTTACTACTCTGTTGTGCTGGGGCAGTCTATTCGTGATGGGGCATTCCTCCCTCCCCCCCCCCAACCGCCGGTATG
>JAODLC010000066.1:2540755-2553214 GCA_026781145.1 Hippopotamyrus pictus | reverse complement strand
CTCCCCGGGATCTCGACAAAATGCAAGCGTGCGGCATGGACCGAGCTGGTGGACATAACATCTTTCGGGAGCTTGTTTGGACTGGAAGACCTTAGATGCGTCACAATCATCTTCCAGCTTCCACTGTGGTTTCTCTGCACCTTTGGCAGCTTGCAGAATAAACCTAGGAATTCAGATGTCTGCCCACTGTGATAACGTGGGTCGAATTACACCAGCTCCTCACCATTCGCACGAGACGCGTTTCTTTTCTCGGCCTTCGGGGGTCGAGTCCTCGTACCCTTTTCACCTTCGTCTCCAGACCGTAGGCTCACGTTACCTTTGTGTGTTTGACCGAACCAAAGATGCCTCCAGCCATGTCTAAATGCTGCTCTTCAGGCCTACCTTCCTGTCCTTCCAAAAATGTCCCTGCAAGAGATTTTTTTTTTTTCCCGTCGGTTTTAATAATTTTTTTCGTTAGAGCATTTTTTTGTACGAGTCCTAACTTCGTTCGGCAACCTCTTCTTGTAAATGAATTTTCATCGTCGCTCCACTGAGACGCGTCGCTGGCTCTCAGAAGGCAAAGAAACTGGTTGCACGGTTTATTATTTTTTTTTATTTCTTTTTGTTCTTGTCGGTGTTTTTCATTGTTATAATTTTTAAAGAAAACCCCATAGCGTGCCTCTTAGATTTATGGGTTTCTTAATGTGTTTTTTCCTAAAGACCAGCAGTGATACTTTATATAAAAGATGCATTTATCCTTTTTCTTTTTTTTTTATTTTTAAATTGTTTAAAAATTTAAGAGAAAAAAAGCCTCTTTTCGTTACTCTGGACCCAGTAGCTGCACTGGTATACAATCGCACTGATAGTTATACAGAGAAATAAATAACAGATGAAATAAATAAGAACTACAATAAACTTGTGTGTGGAAACTTTTTTAAGAAAATTTACTTTAAAAATGTATACAAAAAAAAAAGGAAATGGAGTTTTGTACATCGAGATTTGATTCTTTTCAACAACGAAATATTTTGGATCTAGTTTCTAAATTATTTTAGTGGTTTTCTACGTTAATGAAAATTGAATCGATGAGTTGGAATGTGTCATCGGTGGACCGTGAGGTCACCTGCAATGGGCATCGGGGGCGGGGCTGCCTGGCGTGGCCCCCCTTCCCACCCCCGTGTTTATTTCACATTAAATCGTTTCTTTCCTGCTTAGTAACTTGAAAATATTGTTTGGAGAAAAAAGACAAAGCTGAAGAAATAGCCCTTTCTGTTAGATCTAGATCCTCTCCTTCCACATTGAATTGCTGTTAGTGTGATAAAACTTGAAATGGGCATTTTACTGATACTTTGGTTCCCAAAAAATGAAACAAAATTTTAAAAATGTTTAAAAAAAAAAAAAAAAGATATGTGTGTGGGGGGGTGGGTTTGGGAGTCTATATAGAAGGGTTATCAGTGGGTATGTGAACTCTGGCTGTGGCAATGGATATTGTAGTTTTAAACACTATTGTTATCTTTTAAAATCATTTATCCAATTGAAAAAAAAAAAATAAATAAAAGTCCAACTGCAAACATCTGTTTGTGTTGCTGCTGTTTTGTTCAACCTCAGATTTGGTTGTGATCTGTTTTGCAGTCGTTTTGAACTCCTTGAAGTAAAATCCCTTATTGGATAAGAAGCCTGCCTGGGTTAAGTTTAATGAGCAGTCGTAATACCCACTGTGTCAGCGTAAATAGCAAGTGTTAGTGCTGCTGCTGCAAAAAAAAAAAGACCAGACAAATGTTGAAGAAATACTTTGTGCTCATTCACAGAAACATGGTCAGATATCTGGAGATGTACAGCTGTTTATTGAAAATAGTTTTGCTGCGAGGTACTAATGAACAACACTGCAAATGTATGACAAAAACAGATGAAAACACTAGTTTTAAATCGGCACAGTACATTATAAAAGTTACACCTTTTCCGTATTTTTCATCCCCCGTCCTGTTCCCCGGCACGATGGCCACCCACCATCCATCTCCCTTATGCACCAGCGTGCCGTTTCCAGTGAGTCTCTGGAGGACTGGACTGTCCATTCGGGCGAAATATCGCCCCCACCTGGCCGGAGCCACGGTCTGGTCCGATACTGAGTCATTATCGCATGGGTACAGTTCACTACATTGGCTTTAACACTGAGGGCACAGATAAAAAGCAAATACAAAGCACACTTGTACAGCCTTTATTGGGGGGGGGGGTCAACCCCATACAGTCTCAGCTAAGCTAGCAGAAGGCCTCTTGACATACATTAAAAATCTACAAAAAAAAAAAAAGGAATCGCAGGGCACTACGGACGCCCGCCTCGGCCCTCTCCTCTAAGCATTATCCCAGTGTCTCGGATATCAGTCAGGGCTCTAAAAAGGCGCATTGGAGATGTGGACCTCGAAACGACCGAAACATCACGACGGGAACGACACTGCGGGCTGGCGAGCGCGGTACGAGCGGACGATGGCGGCGGCGGGACGAGCGGAGCGGCGTCTCGAACGGCGACGGCTGCCGCTCAGTCGATGTTCTTGCCGCGCAGTCGGGCGGCATCCAGCAGCTGCCGGAAGGCGGGGCCCCCGCTGTGGCAGAGCAAGGTCAGCGCCTTGCCGTGCACCAGCGTCAACGCGGTCTGGTGGCCCGTGGCCCACACCCGGTACCAGGGCCCGTAGAAGGGGTCCGATACAGCAGGGCACAGCATGTTGTTCAGGTTGACCTCTGTCATCTGGAGGAATGTCGCAGAACACAACAGAAAACGAATGGTTCCGGCATCTTCTGTTAACGTTGCGCTTTTTATTGCCTTTAGATTACATCTCGCCTAAGTTTCATACATTCATAGTAATACTATACATACAGGCACTGATGGCAGCATGTGTCTGATATTTCAACTTAGCCTGGTCATGTGATGACATGGTCATGTGACATGGTCGTCATGTGACATGGTCATGTGACATGGTCATGTGAGTGAAAAAAGCAGGTGTGAATGGGGGTTAATTTAAAGTTTGAAACTTCATAAGCAGGGGCTACCAGACTTCCACCAGATATTTCATTATAAAGCCAGAGAGACTCGGGAGTATAACATGGGAAGCGGTCTGAGCTCTGCCGTAAAATTAGGCCCCAGAGATGCGTCGTTAGCAAACGGCACGGGCCTGATGGAGACAGCGACACTGGTCCGCACTCACCAGGCCCAGTCCCTGCAGGAAGACGAAGTGGTACAGGAAGAGGATGCCGGTGGACAGCAGGGCCCACCACATGTTGACTAGGGGCTCGGGCTTGTAGATGCCTGGGAGATGGAACAATGACAACAGAGTCTAATCACCTTGAATGCGACAAAAATTTGCATCCTGACACCACGACACATCCCATTTCCGGCACGGGAGGATGACGACGGGTGAGTCTTACGGCTGGTTTATATTTCCCTGTTGAGCGTACACTGAACTTGCGCCTACGCCGTTTATACTTGTGGGCTATTGTGTGTGTCGCTCTGCGATGACATCACCAGAACGCCGGCTGACTGTGGAGTTAAGTTGCGCTAAAATGTTTTTCCTCTGTTATAAGAAACTAAACTTCACAGATTTAACGATTCTTCCTTTCGAAGATTATCTAGTATATGTGTAAAAATCGGTTTTAACGTGTTACTGCTGCTGCTTTTGCATGAGTTCTGCATATGCTTTCCAAGCCAATCAGAATAATTTTTATCCTTTTTAAATCACTCATTGACGGGTTTCTGGGAAATTTATTTTTATGAATAGCACGATATTTATTTGTGACATCTGAAACTTTTGGATATAGTGTATACAGCTGTGACCGTGGCAAAAACAGCAGGCTAGCAACAAGCTAAACACAAGTTGTCCCACAAAAAAATACCCCCAGGTGGAAATAACAGCAGCAGCAAAACATTTGCGGGGGGGGGGTAAGTGTGATGCTAACCAAGCGGACCAGTCCATTGTTGCATTGCATCACCGTGACGTGTAGTTACATTTCTGGGGAGGTGTCTGTCAAGATAGGGAATACGGCTACACCATACCTACAATATCAATTCAGCGCAGAAGTATAAATCAGCCTTTAATCAGTACCACCAGGGGGAGCTTCTGTGCACGAGGAATAACTGCGTGAGTAACACAGTTTGAACACTAGATGGCAGCATTGCACAGCAAGCCATTGTCCAAAAACAAGCTAACATACCAAGGACTGCTTTTGTAAGCATCACACCTCAACACCTGACCAACTGTTTTTATTCATTTATTTATTCATTTTCGTTCATAATTCATTACATATCTTTTCCGTGTCTAAATCTGTGGTTTTATTACCACTTACCTCCTTTTCTAAAAAGGTAGATCGGAACCAGGTAGAGCATGGAGTGCTGGATGTAATATATCTCCTTTTCAAAGGGGAGCTGTAAGGAGACAAGACAGAAAATCAGTCTAACCGCTGATATCGCTGGCGTCGCCTCGCCCTCCACAGGACGGCCTGCATCTGGTTATGGGAACGACATGCGAGGGTTACCGCCGCATCGCCGGCGGCCGCAGGAAGTCATTGAGCATGCTCGTTCCCAGCCAGGCTGCAATTAACAGGAAATAACAGCATCCCGGGCCTTAGCTGGCAGCCTGGGCAGAGGCTGCACCCCCGCCTCGCACCGATGTCGTGATGATAAACCGCAAATGGCATGAGCATTAGGAGCCAGGAAATGGGGGGGGGGGGCGGCTATACAGGAAGCTCTGTGATGCGTTTACTCATCGTGAACATAATGCGAGGTCTTTGGAAGAAGCATCCCAAGGGAAGCGTAGCTGGTGTGACTGGTAAAAGCACATGTTCCCCTCGGGGAGGGTTAGGGTTGGGGGAGGGGGCATCATCCATAAGGTGTCGGCCTTTGATCTGACTTGACAGAGAGAGACGGCATAAACGCTGCCACAGATAAGGCCGGTGTTACACATTACAGTACTGTTAAGAAGAAGGGGACCCATGACCACAAGGGCACAGACAGTGTCCTCATGACACACGTTTAGCACTGACGACGGAGCCGCCTCAATCTCGACGTCCACTGCTCGCCAAGCCACCTTTTACCACAGCCCCACCCTCACTCTGCAATTTCACCCCCAGCAAAGTAACTTTGCAGAAGTAACCGATATTGAAATATGCTGTTTTATAACTAGCTGCCGCTTGGGGGGGGGGGGGAAGGGAGGAGGGGGACCAGACGGTCTCCCTAACAACGGTCACTTGTGAATGCCGGTCTCCTAGCAACCGAATGTTGTCGGCTGCAGCCTGGTTAACGAGGCCTCGTTAGGCTGAAGAGTTTCCTGTGTGGCTCCGCCCGCAGGAGGCGGCGACGACACGCGAGCTGTCGGCTCACGCCACCGAAACTCGGCTTGTGGTGCACGAGCTGCGTACGGGGGCCCGGGGCAAAGCCCGGTCTGGCGACCGCCACACGGTGAAGTACTCCCACCTCCTGCTGCATGTCTGTGAAACCAACACTGCGCACAGCAGCCTCAAATACACTGACACCACCCATCTGGCGAGTCTGCCTTGGGGGAGGGCTTTAGTGGTAACACTTATGATTCATGAACAGGGTGGTGGTGGGCGGGGAAGGCGGGGAGTGCGGGGGCGGCAGCTCGGCGAGGAACATGACGGTACCAGCGTTTGACACGTTTTTCTTAAAAAGGTATGAACTTATTCGATACGTAAATGAGGCTGCGACTTGCGGCACTAGATAACGAGCAGGCAGCCTCCACCCAAACCTTCATAAATATCCCTTCCCGTCAACAGCGGGGCGCGAAAGTTACTTGGATCTGGTCGCGCTACGCCTGCGGGCTGAGAGAACCTCGCTTCCTTCCTCATTTTTCCGCACGGTAGCCTGGTGGCGTTACAGCCTCAGCACACAGCTGGAGGAGCACGCTGCTGCCCAGGGGATGGATAAACATTCGCGCCGATGTTGCTGAAATACTTTCAGTTTCACGCGGTGGCGAGAGAGAATGTAAACACGCCAAGGTGATGGGAAGTCAGCTGCTTCTCTCACCTGCAGCTGGCTTCCAATCCAACCGCTTAAAGTGACACCGTTATCCAAAGCTCATTAATACTGGCCGGCCAGTCTCTGTTTGCCATGCCCCCCCCCCCACAGCTGCATGCAGAGTTTGCAGATTTCTCCAACAGCTGTGGCATCAGAAACATCCTCGCTCAGTGGTTTCCGGAACATGCCGGAACGACCGTAGGCATCCGCGAGCGAGCCCGCGCACGTGCGGTCCTGGTGTCGTACTGGAACGCGGCGTGCTTTCTGGGGGACTCACCAGCCTCGTGTTGACGACAGGGAACAGGAGAGCCAGGAGGGCACCGTTGAGCATGTGAACTTGCAGCCTAGAGGACACACATGGGAAAGCTGCTCAGATCCCACAGAGGACACACATGGGAAAGCTGCTCGGATCCCACAGGTGCTTCTAAGATGATGTACAGAGGGGCCTGAGGGGTATTAAGGTCGACGTGCAAGACGCCCGGAGTCACACTCATGTCAGGCGCTCGCATCCACAGCGTGGGACACTCAAAACAACAAACACACCGTGTGACTTCCTGGATTTCACTGGCCAGGATGTAAATCGCAACAACCCTTCCTGTGCAGATCGGGGGCCTCTTTCTCAGCTGTCACAATTATTGTCTCAATCCATGTCAACTCAATATATTCTGACTAAAGCGCAGAAGGCAAATGAGACAGACGGACGCCTAAAAAATGCAACGTTTCCATTTGCGAGCTTAGACTGAATTGAGTAAGTAATATTTTGCCATAAAGCCATTTAAGGCAATTTGGCATTACGGCGAAGCGACAATGACACCCCAGTGACAAACAGGAAGAGAGAGGGGTGGTGACGTTTCAGCAGCATGCTGGAATTCCGCACCTGGCTCTCCTATCCTGTGCAAGGCGCAGCTAACTAATGAGGGTCTCTTGATCACAGACTGCCTGGGGGGTCTGCTGAGAAAGTGAGTGATGATCACTTGAGTGAGCGAGACGGTCACGTGGTGCACTTATGCGGTTCACAAAGACAATGACTACATGTACACAACCCGTAGGCCATGACATAAGCCTACTTAAACATAATCCACTGTATTGAATTTCACCAAAAAATGAGGGAGGAATTCAAAACTTGCCGGCAATGTCCCCTAAGGGCATTTTTGTGATTTATTTTACAGAAGCTGGCATCATAGCCCAACCGAGGGCATAGTACTCTTTTCATGTGAAGTACAAACCCAGTCAGACCCCAATCGGTCCCACAGAACACAGACAGGACTCTGGCTTAACAAATCAAAATAATGCCAGAGAGGTGACAATCAAAGAATGGACCGACTGAATCGTTCGCTAACCCTCCTTGCAGGCGGCCAAAGGGAACGAACGCTAATCCTTTAGCCGCTTTCAACAAGCGAAAATTCGTTACGAGACAATACATTGTTTGTCTGCATTACTGTGTTGGGAATATCTGGAGTTCGAGTGGCTTATTTATAGCCTAACTATATTTGTCGTGATTACGGACCGCGACGGGGGAACGCTGTGTGTGCGTCGTCCTGAAAAAGGGATGGAATCGCGGAGCGCGACGGCCGGGCTATCAGGATAAAGGGCTATCTTTAGGAGGCTGCCTCACGGCCTCTTAATGTAATGCATCGTGAGACAAGGACGCATCACGACACGCAGCAGGTGGTGACTGATTCGGAACAGACCACAAACCCAAATGGGGGGGCGGGCATGTGGTGTGGGGGGAGGACTCACCTGAAGATAACCATGGCGGTCTTGCATGGAGGACAGGCCAGGAGGAAGATCTGTGGATGGAGGGGAGTAACACTGTTAGGAATCTCTCTCTCTCACACACACACACACACAGGTACACCCCTGATCTCACAGACAGCTGCTCCCCCACAAATGGAGGCTTCCCGTGATAGAATAAATAAACCGATTTATAACCCTTATTCCAGGTGATGACCTCACACCATCACACGCCGGGACAGCGAGACCCAGACGTGCTCAGCCTCACTGCACCCCCACGCAGGGTACGAGTCCCAAACGTTCACGGCCGCAGCCAGCCGTCGAACCGCGGGCGGCACATGTGCAGCGGGAAACTCTGAAAGATCCCGTATCAGGGAGAGAGACGCCGACGGTACTGGGAGGAATTCTGACGATTCAGAAAAGCAAAAAACTGTAGCTGAGCAGAACTAGCTGATAACGACGCTGAACCCTTTAAGTCGCGATACGGCATTGAGAGACGCGGTGATGGATGGACATCAAGAAGCGAAGAGCGATGGTAAACGTTCGGCTGTGTACGCCGGTTTGCCGAGAAAGACACAAAGATACCACAGAAACTTTCTTGCATAAGGACATCTAAAATTCAAAGCATGACAGATAAGATGTGAAATAAGATGTTCGGAAATTAGCATTCGATATTATAGCAACTCTGTGAAGCTGCAAATGTTGCACCATCCCATAGAATATGATTAACAAACCCTACTTTGATTGTGTGATGATACACTACCAGTCAAAAGTTTTTTGCAAACGCTGAAATTTTCTACATTTTACATTTCTACATTTAATATTGGCATATTAAAAAATTCTTTGCTAACAAATAAATTTACAGTATGGTCACCACTTGAGTACCTTTATTAGCAAGAAAATGCTGTATCTTTGATTCAAAGTAACCTCCTCTAGCAGTTATAACTGCAGAGAAAATTTGAGGCATTCTTTCTATAAGGGACATCAAATGCCGCTCTGTATCATGAGATGAAATTAACTAGTGTATTTGAAGTTAAAGGACAGCCTAGAATTTGACTACGCCATCATCACAGAACCAGTTAACAGGATGTCAGACATGCACTGTTACATACTCTTTCCATGTTATAAAGAAACTTGTTTAATTTTACTTATCTTCATTTAAAGTTGTTCAAATAAATGTAAAAGTGGTAAAAACCTGTGGTCTGTAAAAGCTTTTGACTGGTAGCGTATTACTCAATAGATGAAGAAGCCTGAGAATCATGTGGAGAGATTTCATGTGGAGAGATTTCATTTTGTGGTTACATGGATTTTCGTGCATTAGTGACACCCTGTCAGACTGTCGGCAAAAAGAAGAATATGAAGAATATGAAGATCATAACGTCATAACGTAACACAAAGCGTTACGCGAGTGTTTGCGGTGATGCTGGTGTAAACAAACCTACTGCACTGCCTGTCGTATAGGAATATAACCCATAATACACGATAATGGGGTTTGGTCGATATCAGCATTATCGGTTATTTCCGCAAAAATAGCTAATCGATAATATCTAAACACGAAATCACGAATGAGAATGTTTACATACTGTATTTCGCATTTTCATTTACAAGCAATACCTATGTTTCCAATATCTGGTTCCCATGTTTTTGTAAAACGCCTATCTCTATGTCACAGGGCAGATACCAGGAAGAAAGCTTGACAATCAACCGCAGGTTTCGCATGTGAAAGCCCCTTTTATTGTGTGTTTACGACTCATGACGCAAATGCAAAAACTATTCAAGACACAAATAAAGCTTTCTACTTCGCTGGAGCAGGAAATATCGCCCAAATGAACAGCCCACCGGCCGTGGCTGTCACTGTATGACGAAAATAAACGATGCAGAACAATGAAGTTATGGAGTTTATGATGGTTATTGTTGTTGTTATTATTAATCACAAAAATAAATATGGCCACACGGCAGATATGGTCCTGTTAAATAACTCTAATATTTACAAGTACAGAAGTGTACAATCTGTATGACAATAAATCAGAGGAAGGTCGAGTGAGGAAGAAAATAACTGATAATGAAGCACATGGCCAGGTCTACAACTCGTTACTGATGATCTGGTTGCACTTCCAGCAACAATGCGAACGCGAATGAGGTCGTCTGAAACAACTCGGGATGAAGTCGTACGTTTACATCAAGCTGAAATCCCTGCATAGCGGCGCACCCCGGGGTACAGTCCAGCTCAGCAGAAGCCTTAATTATCGGCAGGACTGGCACTCGATGTCTAATTAAGCACAAGCACTGTTCCACTGGGGACGACGGACGGTCGTTTTTCTTCTCCCGGAGAGGTCCCCCAAGTGACTGCGACGGGAACGGCGTCGGTGCTGATGCAGCAGAGCCGAGATGAAGCCACTGAGGCAGGTGCCGCAGAGGAGAGCGGCTGCTGTAGGAGCAGGTTCCTCAGGAACCGGGTCACGCCCACAAACATCAGGACTGCTTCCCTCACCGACACCATCCCCCAACAGCCTTGCATCTTTTGGGACAATTTCCTGATATAAGGAACTACACCCAGACTTCGAGCTCAGTTTGGGTGCGTATAACTGAAAACAAATTCAAGATAAGCATTCCGGAACAATCTCTCCTTCCTTCAGGATATTCTGGAAAAAAAAAACCAGCACGATGTCACTTCCTCTGTGCCCCTACCTCAGCAGAGAGACTGCTGCAGGAAGGGAGCTGTGCAAGTGACTTCGACGTCCTGTCCTTGGGGACGTAGACAAGACAGGGACCTACATCATCAGTAACGGTCTGGAAGAAAAGAGCTCAGCCTTCATCCATCAGAGGAAGAGGAGGGTTGGGAGATTTACCGGGTCAGTTAATTCGGCTATTCGTCGCAGCAAATCAACAGATGCAAACTGACACCCCTCAAACTACAGGGCGTGCACTAAACTGTGTGTAAACAGAGGTGACCTTTCTCCGTGAAAATTAGATACAGGCAACCAGCAGGCTGGCTTGACTCTGATATTGATCGGCACGTCGTCACTATGAGCACAGAGGAATTCAGATTAGATCTGAAGGATACGGACCTGCACGACTCTCTCATGCCAAATGCAACATGAACCCAGGATGCATGATTAAACCCAGAGACGTTTCAAAAGGCTAATTTATGAGAGTGCTGGGCATCTGGAAGGAGTGTGAGAGGGTGCTAGAATAAGACCCCTTGAAGAAACTGGACCATGGCGATCGATTCAGCAAAGCCTTTCCTTAAACCTCAAAATGCCACTGGAAATAAACATCTTAGGGGCAAAAATTAGAAATCAGGACAAAAAAAAACTTCTGCCAACACTAATGGTCTCCTAGGTGGGGAGTATTTTAGCTGGAAAGTCTGCTGGTTCTGCAGCAAGGTCAGGGCTGGTCCAGATTCTCCCAGAGGGACTCGGCCTAGACGGCCTTGCAGGGGTAGATGGGCCACCTCAGGTTGGGCAGCTGACCTTCAAGATAGTATGGTTGTCTCCAGTTATACATGAATAACAACACAGCAAAATCACAGTGCTGTTAATGAACACAGAAAAACGAAAACTGTGTCCACGCCACGGCTGGTTAGCTCAGTTGGATAGAGCAGGATGCTAATGATGCCAAGGTCATGGGTTCGAGCCCTAAATGGGCCCAACTGCTTCTCTGACAATTACCTCCTGGGATCAACAAAGGCTCCTCTGATCTTCACTTCGGATGATTGCTAATTCTGAGGGATGTTCATTCAGATGGCGCCAGCTTCCGCAATCCTCAGCGACCGACACCCTGCCCTGTCCCCCAGTACTGTGAGCAGATGCCTGCTGATTCAGCACCGGCAAGAACCCGTGGCGAGCAAGAACCCAACACGAGGATCACACTGGCCTGGCGGTTCGGCCGTATCTGGAGAAGGCAGCTCATTTCTGCAAACGTGTCACGATGGCAAAAGTCAAGGGAGTACAAGAGAGGTGTCCCAAATGACTCCCCAACTCCATGGGAGCGTATTCACTGCCATTTCAGTATTCAAAAAAACCTTACATCACTGTCCAAGTCCCAGGACATACTTAAAGAGTGAGAGGGAGAGAGAGCTTGTTCTCTCTGCGTGCATATACTCTAGTCCAGGCTTATTCAAATTGAGGTCCGAGCACTGCTGATTTTCCAGCCTTCCTTTACCTGTCAGTCAGGTGTGAAGCCTCTGACCAATCAGAATCCGTAATTATTAAACTACCTGGGAGAACTGAAAACAAGGCCTGGATTTGGAATCGAGGTCCAGATTTGAAGACCCCCGCTCTAGTCCAACAGGCCTAAAGGTGATAGGATAATGGGTTGTCTCGGTTACCTGCTGCCTCGTTTGACCCAATAAGATGCGACCTTACTCAAACAGCAGTGGGTCTAACCATCACTAATACTCATGGCAGTAAATAACGCTCCAGCAGCAGTTAGCATCCGTCAGCCTATACAGAGAGAGTCCCTAACTACAGACCAGTCTGTGTGTGTTACATGAATGTCATGTTAATTTTTCAGTTTCTCATTAGTGATGCTTCACTTTGACATGGAAGGTACAGCCTGATACCAGCTCACCACCTAACACCGTGGAGGGTGGGGGTGGACAACTCAGGCAGATTGGCCAAGGTCTAGACAGAACCCAACAGTGAGGCCAGCGGACAACAAGCCCCATGGGACAGTCAGCAATCCCACCCCTCTTTTTGGGACTATCCGCACGGACTGCGGTCCAAAAC
>JAODLC010000066.1:2514622-2529601 GCA_026781145.1 Hippopotamyrus pictus | reverse complement strand
TATGTGTCACCACTGGTGATCCAAGTTCCCCCGGAGCCCTCCCCACTGATTCTACAAATATGAGTTGTGTTTCATACTCCCCAGAGAAAATCTTTGTGCCCGTGCCAGTAAGAACCAGAGGAGCCCCGCCCTGGGGGGGGCGGCTGTCGAGCAGAGAGTCCACTTCCTGGATCACGGCTTTATAGAACTCATAACCGCTATGATTCACCAAAATGTTTATGCAAATTAATGACGTCTGGAGAGCATGAATTTAAGTCAGCTCTATAAAAACCACCGCTGGCGATGAGGTCATCAGAGGCTTATCAGGTCATCCAACTGGCTTGGCTTGAACGTGCTGCCCTGACACACTGCAGCATGTCACCATGCTGAAGAGGGAATTCTGGGAACTCCAGTGATGTGAGGATGTGTTCATGTGAAAGGACTCCAAGATTGTTGTCTAGTGCCAAAGCTGTATGTTTCTCCAGGCACGCAGAAACATACAGAAGCACAGAACCAAACTGATGCACGCACCTATTAATGAAATCACATGCACATTTATGGAGATGCATATATATACCTCCAGCATTAATTAGATACGTATGCTAGCTCACACAAACAAGCTGCCCCTCCAAACAGCCAACAAATTTGGCTGCAACTGAATGTACACAAAATACAGATGGGTAAAGAGGTTCAGTTACCATGCGGCTGAGTCTTAGAACAGCTCCTGCCTGGTTCTATCTGGGTGTCCCTAATAAAGTGGGTTCTACCCAATACTAACAGGGTGTATCTAATAAAACAGTCATTGAGTGCAAATAATAATGATAACTGGAAGTTAATGCCGTGCGACTGAGTGTCCCAAAGTGAAAGTGATATGAAACTAAGTGAATAAAAAATGATAAATAGCACAGCCATTCGAACAAACAAAAAAACAGGACTTGCAGAGTGAGGCGGGGGAGATGAGCTCTTTGCTGTATAACTCTGCTCAGCTTCGTCTGTTTGTGCGGTAGACCTTTTCCCCTTCTTCATTACAAATAATAGTAGAATAGTTCTATAATAGCACCTAGTACTAGTTACCCCTTGGCTCAAGCCCTGTTCTTTCATAGATTGGCTTCAGGATGATGGATAATGGCCTACGGAAGATGGAATAATAATAATAATAATAATGAGGAAAGTATGGCTGTATTGTCTGGAGAAATGAAACCTAAAATAAACCACTAAGAAAAGGTTCTAGAATTTTCTACTAATAACTTCAGAGAGTTTAATGTTCATCAGTGGATTCACGTTGTTTGTATATATAGTTTGTATGTACAGCTACACAGTCTGAGGGACAGTCCCTGGAAGGTGCATGAGTAACATTCATAACTCCCGCCCAGGTGGAGGGAGAGGCCCAGGGGAAATTTGGAGAGACGGTACTAAAAGGCTGGCCCGGGTCCCTCGCTCTCAGAACCGGGCCGGAGGAGGTCGCTGAGGGCTCTGCTGTGGATCCTCCGCATGCAGTCACACATGACACTAAGGAAGTTGTATCTACCGATTCTTAGAATTCTGGGCCGACCAAAGCAGGAAGGATGTGGAACCAGTGTGGAGACAGGTAGTGTGGGGAGGTACGTTTCCAACAGTTTTTAACAAGCCTTTAATTTTTTTTAGTTTGTTTTTTTACTCTGTAATACACTGATACACTGAATAAAGACAACACGTTATATAAACAATTTCCACAATCAATAAGCATCAGATTGAAGAACATACTGTAAACAAAGTCTAACAGTAACATCTTAAAGAAATCATGATGGTTTGTGGCAAATAACGTTTAAATTAGAATGCTTCTTTTAACTATACTTTTATACTTTGCAATATGTCATGGACAAAACTGGAAAACTCAGGTAAAGCTGCATTTGTATTAAAATAACCTGGCAAAGGTAGAGATGTTTCATGTAGAAAGCAAAATGTTTCAAGCTAATTATAGATATATCAGCACTTAAGTAATGACGCCGGGATTAACTATGATGATTTTTGAAATTCAAATGTGTATGTGTTGGAACGATTGAAAAAGTTAAACAAGATGGTGGGTTTATCCATTAACAAAGGAAGTAGTCGTTTTACTGTTAACTGTCAAAGTAATTCACAGGAAATACATGCTCGGCGTAGTCTTAGATGCGACTTCTCTATTTTTAAACTGTAAGGCATGAGCGTCTACAACGCACCGGACTGGGGATGGTGCGCTCAGCTTTGATCCTTACCAAGTGCATGTCGTGCAGAGAGAAGTGTTTCAGCAGCATGGATGAGGATGAGAAAGAGGCAATCCGCTAAACACATGAACAGTTTCGGTTTTACCACAAAGGCTGAATGCTAGGGCAGCAGCGCGGCGCATGTAACTACACAGCAAGGATCATTTTCCTGACAAGCGCACGGTCAAAGCGGTACATGGACAAAGCAGGTTTCTATTAGTGAAAACTGAGTTTAAAATCTGACTTGATTTGGTTTCCAGGTAAATCCGGTTCTTGGAGTGTCCCAGATGTCAGTGCTCACCCAGTACTCAGTGTATGATCTGTGTGATAAATACTATACAGCTACATCTGACTACTGGGTCAGTAACGACATTACTGTCTGCGCAAAGACTACGAAAACGAGACCCGGGGAGCAACAGCAAAGATGTCAAGTTCTTTTCAACAATAAAATGATGAAATAAACCGTTAATGTATACATTTCTTTTATTCAATGCAATATAAAGTGAAATTCTTTATTAAAGTAAATCTCAGCACAATTAGCAATCTGTTTTGTAGTTTGAACAAGGTCTTATGTATGATATACAACTGTTGTGTTGCTCAGAAAGGCATTTAATCTATATCGCACGATGAAACCTTATGAGAGCATCTAAAATTGCAAGAAAACCATTGTACTGTTCTGTAAACAAATAAAAGATTTTAAAATTCCATTTCCAATGACAACGCTCATTTTTTCGGCTGTGCAAGGCGTTTGAGTCATTTTAAACGGCAAAAAATCCAAAACGTCATGTCAAGATTATACACCTGTTCGCAAATTCACAAAATGGGTGAAGTTATGTTCAATTTAGCTTTACATTAAAACTTTAACGGGAGAAGCATCTAATGGTCTTTGCCCCTTCTCTCGCTGTTCTGCTTAATATTTGAAATGCTTAAATTTCTGTGAAGTTTCTGCCCCATCGTCCATGTATAATTTCATTTCATTTAATGTAATGTACTAACATTGTAAATGAAAAGTTACACCACTGACTAAGTATATAATAGCTGGCACATATCCTCAAGCATAATGCACATGTCAAAGCAACCAAATTAATCGCCATAAATATTTTGGATAATAAATGTATGGAACTATACCGCTATAACTATTTAACATGCATGATTGGCTTTCACTCAGAAAAAAAATATGTATTTTCCTCAGATACAACATGCCTCATTAGATTAAATGAAATTTGATCGACTTTATTGATCCCAGAAGAAATATTTATTTTCTTTACCAAAGGATATTTCACTTCACGTTTTTAAAACATGCCTATGTAGTTTCATATACTGATTCTTTCGTTTTACATCTACAATAACGACTGCCTTATGTTACTGGGAATGATGTACCCAGTAACAGATCTAGTGAAACAGTGACTGATTTATCATTTCGGCGTAAACTCCGAATGAAGTTGTGTCAAGGAGAGGGGAAATTTATAAAACTTTCTGGGATTTCCCATATGATTTCAAGAGAAATTTATTCATACTCCAGGACACTAAGGGGCAGCATTCACTGAATTTAAGACTATAAAAGGCGAAGATTTGGCGGAAGTGAATGTGGGTTGAGGTGGATTTATTTCCGGGTTTGAGCACATTAAAAATGGCCGAGAAAAAGAAAGGTGAGCACCTTTCGCTTTCATAAAATATGTGTGTGTTCATGTAATTCTTATTATCAGTCAGTGTTCAAACGGCGCAGTTACTAATTCACATAAGGCTGCGTTATTTACATGCTATTTAATGCGTTACTTTTGGGTAATTTACCAGGAGATAGTTAGTCGTCATTTAACGATCTAGCGATCCAGTCGCATTTGCGTTTTTCTGGCTAAGATCTTGTAAAAGTGCGTCAGAGGGTGTAAAATACCTATAACTGGTTGTGTTATTATCTGGATAAATTACCCATCTCCGTCTGGGCTGATCAGATGTGGGTATCGTTCTGGGATGAGTTGCTGGGTCGTTATGAGACAGGATAACTAGGCGTTTGTTATACAGATTTAGGAGAGATCTAGGAAATCAGTATGGCCTATTAAAATTTACGATTTAATCTTTCTTTAAATAAAAAAAAGTGAATCAAATTATAGTCATGCCGTATGCATGATAATTACTGTAAATATGTGATCAATGATGCATATTTTTGTTAGTTTCCTGGTGAGATCAAATATGCATAAAACATACATATAATTGCATTAAGATAACGTTCAATAATTTTAAAATGTGTGAACCCTGTAATATAAATAATATAGTTTGATATGTAAGAATGACAGTACTGGAATAAGGACTTCTTTCAAGAACCGCGGTGCCTTTAAGTTAAAAATAAAGAGCGTGGAAATGCATGTAAATCGTGTGGAGAAGGTCATACAGCATTTTGAGGGACCCGTTAGTTGCCTGTCACTCTTCAATATTCGGCTTGTGGTGTAATTGGAAGGTGCTCGATTCTAACTGGGTTTGGGTGACGGGCTGCTCATATCCGATCTCCTGACCAGGCTCCCGTCGAACGCCTCCTGCTGAAAACGATACCAGCGGCCATCTGTTCGCTGCCGTACACTGGCTATTTTTGGGCCATATATTTTGATGTCTGACAAGAGGGATGAAGTCAAGGTCAAATTGCTTTCAAAAAATCAAGGCTGCCTACTCAACATTCATTCAGCTCCAGGGTTGTGCCGGGGTGTGGAGTTTCCCTGCAGTCACCTGACCTGTAGAGGCTCCATTTTTTACTTTATCCCATTTGAAATGCTAATTCCTGGTCTCCTGACTGCAGTTTCTTTATCACAGCATATAACATGGATATTCAAACACTTAGGTTGGTAAAACTTTATTTTGTATTACTCATAATATAAGAACTCAAGAAACATCAGTATGATTATATAAGAACATAAGAAGAACATGATAAGAACATACATTTCTTTTGAATTATAGTTGTGAGTGCAAATATTGAAATTCTTATAGTCCCTGCTAGCAAATTGTATAGATGATACCGTTTAAATGTTTAGGATGAAAACTTAAGATGCATCTACATGAAGATGGGTGACTTGTTTTGGGGGAAATTCAGAGTAATGTGTTTGGTGTGCCTGTTTATTAGTGTTTATATACAAATGATGAAATGATCCTTATTTTGGCATTTGTGCAAGTACTTTGGAATGCTGCTCTAGTGCAGAGTCCAGCCTTTATCAGGCATCCCTTCAGCATTTTGGGGAGATAAAGGCTTTTGCTCAAGAGCCCGACAGAGATGTGACTGTTAAGCCGAGGCTCGAACTGGCGACCTTTATGATCACAGGCAAACGAGGGCACACGGGCTTAACTGGTCGAGCCACATCGTTCCCTGTGGGCGTCTATCTGTCCTGTTTTAAATGTTGAGTCATCCCAGCGTAAAGCCTTAAGCTTATGTTATCAAGGTAACTGGTTGAAGATGCTTTCTTTTTAGGAAAGGATGAAGAAACGTTTGACGTCATGGACTTGGCGGAGTACGCCAAGAAGCAGAGGTGGTGGAACAGAGTTTTTGGCAACAACAATTCTGGGCCAATCGCAGAGAAATACTCTGTAGCTACGCAGCTCGCGATTGGCGGCGTGACCGGCTGGTAAGGGCGTCTGGGATAAGGGGCCCTTGACTGGTGTTGTCTTTCCATCTGGGTTGTTCTGCTGGGAGTTGTCTAGTTTTGGAGATATCGACCGTAGGAATGCTGGGCTTCTCTCAGATAAATTCGCCGGGGTGCATGTGCTTGAATCTTCCGCGGAGTGATACGATTGGTGTCTGCAGTTCGGTAGGAAAAAAAAATCGTGTCTACAATAAACTGCTCACTGCAAAGTCTGTGGATTAAGAAACCAGGTCATGATTTCTGTTGAGACATTGCTGTTGAATTTTTCAACTGTATTCTTAGGTGCTTTGTTTTATATTTTATGTATTTATACTTGTATTTCTGTTGCATGTTAATTTGTGTCTTGCTATGGCTGCTTCAAGAGGCTTTGCACACAAGCATTTTGCTCACGTGTGTCATACCAGTGTACTGGTGACAAGTGATGTGACAATAAAAGTGATTTGATTGGATTAAACATCACAGAAAGAATTCCATTAAATGCCTTTCATTCCTATTACATTTTGTAGAATACTGACATTTCTACAGCCAAAATCTGCAAAACTAGGCAACTCGCAGTAGAACAACCTTGATGGATAGGTAGCACTAAAGCAACTCAGTTTTGTCGTGAACTGCCCCTTTAAGGGGGTGCATGAAATTAAGCACTTTGACAATGATTATATGGTGAAACCATGTTTGACTGTGGTCTTTGCCCCTGACTGGTGTAGGTGTGCAGGGTATCTATTCCAGAAGGTTGGGAAGCTGGCAGCTTCTGCAGTGGGCGGTGGTTTTTTCCTGCTTCAGGTAAACACACCAATGTCGCAGTGGATAAATAATAATATGAAGCTTTTATATCCGGTTATGGAGAGCGACTGATTTTCTCATCATAGGCTTGTGGGAGTTTTACTTGCACATAGGTGTTCTGAGGGCAGAATGGAAAATGATTGGTTAAGAAGATAACCAATCAGACTGCAGAGGAGGTGGGTCTAAGCAACTAGAGGAGGTGGGACCTAGACATCTGATTGGTTTGTCTGACATCTGACCTAGATCTGATTGGTTATCTCTCTCAAGCATGTTTTTTGTCCTGCCCTTAGAACCTTTTTGTGTAAGTTAAACTATCATGAGCCTGTCATAGTGCTGCTGTACTCCAAAGCGCAGCTAGATGTCATAACCATTTTTTTTTATTTGCTTTAGATTGCCAATCACACAGGTTACATCAAGGTGGACTGGAAGAGAGTGGAGCGGGACGTGAACAAGGCTAAAAAACAGCTCAAGCTGAACGCGGAAAGGCCCCCCCCAGAAGTACGGACGAAAGTGGATGAGGTGAGCGGCGGCCGTGTGGCCGAACGAGGAACTGCGGCCACTTCATGTGGCAGCATTAAGATGATGTCATTATGGTAGCAGAGTGTTTGTCATTATAATGCGCCTTGCATTGCGTTCAGAGCTGACGGGGGCATTTTCTTTCTCAAACAGGTGCAGACTTTTATCAAGAAGAACATTGTTCTCACTGGAGGGTTTGCTGGAGGGTTCCTCCTTGGATTGGCATCTTAGAGTCTTTCCTGTTTTTTCCAGTGTGTACATCATCTAATGTCAGGTTTAGTGTTTTGGGTGTAAAAACCATCATCGCTGTGTCTTGTACCGAACTGTAATCCAGAAGCTTAAGGAATGATGAAGCCTTTTAAGATAGAAGTTCATAGGGTTGGTCTAAGTAAGCACTACAGCTGCTGTGATTGACAGGTCACTGAGGATCGTATGTTAGAGCATATATTGATATTTTAATCATTGTGTGGTTGTGTTTCACCCTATGAAGGACCCTGTCCTGCTTTTTCAGGATGGTGCCGGGCCTGGTGTTGAAGTACAAAAGAATATCCAAAATATGCACTTAAAAAAACCAAATCAAAATACCATTTTAGCTCTGCTTTTCCCCCGCACATTTTAGACACAACAGAACACTCTTATGTTCCCAAAATATCACACAAAAAATGATTCATGTGATGCTTAGAATCATAAGGATGTTGAGATCTAAATGTGCCCTGCATTGTTTTAGCGTATCTGAAATGCAGAGGGCAGGAACTGTGTTTGATGGTACATTAACAGCTGCGTGTTTCACCTCGCCTCCAACAAAATGAATCTCGGCCAAACACTCCTGTCTTTATGGCTGCGGCCTGATTCTGAAAGAAAATATCTTAAAGTGATTTATTTTTCAGAAATTGGAATGATTTCCCCATAAGACTGCAGTGATTCATTGATTCCCCTCACTTTGCTTCAAGTGAATTTTTAAAATATTCACTATTTAAAATATTCAATATATACCTTTTTTCACTTGCTCACTCCCAGATCACATTGTGATCCTGCAGTCAGCCCACTAACCATTGTATGTCTTATCCAATCAAATGTTGCCTTTATGATACACGCTACCACAGTGGCCTGTGTGTTTGGAAGTGATTCTCAGGATCGTGTTCTGGTTCGATGTGGACTTAAGGGTGAAGATACCTCTGAATGGAGCATGTTGCAATTAGCAGTATTTTTTTTTTTTTTTTTAAATTTAAAAAAAAAAAAAAAAAAAAAAGCTCACGTTAAAGGACCCTCATTTCCCTCACTTCCAGTTTAAGTATATACTGATTTAATATCACCAAGTTTAAATGCTGACGGTAGAAAAGCTTGTACCGAAATACTTTATGTTACTCGTTTGAAGTATGTAAGGAAAAGTCGGGCAGAATCATTCCCATTGTAGATTGTGCAGAATCTAAATTGAAGTCATTTTATTTCAATATGAGGTTGCTCCAGTGAAAAATAAAGTACATACATATTTATAAAACGGCGCCTTTCATTTATTGTCCTTAATATATTTATTTTGCGGTAGGCAAGACAAACTTCATAAACAGGCAGACGCTGGGTAGGAGGAGGAAAGGACCTCGTTGTTTTCCGCGGTCTCGTGCTCCTTCCGGAATCCCGAGCAGCAGACCGACGACTTCGCAGCGTGCTGCCGGCAGCAGCGCCTCATCTCTCGGATCACGTCTTCGCAGCGGCTTTCCATGTATTTATTCTCTGGGTGCAAGTTGCCCACGAGAGACCGCTTAGACACACACGTAGCTAATATCAATATTCTGTTAAATAAGCAATTAGTAAGCACCCTTCCTTTAAAAATATATATTTTATTGGGCTTTTACGCTGGCATATTCACAGAGTAAAACAGAAGTATATATGAGTTAGTCCCAATCATTAATTACTAATCATGCCCAAATCTACTGAATACCTTCAAATCCTTAACTCTGATCATCCGCCGCCCAACACCCTTCCTCCTTTTTTTAAAGAATGTTTGCGGTGGTCAGGTCTATACCTAGAGGGTTAATTGTTTTGAAGTAAATTTCAAAACGGTCAAATGACCTGGGGCCTGTTTCACAAAGCAGGATTACTTGCTTAGCCAGATAACTTGCCAGATTCAAGGTAGTCTGGGCTAAATATAAGTTGATGAAAATAAGGTCTATTTAGCCCAGACTACCTTAAATTTGGCAAGTTATCTGGCTAAGCAAGTAATCTTGCTTTGTGAAACAGGCCCCTGTTGTATTACAAAATACCTGAAATGGGTGCACTATACACAGTGGCAAAACCGAATTAAAGTCAGTTAATTGCTGTAAGGTTATGGATGTTTGTAAAAACTCAAGATTTAAGTCAGGTTTAAAAATCCAGCTTTACCTTTTAAGCATTTCTGAATTTCACAAGCTTGCTTCTGACATGGATCTTTTTTTCGAGACATATTCTGCACCTGGTGAAAGTGACAAACGACTCATTAGTCATGCATCACGAGTGGGATTAATACTATTTCCACTTCCCTAAAGATCTTCTACATGCTATTCAAATGGGCAAAACAACGCCACATATAAACTATCGGCGATCGGCATGCATTCACTTACTGCATCACAACATGTACCACCTTATTTACTGTCATTGAAAAGACTCATGACGAGGTGTCCTCTTTAAAGAGGTCCGACTGGAAAACATCCCTGCCAATGCAAATAAAGCTGTCAGTGAAAAGCTGCACTCCTTTGTAGATTTATTCTATCAAATAGCTCTTAGATGTATGTTTTAATTAAATATCACAAGGTCACTAAATAGACCATTATACTGGTGTTATATGAAGTTTTGCTATTTATTATTTACATGTTGTTTCCCAACGGAATTATTTCCATGAAACCACGGAAGCCGAGCCAGATAGGGAAGTGTCAGAAAGCTGAAACAGCTAGTCGCTGTGAGGACTGGTTAAGTGTATTAAAAACATACACGTACGGCGGTGAGGCGATCTCTTTTGGTTATTGATATTATCCAGGTTTATAGGCTCAGGTTACCATGGCAGTGAGTGCCGTTCACCTGGAGTCGGACGCCTTTTTGGTGTGCATGAATCACGCGCTAAGCACCGAAAAGGAAGAAGTGATGGGACTTTGCATTGGAGAGGTGCGGTGTCTTATTAACTAGCGACTGAATATCCCTGTCAGGATCATATGCCTGATTCTGTGTGCCGTACTTGCATATCTTTTATGATGTTTGTGGGCAGCAGATTAGCTGCATCCCGTGTGTTTCCCGCCGAGGTAAATCCCCCTCCCTCCGGTCAAGGCTCTGTGGGAGTATTTGCGTAACGCTGCCGGATTAAATGCATTAAATTATATTATAACATGCGTAGTTGTAGATTTAAATGACCAGTTTCCTGCACGTACTTTTAAATCTGACATTTAAACTGTATGAATCTGTGGGTACATTCACAGTACGATCCTGTTATTTTAACCGTTGTCCTACATATCTTGGAAATCTCAACAAATTTTGCAGGGTAAAGAGATTATTTTTTTCCCCCATCGTTTCCAGGAAAGAAAATCGAGTTGATTTGTTCTACCTTTTCTAAGAAAACCTTTAAGAACAAACGGGTAACGCAGTGTTACCGAACTGTGAGGTCAGGGGGTTTTGAACAAATTAAAATTTACGTTGTTGGGTTGTTCTCTTTCACCATGATGACTGGTTAAGGGGATCCACTGGTGAATACTATAGGTCACACATCAACTATGACTGGTTTAACAGGAATGTCAACAGGAAATTTTCATTTGGGGAAATTATTGCATGTGAGGTCCTCACACCAATGTAACCGTTTTGACAGGTGGACACAAATCGTATCGTCCACATTCACTCGGTGATTATATTACGCCGCTCGGACAAGAGGAAGGATCGTGTGGAAATCTCACCGGAACAACTGTCCGCTGCCTCCACTGAAGCAGAGATATCCTTAAACGGACTGGATTTGTGATATTTACATTCCTAGTGACCGTCCTCTCTGTGAGTCTCAGTGTAGCGCTGCGTTTCCCAACCCGGTCCTCAGGCACCCACATTCAGTCCACGTTTTTGCTCCCTCCCAGCTGGGAGCGAAAACGTGGACTATCTTGCAGGGAGCTGGGAGGGAGCAAAAATGCGGACTGAATGTGGGTCCCCGAGGATCAGATCGGGAATCCCTGGTGTAGTATATGTACGGACACTTGTGTTGACAGTGCGGCACATTTCTATTTTCATCTACAAATCTTAGTCATTCTCATACCTAGCTAGAGCGATTCCATGTTTCACGTCCGTTGCCATCCACCACTTCTTGATGGAATGTGAGAATCACTCACCAGAGTGGCTGTCGAATCTCCTTAATTAGAAGCACAGGTTGGCTGAGATGACGGGACGTCCCATGAGGGTTGTGGGGTGGTACCATTCGCACCCCCACATCACCGTCTGGCCGTCACATGTTGGTACGTTCCAAGCTTGACCTTAGGTGCCCGTGTCTTTGCCTGCTGTGATTGTTAAGCATGTCTTTAGATACTGGGCCAGGCTGACAGGTTCATAAAAGCATATGTTTGGATCAGTGGAGCTGGTCAGTCTTCGAGTTGTTTGCAAGATGCCTTCAGCACTTAGTCAAAGCCAAAAACCTTAAGAGTTTGGGTTGGGAACTTGGCATCTACAGATTTTCTGTAGATTCATTCATATGACATCAATATGACAAACTATTTAATAACACAAAAGGTTGGAGAATTTGTGTCCTTGTGTCGTCATGTGGTGCAACTCTCCCCCACAGATGTGAGAACTCAGGCGATGTACCAAATGATGGATCAAGGTTTTGTAGGGCTGATTTTCTCTTGCTTCATAGAGGATAAAAACACAAAGGTCAGTACCACAGACCCCAAATAACACACATTTCTTCTAGACCCACTGTTTCACTTATTAGCACATTGTAATCCTTAGACAATAACATAACAGTATAAGTAAGTGGTTCTCAACTGCTTTGGCCCCAGGACGCGTATTCATGCACACATTCCACGACCCTTTAAAAATGGCCCTGTGACTCACTTTCGGATCACTATCCACCTGTTGAGAATCAGTGGTTTAGACCATGCAGTCAGCTAACCAGGCACTGATAATGTGTACAAATGCAGTGAGAAGCATGTCTCAGTATGAAAAGATTGATTAAGATGGTCTTTTGCAGACAGGCAGAGTCCTTTACACCTGCTTCCAGTCTGTACAAGCGCAGAAAGGTTCAGAGTAAGTTTGGTGTGACGTTGCGTTCTGTCGCATTGAACTGTCAGTGTAACTGTGACGTGTGTGAATTAAAGCCAGATATTCCGCTGGAACATGGATGAATACTGTTCAGGATGTGAGACCGCAGAACGGCAGTGCCAAGTGTTTGTTGTTCTGCACCTGAGGTATGAGAGGATCGAGATTCCGATCCACGTGGTTCCACATGAAGCCATAGGAAAAGTGTGCCTGGAATCTGCGGTGGAACTACCCAGAATCCTCTGCCAGGAGGAACAAGACACCTACCGACGGATTCACAGGTGCCGTGTTCATGTTGCGCTCCTCCCCGTTCTCATTCGCTAAACGTAGCTGGTCACTGGGTTCATTTTAAATTATAGGTTCGGAATTGTTTTCAGCTTTCAGTAAACATCCTTTCTGCCTGTTATTTACACTTTCTGAAAGCTCTAGTGCGGGTGCCACAGTAAAGAGATTGCAGAATGGATTGGTATAGAGAGAAGAAAGGAGGATTTATCCTGTAACTCCAGTTTTGCCAATTTGCTCTGGGACCCTGCGGGCTGAATGGTTTTACAGAAAGCGTCCTGCTTGGGCCTGTCGCGGGAACTGGACCGAGACGGACTCAGTCTCCATGTCGCGGTGGGACTGGGGCCCGGCTTAAGGGAACAGGTCATCGGGAAATGGGAAATCGGAACTGAATCAACTGGTCGTTCCTTTTTCAGCCTCACTCACCTGGATCCGATTACGAAGATTCACAACGGCTCAGGTACCCTTGCAGTTTAATTTATACATCATATGATATGATATCGTCTGCGCACAGTGCAGTTTATATTATTTGATATTCGGCATGTTAATCTGGATTTCACTGCATCCTGAAGTATTTGGTCAGGCTGTAGAAGATTTAGCTACACTGTATGGACAAAAGTACTGGGACGCCTGGCCTTTACACCTACAGGAACTTCTATGGCATCCGATTCTAAATCCATAGGCATCAATATGGAGTTGGTCCCCCATTTGCAGTTTTAACAGCTGCCACTCTTCTGGGAACAAGATTTTGGAGTGTGTGTGTGTGTGTGCGTGGGAATTTTTTTCCGGAGGAGCATTTGTGAAGTCAGGCACTGATGTTGGATGTGAAGGTCTGGCTCACAGTCTCAGATACAGTCCAGTCGCACTAGCGACTTTACGCACTATGTACCTCAGCACTTGGTGACCCCGCTCTGTTAGTTTACATGATCTGCCACTTCGCAGAGTTTGCTGTTCCTAAATGTTCCCACTTTGCATTAATACTGCTTACAGTTGACCGTGAAATATCTGTCAGAGAAGAAATTTCACACACTCTCATAGGTGACATCCTGTGACAGTACCACTTCTGAACACCTGTGGCAAAGGGTCTGAATGACCGTCAGGTCTGTCTCAATACTTCTGTCCATATAGTGTACAATAAAAGAAGGTATCCAGATAGATTCTAAGAGCGGATAACCTGAGTTGAGAGGCAGAGGTGGACATTTTAGGTCCAGAAAGTAAAAATCCAAACCAGGATTTTGTTTCAACCAACCAGTTGAGCATAAAGAGTCACAGACACAGCGTACTCAACTGGTTGGTTGGAACAAAATCTTGGTCTGGATTTTTGCTTTCTGGACCTGAAATGTCCACCTCTGTTGAGAGGTGGCCGTCGTCTCATCGCCCTGACCCTGATCTCCTCGCTAATTCCAGTCTTCACCAAGAACCTGTGCAGCCAGATGTCAGCTGTCAGCGGCCCCCTGCTTCAGTGGCTGGAGGACCGTCTGGAGCAGAACAAGCAGAGCATCAGTGAGCTGCAGAGCCAGAAAGAGCGCTTAATGCAGGAACTGGCCACCATGTGAGGGGCGGGCCCTCAGACCATGCCCCCCCCCCTCCACACCCTCAGGATTCTGTGACTGGGCCAGACTTCTCCATGCCCCACCTTTGTCCTAATAAGGCATCGTGACTCCACCCCCTTAGAAATGTTCTTGTAATTCCCCTCCTTTCCCCACTGGCTCCACCCCCACCATCCATTACATTGTTCCACAAGGCACCCCTGGTACTCCAGCCAAGACAACCGGCTGATAATCTGAAAGACCGGGGAGATGGAGCAATAAGAGGTGCTTTTGTGTCTGGAAAGGGTCTAGTGGCTTCTCGTAGATGATGTGATTTTGAGGTTCATGGTTGCCTCCTCAGATGTGCTGTCTGTGTTCCTCAGCCTGTGCAGATAACAGAAAACTGTGGAAATTTCTTCTGGAATAAGCGCATTATTTCGACACTGGGTGACGTGATATAAGTCACTGAATGTATTTATATTATTTACATAGCGATCTGTAAGGTCTTGGTTGTTACTTAAGCTGTTTCTTGCCCGAATGTGATTACAGTGCTTTGAATCTCTTTGTTTGTTGAAAAATCAATTTTTGTTTGCAGTGTAAGTGCAATCGGAGCGACTTAACCGGTTCATTGTGGCTACGAAAGATCTGAGCCGAAAAGCAAAGCTCTCGATCTATTGGTCCATCTTGGTCCCTACCCTCACCTATGGTCATGAGCTATGGGTAGTGACCGAAAGAATGAGATCGCGAATACAGGCGGCCGAAATGAGGTTTCTCCGCAGGGTGTCTGGGCTCTCCCTTAGG
>JAODLC010000066.1:2470968-2496846 GCA_026781145.1 Hippopotamyrus pictus | reverse complement strand
AGTGGAGCCGACATGAAGGTGTTTTGGAAAAGGGCCCCGGCAATCCTCCATGGTGCTGGAATCGGTCAAGAGAATCCAACCGAAGTCAGTCGTGCGTGTGCGAGCAGCTGTCCGGGAAAACCCGACAGCTTTGGGATGAGCTTCCCGAGGAGGGCGGGGCTAGACTCTGCTACGTCCCCAGGACACCCTGATCTGTGGCTTGGGAGGGGCGTCGCTCAGACTGAGATCACTTTAGAGTAACTACAGGAAAAGTGAAAGTGAAAGACTGTCAATGTTAGCACACAGCAACAACATTTGTCCCCTGCATTTAACTCATATAGGGCAGTGGTGGCTTAATGGTTAGGGAAGTGCACTTGTAATTGAAAGATTGCTGGTTCAAATCCCTGACCAGCAAGGCACCGCTAAGGTATCCTGAGCAAGGTACTGCACCCAAGCACTGCTCCCCGGGCACTGAATTAGCTGCCCACTGCTATGTCACGATGTCACGTTAGGGGTAATACAGAGGACACATTTATTGTTGTGCACTGTGATGTGTCAATGATGACCACTGATCACCTAATTCATACGTGACATAGCAGTGGGCAGCTATATTATTCAGCTCCTAGGGTGCAGTGCTTGGGACCAATACCTTACCGGGTGGGGATTTGAACCAGCAACCATTTAACTATAAGTGCCCTTTCCTAACCATTAGACCACGTACATACAGTGACTGTACATTTGTGAGGGTGTGCTCCAACTTTAAAATGTGTTAAAAGGTACCAGTAAAATCATGAATTTGCTTCATGAGCTTGAAGAGTTTGAAAATCCCTCCAAAACTTCCTAGACTGGATGCTTGTGGGGTCCTGTCTCACCTTTGGAGGTCATTTGCCCTCATTAGTCAAAACAGCTGCAAGTGGGAACAGAAACTCCCTGTTGGAATTGATTCTTCTTTACAGCGGTGGTGGTGGTGGTGGTGGGGGGGATTTTAGAGTACCCCCCCCCTCTGCTAATGTGCAGCCACTGCACAGGGCCATAATGAACATAACGACAAAATCCAGCGACATTTCAGAGGGGAGTTCTTACTGATTGGTTTGGTTTTAACTGTGTACCGCATGCAGTCAATCCACAGAGTATTCAGCTTAATGAACCTGAAGGTTTTCCAAGGTGAGCTGTGAAAACTGGCATACTTTTGAAGTATAAATCCTGTTATATAACAGGTGTAAATGGACGTTCTGTGGATTAATCTGCGTGATCTGTGCTCGCCTACATCATCGGCCCAACAGCTCCGGGCCCACTTTCCCCCGGGGCTGTTTTTAATGCGCAGCAGCCTATTGCAGAAAGCTGATGAAACAGACCCAGAGAACGGACAATTTCAGAGAACAGGTATAGCGAAAAAAGTGTAGGAAATGCCCCTTGGGAACCAAGATGGCCGACTATCAGTCTTGTCAGACGATGATGCACCATTGATTGGGATTTAAGTCCAAAAACCTCAAAATAATTGGGCGGGGGGCAAAACAAATGTTGCAGTCTGAACAAAAACAAAACAAACGGACAATCAGCATCTCGATGCCATCTGTCATCGCTGGCGCCCCTGACTTTGCACGAGCGACGGCGCTGCCCTTGGGGATCAATAAAAACAGCGGCCCGTTACTCGTGCTTAGCGGGGGGGTGACCAACGATGTCTCAACTCAGCCTTTAAAAGGGCGCTGATACCGGACTGTGTTCCTTAGGGATTTGACAGGGCAGCCGAAGTGTTGATGTCAGGCCCAATCAGCGAGGTCTGACCTCTCTGTAGCCGAACTTGTCACAGCCGACTGCGGAACGTGTTGGGTTTGGCGTCACGGGGGACTAGGTGAAACACCGCGAAGACCCTTCACATCTTGGCGAGACAAATCTGGCCTGCCACAGCATCATCCTCTGAACATACATGACCCAGGGAACGGGGGTGAGGGTGGGGGGCGGCGGTGTTCTAAAACGAATGTCACAGGTCTCAAGGCTGCAGCAAGGACAGCCAATAGCACTGAACGGGGCTAACTGATGCTATGGAGAATGTTCTGGAAGGCGGGTGGCTGGGCGGCTTGTTGGAATGAGATGCTGGACCGGGGGACAGGACTTTGGTCTCGGAATGCAGCCAAGATACGAAAAAAGTTCTAATTCAGGTCTGGGATTTAGGATTTATATAAAATGATACATTACTGGTATGGTCTCAATAACACACAGAAAAGCCGTTTAAAAGCAGCAGCTGAACTGGCAAAACGATTGGATATATTGATGATGCCTGAAGGCATGGAAACCCCCAGACTGGCGCTCTTCTTAGCGACCTAATAAGACCGAAATGAAGACTACACCATTTAATTAGTTATAAATGACAAAGTGAAAATATTAAACACAGCTTTAATTACTGACCCGATTGTTCCCACCTCCCGAAAGTGCGCTATGTATTTCTTTGCAGGGGGCTGCATTCAAACCTGTTCCTCCCCACTCATAATGGTCTCCTGCTCAAACTGGGAGGGAAAGATTAGACGCTTCTCTCTCCCGGTAGCAAATTTTATAGTTTCCCCCCCCATTGAAATATGAGAGGCTTGCCCTTATACGCTGATAATTGGGAAGAGAGATGTTTCTATGGTAACACAACTACGTTACGCCACTGCAAGCAGATGACTCGCAATCATAACACTCAACTCGCCCTCCCCACTACGCATCAGCATAAGCGCGTTAACTGCTTCCGTCCAAGAGGGTTGGACACTAAGGCCCAGATTTGGTCATGCTGGAAACGTTAAGAAGTTAAAAGATAAAACGTACGACAGAACATTCAGCTCACGACGCGCCGCGCTGTTTAATAATGGATTTGAAGATCACATCGGATTTTATGGAGCATCCTTGGCAAACTGATCTATCCACAGACCCTGTTGAGTCTGAGTACTCAGATGAGAGAGGTGTCAGTTAATCTTAGCTGACTGTACTCTAAGTAGTTGCCACCGCACAGATAATCCCGTGAGCTGTTGTAGACCATTTATAATTTAAAATACCAGATCGAGCCAGTCTCTTGCCCTGACTGCACATTAACTCCTTATCAGGGTAAAACACCTGCGATTTTCAGCCGCTGCTGAACATAAAAATAAAATAAAATATAATAGGTCGCAAGTAAATTAAGATAATCGTAACCCGCTGCAGAACAGGTCCAGCAAAACATTCTTTTCCGGAATCTGGCGCCTGTCAAACCTTAGAAGACTGAGGGGATGGACAGACTGCATGAAACTGCATACCGATGTGTTCGGTCTGTCTAAGCGATACATTTGTGTATACCTTGATTATAAAGCACTGCATAACATTGCATTGCAATCTTGTATTTCCATTTCGCAGAGTCACCGCCCTGAGACTATGAGTCCGGTAAACCACATATAATTCACGATTCATTTTGGTTTAGGACAGGTTGCATAGATGTTTGTATGTTATGTAATAATGTTACATACTATTTGGAAAGCACCGGGCAAAAGCGGAATAAGGCAGAGGACTTATTTCCTACTTTTAGCGCAAAGTCCATTAAGTGCCGCGACAGCAATCCCGCAGTGCGCTCAACTTGTCTTACAAAGAGCCAGTGCTGAGCTTGAAGATAATGTCGAAGGAGACAGGGCTGTTGCGGGTGTCTCAAGCATGCAGCAAGCCGTGACAAGGGGCGAAGTGTTTTTTAAAACCTGCGAATCGAAGGGTGCTCAGCTCAGCAGCGCCGCCGCTGGCATTGATGAATAACCGGACGGTGAGCTGGGTAGGGATCTAACTACCTTCCTCTCTCCCACACGGTAGCATAGCAAAGAAAGTAACAGCCCCATTTAAAATCGGTACTTATGTTCAGGTAGCTGCGATGGGCTTGGCCCCCTGTCCAGGGTTGTTCCCTGCCTCGTGCCCATTGCTTCCGGGATAGGCTCCGGACCCCCCGCGACCCAGTCGGATAAGCGGGTTGGACAATTGATGGATGGATGGATGGATGGATGGATGTTCAGGTAGCTCGATTCCTACGTATATCACTGGAGCAAATAAACCTTAATACATATAAAGGACAGCTCCTATGATTTTAACCAATAACAGGACGGTTGTTCATACATATTTGATGTCATTTTATTATAGTTGGCCTATAATGAAAATAGTAATGATCATGACTCTGAAGAGTGAATCAAATCTGTTGGTTCCTACGTGCGCACGCGACAATTTCAATCGAGAAAAAAAAGACAACCAATTCAATTAAAGTGACATCGTAGTAAATTAAACGACGTCTCGAATCCTGTATGGCTTATAGTTAAAATGGGAAAGTTCTCTTTTTTTTACATTTTTAATAACTTGGCCGTCAGTCTGCAGTTAAATACAGCGGCAGACACACGTCACTTTGGCAAAGAGGGCACGTCTCTCGCCTGGCTAGCCATTACACCAATGAACATTGGGATTAGATTCATATTAAAGTGTCAGTCAGACACTGCGGCCCATAAATAGACCGGGCTTATTTCAGACCGAGAAAATCCGTTAAAGTTGTTTGGCGCAGATAATTAGATAGCCATAAAGGGATATTAACCAGAACAATAGGAATGGGGCAGCAGAAAATAGATGCTGGTGACAACCATTCGTTTTATGAGTCTTTTTGCTGCTTTTGTAGCTTCTGCCTCTGTATATCTGCATTATCCAAAGCCACGGTTTCCAATTTTTTTTTTTGGTTAATCTAGACAAAGCCGGTATCAATAGTTCTAGATCTCATGCAAATTGGCTTAATGGTATTTAGCTGATATGGATCCATTTAGTCCAAGCAGCTGGCTTATTGAACGACGGCTCGCTGTCTCAATATCAGGTAGGATTTCAACATAATTTGAAAATTGTCACTGTCATGACCATTGTCATTGCCTCGAATCACTGTGCTCATTGTTTACAATAGCAAGGACCCAACTTTTAGAAGATGTTTTATTCAGTGCTTTGAATGTTACCCCCTTCATTTCACACATGTCTTTGTCCTTTCTGTTTTTCTCCACAGCATGGATTAATAAATCACGCCGGTGCGTTGTCTGTCTTGCCTCTCGTCTCTGCCTCCTGTTATTTACGTCAGCTGCCTCTTCTTGTATTCCCTCATTAGTCTGCTGTATTTAAGTGCGTTTGGTATCGTGGGTCCCAGTCCTGTCACTGACGTCACTCTCCGCTCATGTTCACGTTTTTCCTCGTGCTTGTGTCTCCTGCCTGATACCCGTTTTGACCCCTCGCGTTCCATCTGGTTTGGTCCTGTTCCTGTTTGTTTCAAATAAAGCCCTCTTTTGTTTGCTCCTATGTCTGCCTTCACCTCCTTCCGAATCCCGATGTGACACTTCATCCATCCATCCATCCATCCATCCATCCATTTTCTGTACCTGCTTGTCCTATGCAGGGTCGTGGGGTTGGAGCTTATCCCCGAAGCTATGGATACAAGGCAGGGAATAACCCAGGTTGGGGCGCCAAACCAATGCAAATGTCTCCCCTTCATTTTTAAATTTCTTTTTGCTGTAACAATGCAAATTTCCCAACTGCGGGATCAAAAAAGGTTTATCATATCTTACATCCATTTTCTGAAAACATTTATTCAGAGTCTTGGGAGGAAGGTCTGGAGTCTACAGGCATGAGACAGGGAACCCAGGATGAGGCAACAACTCATTGCAGGACACAATCACACACACCGTACAGGCCAAAGATGTTAAATTAAAAAAATGAAAGAATACAATAAATATTTGCTCTAACCCCCCTCCCCCCCATCTCAATTCCCCATGCTAATATCTAGGAAATAAAAACTACCGCGTGATTCTGAATCCTCAGCTCTGAATGAACAGTACAATTTACTGGGAAAGTTCGTTAAAACAATTATGACTACAAACCGCATGGGCTGTCCTGAAGTTGCTTCTTTCACTGGGATAATGGAGAAGTTGAAACAGAATCTCGAATCAATAAAGTGTTCGTTAGCTCAGTGGTGCGTGATTTCTTGGCCAGTATCAAACAGTCTCCACCGTGAAACAGATCTATAATTTAACACATTCAAAAGCCTTTCTGGGACACACAACAAGCTACCTGGTAATAATGAAATCTCAAGGCAGCTCTGGGGAGAATGCTGCTGTCAAAGGAGCAGTTTAGAAGACATGCAAATGCACGTCATCAAATAGTGCCTGATCCCTTGCACTTAAGTGTAACACTATTGTAACACTAATCACCAACAGCACGACTGCTGTAGATTGATTTATTTGCTCACGCCTGGATCTTATTTGCATGTTAAAGTCATATTTGCATATTGATCTTACTTCAAAGAACTTGACACACAAAAAAAGTGAGAATTTTTCATATACCACATTAATGGCGATGAGGATGGCCTCATTTAAATCATTAAAATAAAAATTTTAATCCTCCAGAGTAGAACTTATGTCCAGCTTAGTGCTGAATATTAGGATAATCTTAGCACTGTAGTACATCTTGGACTAAAAGCATCCACCAGCTCACAGTGTAGCATGTAGCTGTGCTGGATAATCATCTATCCATCTTCCAACAGCTTATCCCGGTCATGCTTGTGGGGAGGCTGGAGCCTATTGCAGATGACACAGGGCAATGCATCAATCACAGGGCACGCTCCGAGCAATTTAGAGACGCCAAGTAGCATGACTGTATGGAAGAACATGTAAATTCAACACATACAGAGCAGAGGTGGGATTCGAACCCACAACCCGGGAGGAGTGGAGGTGTAAGCCAACATGCTGGCTACTGGATAATCCTTTACACAAAACAGACCCAAGAACAGTTATTTACTACAAAGATCAATGGAACATGATATTATCCGATGTTTGCAAGCGTAGATATATCCTATACCTATTCCAGTATATGTTAGGTGGCTTGTTATGACTATTTAAATAATTCTTTCAAAGGTACAACCCAAAACCCTTAAGGGATTCAGATGTTATAAAGCATACACATCTTAGTAATCCAGATATTTAAATTTTGTACACACGTGTACACATATATTAAATCACTTCTAACAGTTACTATTTGCACATCCATTGTACAAGGAACAGATACATACAAGTCCGACAGTTCCGATTCAACAGGAGGATCTAGAACATCTTGTGACCGAAATTGCTTGTGCACGCAGTCAGGAAGCTGCAGTGGAGATACATTTTAGATACGCTTTCAGATGGACTGCAGCTCTGCGCTTATTGCATTATTCTGTTTAAAACCACTGTAACTGCACGTCATTCATAAATCATCGGCACGGCCTGATAGAGCGAAGGGAGAGGGAATAGCTGCGAGAACATTTTTTTAAACTGGGGGATTTTGGCAAGTAAATAATACGAATCTCTCGGTGGGATTTAGGGGGAAAAAAATGGCGCTCAGAATGAAAGTCTTACCTCGGGCTGCTGTCGTGTATAAGCACCGACATCCGGTGCAGATGGGAGCCACTAAGGACTTTTCAAGCCCACAGGAAGCACATCACCACAGAGGAGCCCACCGTACCAAGGAATTATGGGAAAAAGGAATAACCTACTTGCATAATATGCGATCAAGGTGTACAAATGGGGTGCTAAACAGGGATGCTAAACCACACCACCATGACACCCCCCCCAACATGCAATACCAGTCAAAAGTTTGGACAGCCAAGCCACCTACAAAGGAAGGGGATAGAGTGTCACATCACATGACCTGACCACCTGACCTAAACGCAGTAGAAATGCTTCGGTAGCAGTTCGAACTGAGAGCGAAAGAAAAAGGCCAATGAGTGTGGGACCTCCTTCAGGAAAGCTGGAAAAGCATCCCAGAAGGCCACCTCATGGCACAGAGGAGACTGCGGGGACAGCATGTCCCCGCCGCAATTGGGGTTAAGGGCCTTGCTCAAGGGCCCAATGGTGGCATCATTCTGCTAACTGTCTGATTTGAACCAGCAGTCATCTGAGTCCCAACCCATACAGCTGCCCCCCCCCCCAATTTTTTTTGTTCAATACTGTTTTATGCATAATTCTATATATATTCTATAGTTCTGATGTCTTTATGGATTCAAAAATGTAGAGAATAGAACAAAGAAATCAATCTTTGGGCAGATGTGTCCAAACCTTTGAATGGAACTGTACATACACTATATGGACAAACGTAATGGGACACACGTCTTAGTCACTAAATTCAGGTGTTTCATTCAGATCCATTGTCATAGGTGTATAAAATCAAAAATCCAGCCATGCAGTCAGGTTTACAAACATTTGTGAATGAATGGGTTATTCTGAAGAGCTCAGTGAGCTCAAGCATAGACCGTCATAGGATGAGACACAGGTGAGGCACAACAGAAACTGTGCTGGGACTCACAGTGCGTAAAAGTCGCCGACGCTCTGTTGACTCAATAACTGCTGCGTTCCAAACATCCTCTGGCATTAACCCCAGCACTGGGTTAACTGGGGCTTTTAAAGCTTCATGGAATGGGCTTCCATGGCCGAGCAGCTGCATACAAGCCTCACATCACCCAGCGCAGTGTCAAGCGTCGGATGTGACCCAGTGCACAAAGTAAAGTCCATAAAGACATGGTTGGTGGAGTCTGGTGTGGAAGAACTTGACTGAACCCCATCAAACACCGTTCGGATGAACTAGAACAGAGATTATGAGCCAGGCCTTCACGTGCTTGCCCTCACAAGTGCTCCTTTAGATGATTCCCACAGACACATTCCATAAACTTATAGAAAGCTTTCCCAGAGAGAGCGGAAGCTGTTATAGCTGCAAAGGAGGGAGCAGCTCCATATTGATGCATATGGATTTAGAACGGGGTGTGGTGAAAGTTCCGGTAGATTTAATGGCCAGGTGTCCCAATACTTTTGTCCATGTAGTGCATGTGTGTGGAAGCAAATGATGATGGATGGATGGATGGATGGACTGGCACATTTATGACACACAGATATTTTGGAGCATGGACATTAAAGATTGATTAAAAATTGTAACCCAGCCAGCGCTTGGATTAATAATTAGTTAGTAAAAATTTACTGGCAACTAAAACTGATCAGAAAAAGAATCAAGTTACTACTTTCAGATAACTGGTGTCTTTCTTACACTAATGATTTGTGTCACGATGATTCCTGCACGACACCAGCTTTCTTGAAATATTAAATGGAACTCACAAACTAATATTTATCTCACTAAAAGTATTAGAGTACTGCTAAGTTAATCTAAGTAACATCAACCAAATATACAAAAATCTTAAAAACCAAGCCAATATAACTATGTAAAATCCTGTTCTAGATTATTTTTAAAACTTAGACACAGAAGCAGCAAGCAAGCCAAACAAACGAGCAGTAAGCAAGTCAAACAAACGAGCAGCAAGCAAGCCAAACAGCAAGCAAACCAAACAAACAAGCAGCAAGCAAGCAAAACAAACAGCAAGCAAACCAAACAAACAAGCAGCAAGCAAGCCAAACAAACAAGCAGCAAGCAAGCCAAACAAACAAGCAGCAAAAGGCCCACCTCAGACCCCACACAAACCTGTATATAGCTAGCGATCATACAGAACAGGTACCACTGCTAATTATCACCTACACAGAAAGTGGCAGCTACTATTGTGTTTTTTTCATGCTACGTGGGGAGAACGCTGAACTATTTTTTTTTTTGTCACGGTGAGGAAAATAAAAGAATTCATAACAGCAGAACACGTCAGGTGTGACAAACTAAGGTATGTGCTTCATTTACTAGGTATAATTAGGAGTTTCTTAAAAGACACACCTTTTCCAGTCCACTTCTCTAACCTGCAATCCTGTAGCCAGGAATTCTGACAGACACGGCTATTTTTAGGCGCGGTGACATGCAGGAATATCCATATGGTGCCGCACTCTTCTCATCATGTTAGGGAATTTTGTCGGCACCGTTGAGACCCCTTATTCTTTCCAGGGCCCGCAAATAAGTTCAATTATCCTCAATAAACCCGAAGTCTTGTGGAAAGTGTAAATATCTGTCTCCCTTCCCTTCTCTCTCTCTCTCCAGCCATTCTTAAGCAATTATTCTTCCTCCTGCAGCTAGTAGTCGGAGCTTTGGTTTAAAGTTGGACTGCGGTGGATTTGCTGCTCCCTCCCCCCCCCCTAGAGCTAAACCCCTGGGAAGCTTAGCATCTGGGCGCTAAAATGTAGCGTGTTCAGCATCGGGTGCGTTAGCGAGAGACCCCGTCTCATGCGCGGTCGTACGACGGTTAGCTTGTTCAAGACCAATTGTCCTCACCATCATATTAGCGTACAATCATTTGTACGCTAAGGGTGCCTCATAACCTTTGCCGCACGACTCAGGGCTAGCTTTTACTCGGGAGCTCAACGCAGAGATGTTTCTCAGGGTTTTGCAAGTTTCCACCTCAGACAGGCTCTGCCACAGACTCCTAAAGCAATATGTTACGCTGACAACAAAAGCAATAACCTTGGCCTTACCCGGCCAATTTCTATTGCACTCAGACACAGCAGCTGAAGCCCCCTCCAACTCCCCCCCCTGCATGAACGAAAGGACAAATTTGATGCTTCTGGCTGTCAGCAGAGAATATATTTACTGAAGATGTCGGCAGCCAAGGGCCAATGAAATGTGTCCTCCGAGCAGAAAACCTTGGGGGTTCCACTTCAAAGAGACGCAAATGATTTTCTGCTAATCGTGGACAGCCTGCGAGCCACTGCAGTCTGAGCTCGACTATCCCATAGCATCAGTAGTAGGTTCTAGAAAAGTAGGCCTTAAGGTGGGCTCTTGAAAATTGACCCATGGAAGAAGATTCTAGAAAAACAGATCTTACAAGGCTCAGCAATTACAAGGCATGTTGACGATCCAAGGAATGCCAAGGATGGACACAGACCCTACAAGATTGCTGGGGACTATTCAGGGGGGCGGGGCTAATTGGTCCCCAGAGTGCCGGCGCCCCAGTTAGCCACCAATTCAAAACGTATCTTTGGCTAACGATAAGCTTAACCCTCCTATGCCCCCCCCCCCTTAAAAAAATCCTAGAATCGCCCCTGACACTAAGGAGAATCTCCTGCTTCAAAGACACTTCAGCAAGTTCTCACACGGATGCAACCACTTGGCACAAGGCGAAAAAACAGGGAGTCAGACACCAACGAAGGGGCGCAAACAGGAAATCCGACAGACGCACGGCTTAAAGGGCGATAATTTATGCTGGTAGAAGCTCTTCCGCCCGAGTCATTCGTGGAGCTTCTGAGCTCCTGTTCTCTGAGCTTTGCTCCCAGACTTGTGAGCGCAACACCTTGTCTTGCGGTCCTGTTTTTATTTTATTGCATAACTTCTACTTGTTTGGTTTTTCCAGCTGCATATTTTGCTGGAAAAATTCAGGTTGAGAACAGTAAGGTATCTATACTCATCCTGGGCCTTCAAAACATTCACACTTCGGTCTTAAGAAACACTCCCCGGGGGGCAAAGACGTATCGATAGGATTTATTGACGGCAGGAGCCTTAAGAAAATGAAGAGAGATGCTTGTCAGTGAGGTCGTTCCACTAGCAGGGAGGGGGGCGGGGGTAGCAATAAAGCTTAACCAAAAGAAGTAACAATCCTGCCCCCTCCCTCGAAGGTGAGTTCGGAGCTACTGATTGATAAGTGACTGAAAATATGAGACGATGGACCGTAGCTAAATAGCTGACATCTATCTGTTGATGGGCTGGACTCGCACAGAGTTTCTGTGATATAAGCCAATGTGGCATGAGACTGGAAGGAGTGAGGTGCCCTGAATTTGCTGACTTACCTCAAATCGCTTCTGTTCCGGAATCCCTATCGGTCTGCAGGTTTCACCAGTTCTATAACAGCATTTAATTCATTAGCCATGTCGCTGAGCACACTTGCAGATTCAAAACTCCATTCATGCACTTGCCAATTGAATACTCCATTTCATCACGTTCCTGTCGGTTTCCAAAATCGGCATGGCGATTTTTGTCTTCGCTCACTCTCAGAATACCTCCGGCACTCTAATTGATTAAAGTCAATGCATTTTTACGTCTTTCACACAGGATAAGTTTATCTGAAATCTAAGGTTTAAGCTCTTCCAAGAATAATCACTACAGTGAGCCGGAAATAATCCGAAATACACGGACTCTCCACACACACATGCTGCAAATTTAAACCTCGCCATTACGCAAGATTCCTGACCTCCTAAAGAAATATGCTTTGATATTATGGCCTAATGGTCATTCAAACAAATTATTTCCCATTACCCTGAGACATTTGCAAACGTTAAACAGTGTTTGAAAGACCATGCTAATGAGGACGTAAGTGTGACAAATCGGCCCAAATGAGCAGCTATATGATTTTTCTCAATTTCCGCTTAACAGATGCCTCTGACCGATCCTCAGTCTCGCTAATCTTAGCGCGGTCTGCGAGATAGAGGATGTCAGCCTCCACAATAAATCTGGAGGTCAACGGTGTCGAGATGATTCAGGGATGGAGACCAACGCTGTCAATGATTCAGAAAAACAATCGCAACGGGCGGCACGACGAGGTTCCGCCCTTTTAGGTGTCAGAGAACAGCGTTGCGCTCACGCCGTCGTTTTGCGCCGTTTTCCCCAAAAGTAAAGAAGAATTTGGAGGAGTAAAAAGCATAGAACCTTCTCCCGTGCGTCTCGGGGAAAATGAGAACATTCTGGAAAGATTCCAATCCGAACGTCCCCAAAGACTGGAGGTTTCTGAGCTCTGACGTCAGCAGATGATGGGCTCTTAGTGGGACACCAACTGAGCGAGAGGGGAGGTCCTGGTGCATCATTATTCCAGGACCTCAGCTGCGATTTTAATGCTGGCATAGCCCCATCAGCTATCCATTTTACACCATTAATTTTTTAAAGTGACGTGACCCCGTTAGATGGCAGGTGCGGGTCAGAGAGCTCGCAGAAGCCGCTCGGGATTCCGGGCAGACAGCTTGGCGCTTAAGTGCGCCGAAGGCCATCCATTTCCTCGCCGCTCCCCCCGTCCCTGGAGCGGGTTCAGGGGTGCGCAGATTGAAAGCCAGGGTGGGCCTCGCGAAAACGCCAACGTGCTTCTGATGGCCGCGGACAGGAGCGCACGGTGTGGGAGTTGGAGGACGGCTGTCACCGAGGAGGTTCGGCTGGCTCCTTTTACACAGACAACTGGATTTTTTCTTCGTTTTTACTTTCTCGGGGCAGAAGATACGCTCTTTCCAAAGCTGTGAAAATACTGTAACAGTACCAGTATGAGAGGGGTTTAATAAGCAGTGCACAGAGGACGGGGACCTCGGAGGCCTAATGAGGACAATATTTACAGGCGTTTTACCTGTGAGTGCTGCCTGGTTGGCCCACTTTTCTCTGCCCTCATAAAGAGAGTGACCACTCATCTACAATTTATCGCTTCCTCACCCGGCTGGTTCCTCATCAGAGACCCAGTGGTGTGAATTATGGCAGGCGAGGGTCAGCCCCTAGGTCTCCCTGGGGGGGCTGCAAATCACATCTCCCAAGGTCTCGCTCCTCCGATTTATCGGGTCACGGCAGAGGAGGTGTTCCGCGCACGTCCTCTCGGCCCGCGGCCACCATCGGAGCGTGCGGGCTCCGCTGTCGCCCACGGAAACAGACGGAACACCGAGAAACACTCTGCACCTAACGGGGGGCGGGGGGGAGGGCTGGTTCGATCCACACTTTATGGCAACTGTCAAAATAATGGGTTAAAATCAATAACTAATTTACGGTACTATTGTTTGCGTAGTTTTGTGTTTTGTTTTTTACAGAGAACAAAATCAAGTGAATAGTTGCTTTGGCAACCAAATGAAATGTTGTCTAACGATTTTTATTAAGGCATAACAGATAACAGATAACAGATATATTTTACCACACATTATCGCACAATCTAACATCTGAAATGTGTTATTATTATTGCATTTCATTGTTATCTCTACATTTCGCATTACTTATTAAAGTATGAATGCGCAAGATGCAGAATTATAAAAAAAAAAACACATTAGGAATGAGGTTTAGTTTTAATAACCATAGTTTTTTGGGCAGGATGTGATTTCATCTTATGAAAAAGGAACAATAATTACACAAACAATTGTAATTAAAAAAAAAAGTCACAATCTGTTTGTAAGGTTGATTTTTACGCCTGATTCTGGTGGTCTTGGCTAGGCTATGATGTAAGGGGAAATAGAGGAGGGTCTGTGATTGACAGACGGATATTCTTAAGGTCTGATGGTTGAAGCAGCCGGCGCTGTGTGAATTTAATCTGCACATGCTGACCTAATAACCAATTAAATCGTGACACATTCAGGGCCCTCGCGGCAATCACCCTGAAAGCTCCCACTAAGAAATACTCATTTCCTGCAAAGAGCAGCCAAATTATGAGGAGAATACTGCAGTTTTACAAAAGATTTTAAATCGTCCCCCACCCCGCACATACACACATTTGTATGGGAGGCTCATCCGCCTGCTCAGAGACACAGCCCGTCGGGTCTCGCGTCACGCTTGTTGGGAGACTGACGGGTTCTCTGATTAATTTCCCAGCACAAGGTATATAAAAGAAAGTAAAAAAAAGAAAAAAAGAAAATGAATTCCAGCACAATTACCCCTATATCTGGCGATTTGAAATAAGCGGTGGCGATCCTCCCTCTGAGCGGTCGAGGGTGACCCCGGCACGTGTTCCCGTTTGGCAGGTGGATGAAGATGGACGGGGATCTCGTCGCCAGACCTGTAACAAATAGATAACGACAATATGATATCCCTGTATTGTAAATGACTCCATTGGCCAAGGATTGCTATTAATAAACTTGGACGGCACGGCGGCAGGCTGACAATCTCACCCCCCCCCCCAAGGAAGCATGCCACACAGCGACTCTTATTAACACCCCGGGTGAGCAGTGTTTGCTGTGGACGCACACTGAATGATAATACCGCAGATTGAAACATCGCGACGTCAATCTTTCGGCGCTTTTTCTTTCCAGGAAAAAAACGGCACAACATCGTCAGCGTTTATTATTTTTTTTTACAGAGACTATTTATGGGTAAGTGATTATGGAAAATAGCTGGATGGATGGACTGATTTTATTTAATTTCTCCCCATGCGTATGGGGGGGGGGGGGGGGTGTACAGGCGGCATAGTGTTAACCTGTGACCTGTGTGGCTGGTCACACGACCACAGCCCATTTCGGAGCGAGCCCGACGGAACACTGGGTTTAATTCGCACGATATGGATTTGGGAAAGCAGTGAGGATTTAGTCAGCACGCCACGACTGAATCAAGAGGAGAAGAATCTGTGAAAGAACAAGGCATCTTAAAATGAGTTACATTGGCTCCCCTGGGTTAGTGAACCACTCTGTGATATCACTGAGATCTCGTAGTGAGACATGTTCCCAGATAAACCTCACAAGATAAAGAGTTTTTCAACCATTTATGTGCACATGGTAGACGTTTTGTTTCTGCTTTATTCGTTAAAGTCCCTAGACGTATTTCCTCAAAGAACAGCCTCAAAATTCCCCATTGGAAATGCAATAGAACTTTCTAGAGTTTCTGAGTTTGAAGTTTTGTTGGGGCGGGGGAACGCCTATACACTCCTGGACGTTTCCGTGCTTTCAGTCCTGAGAGGACTGAGCCAGCTGTATTCGAGCTCATATAACATCAAAAACACTTGAAAGAGGAGGAGGTGGAGAAGAACAGGAAGGCACGTCCATCGTGGATATGGATGGGCTGGAGTAGCTGTGGAAGTGATTGGAAAATGCAGGCAGACAGCCTGATCCTCATCTGCCATCTGTGGCCAGCTTACAGAAAATCTGTGAGGTGCGCATGTCACTCGTGGGCGGCCTTTAGAAACTTCTCTCTGAAACCCTTTCTGAGTGTTATCTGACATGATTGGGGCCCTCGATTTCCATTATGTCATCCTGCATGGAAGGAAACACAAGACGGCCCCTGGAGATAATTTAGAAATACACGGGCAGACATAAAACAACGAAATGGGAGTGGCGTATTTTGAACAGCGTTCTCCTTTAAATACCAGCAAACGGAGCTGAGTTTTTTCTTTTCTTCCCCGAAACATCAGCCAGGGCTGTGTGGAAATTTAAGATGAGTGTTTAAGTTTTGTTATTAATCATGCCGTGATAGGTACATTCCATGGAGGCAGGGGTATGCGGAAGAGCGTCCGATTCTAATCAGTCCTTTCCGGAGTCCCCCCCCCCCCGTCCTACCCTGTTTTATGTGGTTTGGGCAGATAGTTTATGCTGCGCAGGAAAATACAAGACAGGAAATATTCTCCCAAAGTATTTACTGAGTCTCCCCGGGGCTGGAAATGCAAAGTCAAGTACTCCCATTTTTTAAGGGATTGATTTCCGCAACCACAGCAACATTCCCTGTATAAATGCATTAATACTTTATAACAATGGAATATTTTCCATAATAAGGCTGTATGAATTCCTGGTATAATAACAGTAGGAACACCATGGATTTGTCCGATATCGCCGAGCATTTTCGATCCCCACTTTCTGCTCTGCTTCCTGGGAATTGAAATAATCCGAGCTCACACAAATAGGAACCCCCCCCCTTGTCAGACCTCTATCTCATTTAGTGCATGCACAATGACTTGCATATTCCGAGGCATTAGTAAGAGAACAGGAGGCTAAGAAATGAGCGCTAATTTGCAGCTAATTAAGAATGTGCGTTAAGCGGAGCGACAAAGCTACAGCGGGGACTCGAGCGGCATACCGGCTTTTAGCGACCGAGCACAATTTGCCAGTTTCTTACCGCAGGAGTCTCGCCCCCCTCCGTAAGAACATTTATTGTATTACAACATCCAGCGACATTTAGGTTGCCCCCCGTTTCTCGGCACACCTGAACGATATTTATTGTTATCTATTATCACAGCTATTATAGCAGAGGTTGACTTAGCTGAGTTGTTCTTACAAATTACTCCGCGTACTGCTATCGTATCCATTCCCACTGGGTCCCCAGGGTGCCCTGGTAAGTGCCTGCTGGGGCAGATTGCTGCTCTCTGGTGGGAGATTGTACAGGTTGTAGCTGATACAACATGGAGATATTCCTCTACTTAAATGTTTCAGTCTTTGTGTGGATGGTGCATTTTAATTCCAAGGCCAGAAATTTCATTTTTATACATTCTTTTGGTTTTATTAAACGTGGCACAGGACCAACAGCCTTAGGTACACCAAGGTCTTGGCGTTATCTGGAAAGGGTTAGGGATTTGTCTCTTGGCATATCAGATCATTCAATCCTAAGCATTATTGTAGCCAGTAATTTTATTAACAACGTAGCTCATAAGCAAATTGATTTTTTGTGCCGCTCTCAGCAGCATTTAAAACGTTTGACCACCTATCAAAAACAAAACCAGGAAAAAATGCCAAATGCTGTATTCAATAGGAAAGTGATGAAAGGAAACTGCAGCTGTGCGGAAAGTAAATGGAGGCCGTCAAAGCTACTCATTCAGTTTGACGTATGAAAAACAATTTCCTGTCTACAGATGAGTGGTTAGAAAGTGAGAATGGACTCATTCAGTTCCCCTCCAAACCCAAAAATTCATTTCTCAATATTTGGTAAACACTGCCATCAGTATCTTTCAGAAAATGTTAACAGTTCATCAGAGGACTTCACAGTTTTTTGGAGAATACCCTAGGTCACCTAAAAATGTCTTCCTTCCATCCATCCATCCATCCATCCATCCATCCATCCATCCATCCATCCATCCATACCTGTGTCTTCTTGCTCATAAAATATTTATGGCTATCTATCTATCTATCTATCTATCTATCTATCTATCTATCTATCTATCTATCTATCTATCTGTTATTTCATTGTATGGACATTCTTTTTTTTTAAAAAAAGATTTCTAAAATGTTTTTGTAAAACAAAGAAATCTGAATACATATATACATACAGATATTCCAAAGCCTCCGTACCTGCGATCAGAAGGTTGCTGGTTCGAGCCCGGTTTCAGAAGAACAGTCACATGTCCATGGGCCCTTCAGCAAGACCCTTAACGCTCCGCTCCATGGGCGTTACTACAGGCGGCTGCCCTTTGTTGACAAGCCTGCTCTCACCTACATATGTTCTGTGTGTCATGGAGAGCATGATGGGGTAGCCAAAAAGACCACGCTGGATCAATAGAGTGTCATTTTTATTATTATTTTTTGGAGAAACATTATTTTTATTATTTTATTATAAAAACACATTAAAAGCAATTTAGGTTTCCTAATGGTTGCAAACAATCTGTGATGATAAACTTCATTACTTCTTGGCCATAACAGACTCAAGCATCACTTACATCAAGGGTCCTGTCTGATCTAGACAGATGAAATACTGTGTGTGGAGTTCCTCAAGGGTCAGTACTTGGTCCTGTGTACGTTCCCATAAACATGCTCTTCTGGTTGTAATGGTCAGCAAACATAATATCTGTTTTTGCAGTATGCAGATATCACACATCTCTTTGCTGCAAAAAGACCACTCTGGCACAGAGATAGTTTCAGTGACACAGAAAGAAAAAAATGTGTCTAAATTTGGGGCTTGTTCTAGATCAGGGGTGGGGAACCTGTTCCATGGAGGGCTGGTGTGGGTGTGGGTTTTTGGCCTCTCAATCAGCCAATAAAAAAAAACCTGCACCTACACTGGCCCTCCATGGAACAGGTTCCCCACCCTTGTTCTAGATGCAGATTTATATTATATAATAACAATATAACCACAATATCTTCCCAGCAAGTCTTCTCTTTCTCTCTGGAAGACACAGAGAGGTTAATGCATGCCTTTGTGACAAGTCGATTTGACAGTTGTAGTGCTTGGTTCTACTAAAAAAGCCATTGATTAGATGTAGATTATCTAAAATGCAGCACTGTGTATTTTTTCCAGAAGGCAGAACAGATCACGCGTCAGAACTACACTTGAATCTTTACTTCGACTGTCTGTAAGTTTCAGAATTGATCTTAAAGTTCATTTAATTGTTTAGGAATCGTTTACTGGACTAGAGCCTGCATATAAAGCTGAACTTCTGTAAAGCTCTCAACAGAGACACAACCTCAGATCACTTGAGGTCAGACTTCTACAAATTGCTCAAGCACATTTAAACGCAGGCGGTAGGTTTTACAGTTGCGTCCTCCAACAATACGGAGTTCTACTCTGAAACAGATGAGAAGCACATTTCTAAAATAAATAATGTACCTTTTATGTAGGCTCTTATAAAATTAATATACTTTATTTGTATCCATTTTCAATTTAATCTCTTTTATTCATTTTACGTAATTATACTGAATTGTTGCTGCATAGGAGATCATTTGGGCTGTAATTATATCATTTAAACCTGCTGTACATTCATCCTTCCATTTTCCATACTGTTTATTAAGGGTAGGATCATACTGTGCCCAGGGGGAAATACCCAGGATGGGATCTCAGTCCAATCACATATATATATTACGTATACAATTTTATTATTAGTCGTAGAACGTTATGGTGCTCTAACCTGTATCTTTCATTTGCTCCAACTGTGGCAGAAATCTGCTGCTGGTTTTATGAACCATCTGCCATCGCAGATGTGCACCGTACCCCTATATCTCAGGAGGAGGTGACTCACGTGTGGCTTCATGTTGGCCTCCAACATGGCGGTCAGCAGGTCTGTCCCCAGAGCAATGGCCCGATGGTCCCACATCCCATGCCAAGCATCTGGGATGAGTGGGATGGTGCAACCAGCTGCTTGGAGGACTGATGTGCTGCTCACAATGTTGGAGGTCCAGTTGCTCCTTTAGTTCAGCTACCTAATTTCCCCGCTAATTCCCATATATTCCCGTCAACTCCCATAGAAAATTTCCAGCTTGGAATACTTCCAAAATTCCTCAGCTTAACTTCCCATGGAATGGAAAGCTTTTGGAGAGTAAACAGGAATGTTCTGCCCCTTTGCAACCTTAGGTCCAAGCGATTTGGACGGCTCATCTCCTCTTATGTTACGGCACAGTATACACCCAATCGGTATCTCTGGTGTAATTAAGGGGGTTGCAGCTGCCTTCGTTTGTGGTGGGTGCCTTAAAATGAATTTAGTGATCAGTGTTGACGCACAACATCAAAATGTGTCTCTGCATTTAACCCATATGTGACCTAGCGGGGGGCAGCTAATTCAGCGCCCGGGGAGCAGTACTTTGCTCAAGGTACCACAGCGGTGTCTCGTTGGTTAGGGATTCGAACCAGCAATCTTTCAACTACAAGGGCACTTCCCTAACCATTAAGCCACCGCCGCTGTTTGCCAGCGGCAGGGCCATTTGCTTTGATGATAGCATCGCTAATTTAACCCGTAATCTTCAGTGTGTTTTTCCCCACAAACACAGAAAAGCCAATGTAAAAGAAGCCAGGTAGGATACAGTCAGGTAGATACCAGGGATGGTGCAACTAGGTATGATAGAGAATGAAAGAAACCAGGTAGGATAGAAAACCTACTGGATAGTAGCTCTCCGGGACCAGAGTTGGAGACGCCTGGTGTAAACGATGTAAAAAAGTAATGTATGCCATTCCCCATGGCATTGAAATAAATAAAACAAACATGAATACTCTGCTGCCTGAGGCTCTAGGCCTAGTGCAATGCTGTACTGGATAAGCCACTATGAATATGGCTAGATAGATGGCAAAGAAAATCAGATTTTTTGATTCAGAGCATGATAAGTGCCAGAAGATCCTGCTAAGACCTTTCGTTTTTTATTTGCTTATTCTGCTGTCTGACGTTAACACATATTTTATTATTCGAGATATTTTGACACAGGCAGTTCAGCAAACAGCAGGGAGAGGTTTAGTTTAGCACAAGCGAAAATGATGACTTCACATGCACTTTTATATATTCCTAAATGTGTGTGTGATGATTTTTTTTCCCTCCACCCTCTCAGTGGGGATTCTCAAAGGGAGGCCCGCAGAGAAGCGGGGGCTGAAAATTTGCCCCACTAACATCCCATAAATTTAAACACGGGATTTTAATAATGCAACGTTTCTCTGTCAGTGAGTTTTTATTATGAAAGCAAGGAAATGGAAAAATTTCAGGCTACTGTCGCAGAAGGATGATGCATTTTTTTTTTCCTAAGGAGAAATGCTTTGAGTCCCAGTAGGAATGCAGGATATTCTCGGAAAGGAACCAACCATCCATATTTGGAACACTTTGATACTGAATGAACCTGAATTAAACACATGTATCAGAAGCCAGACATGTTTGCCCAACAGGGCTGTGAAATCAGGCTTTATTCCTGGTAGACTTATTAAGATCTTCGCTTGTCCACGAAGAGCAGGAAACTTAAGCTAATGGAAGTCCTGTTTCGAAAATGCTATTGATTAAACAGATAGAGGCGCGGACATTTGGCACCGTTGAGCCATTTAGTTCGTTTCTGCAGGAGAAAGATGAAATAATTATGTCGAAATGATAAATTAGCCACCACGGAGTAAGCTTGCATTGCCGGGTAAACTCATGGCTGCGTGACTCATTCGAAGGTTTGGTTCTAATTCTGTTGTCTGTCGGGATACAGTGTTGAACTGTCAGAGGGTAATGAAATATGTGTACACTGTGAGGAAAAACATCATATAAGTACCATGGGAAAATGACTGCGGCACAGATCTCTATTATAGAAAAGAAACGGGGAAATGCAAAAACAACCCATAAAGCACTAGGGGCGTCATGCACCAGACACTTTTAAGACGGTGCTCCTTACAGTGTAGCGAAATTCATTTAGCGCAAAACAGTGTGTAAAATGCAGAGGACGGGAATGAAACGCGCTACATCCCAGTTCAGTATGATTCAGCTTCTAAAAATGACACAGCTAACAACGCCTGCAGTAAGAAAACACAGATGTGTGTGATATCTGCATACTCTGAGAAATAGATGATATTAAACCAGGAACAGCACATTTAGGGAAAGTGCAGGGGAACCGAGGATGGATCCTTGAGGAACTCATTTGAGGGTAGGTGTTATTTATGAGTATGAGGGAAGGATGCACTAAAAGGCAGTTTCTGTGCTATTTTATTCTTTCCTGCTTTTGGGATCAACCCAGCTTTCTGGATTATGACTGTGTTTATTGCCTTGAGCCCCAAACTGTCACTGTTACCACTACTGATGTAACTGTATGCCTTGTTCAGCTAAGTAACAACTAGTAAACAGACTAGCAGCAGGTTTTCTTCTGCTCATTCCTGCCTCTTAAATTCTCATTTGCATATAAATGCTAAAGATTTAAAGATTTTTTTCAAACAAGTGCTAAGATCCAAATTTCTCTTTTTTTTCCATTGTGCATCCAGTGATTTTTCACATAAGGTGCTGATTTCTGTCTCAATCCTTAACGTACGCTAAGGAAAGGTAATTTTTTTTTTGGTCTGTGCTCCCCTCTCTAGTTTCTCGCATCCAGTTGTGCGTTTTGGAAATACACAAAAACAAAAGGATGGCAATTAATAAGACCCTGTATCTGCTCATTTCTTTTCGGGCTGTTCATTAAACACGGCGAGTCTGTGTCTCCCCTCTTAGGCTCAGCCTGATTTGAATTCCCCGCAAAGGGCTGCAGTGTAATACCCATCTGCCGGGTTTGTTGTCCTGCTCATGGATTCCTTTTGCTGAAGCACCCGCAAGCAGCGCCGCTGCCTGCTACCGCCGCATTTACTCTGCATGAGGTCCTGTCATTAATTCCTGAGTTATTCTCTTGTTCATAGATTAAACCGGAATGTCTGATCTAGTCCTGCAGACATGCGATCCATTAGTCATCAAAACCCCACGAAGAGTCCTTACCATCTGTGAAGCGTAGGGGGCGACACGTTCCAATTGACGCGAGCATCGGAGCCGCGGTCAGGCATGCGATGGACGGCCGCATGTCAGAGGGCCAGTGGTGACATCTACACCCCACCGCTAGCTGCTTGGATGGATGAGCTCCTGTCAGTATCGGAGAATGACACCCCCCACCCACCCCCTAACAGCAACAACACAGATGCAGTGACAGATGGATCCCAAGCTAATGCTACCACGACTAATGGATGACAAGAAAAGCGCACTTTGTGAGTGCGTAAGGCAGGCAGTGTGTGTCTGTACGCCTGTGTGTGTTTGGGAAGGAGAGCTCACCAAACAAGGCTCAGTTTGCCAAAGAGTCAGTTGACAGTGCTCCCGGGGGCTGGGCGAGGAAGGGGAATCAGACCTATCCACCAAAGGTAGCCGCATCTCCTTTTCACGAGGAAAACGTTGCAATTATTAAGACCTTTTCTGACTGTCCCTGAAGTATAAAGGATTAAAAAAAAAAAAAAACAATAAAACAAAGGTATAGAGTCAGCAAACTCCGCAGCGCTCGGAGATGAAAGGAGGGTTTGATGATGGCTCTCTGTCGAGGACGGTGATCTCAATTCCTGCAGCTGAACGAAAAACCTAACAAACAAAGAACATCTTTATAACGGCTAGATGAAAAGATGGTTTTTAAAAAAGAGGATACTCACAAGACAGTAGCTGAGATCTTTTAGCCAGCGCTATCTCTACGTTTTCAACGTTTTCTTACCCAATGTTAATTAGGGGAAACTCTTTTTAAACATTTGCACATTGTGTTATAAATAGTGTTTTTATACATAGTCTTTTATTTATCTTCCATCTGGCCTTTTTCTTCAGCCCCTTAACTATCTTAATTTTTAACTTTCTAATTGTGTTTATCCTTTATTTTTTTTAACTGCCTCAGAAGCGAGCCAGATTTACATTTCGCCGCATGTAGTACCAGTGTAGCTATGCACGCGACAAATAAAATCTTGAATCTTGGAAATCGTAGATTTGGTCCAATTAAAACGCGGCTGCCATTTTGAGCAGTGAAATCAATCAGGGTTGACAGACTCTATTAAGAGGCAGCTGCCGTCGCACCATGAGGCCGACGCCCCGCGCACAGGCCTGGCTCCGCCTCCTGCAGAGAGGCTTCAGGCCCAGCCTCAGACAAGGTAGCTGCCCCTTCTGCCGGAGTAAAATAATTACCGGGGTAAAATATAATGATAATTCTTACTGGGCGAGGTGGGCTGGGGGAAGACGATTAATAGAGAAGCAATAGGTCAGTGTGGGAGTAGGAGGGGAAAGAAATCTGGATTTCAAATAAGTGCATAAGTATGTCCTCACTGGGAGGATTATCTTATAATATAAGACACGCCTGACCCCACAGACATGAGGTGTCGTTCCACGTCTCTGTGCCGTAACGACTCTCCGCCACTTTTAAGCCGTAGTGCTCTTGCCGCGTAAAACCAGAGCGTCTCATAATTATAAGAGCATCGGATCGGTACATCGGTGATGCTGCTGACGTAATGCAAAAACATGCACAGCTGGCACTGGAAAAAAATAAAGCTAATTTAGAAATCATGTTCATGGTCATACTTAGAACCTGTCAGCTTGATGAATATTTTCTCCAAGAAATAGGCGAAACACCGTTTCGTGGTTACCGTTTCCTGCTGTGTTGTTTATGAATGTTTATGAATATATATATATATATATATATACACACACACACACACACACACACACACACACACACACACGCACACACACACACACACGAAATATTTCATATCCGCTTTAATCGGGTGTGTGTATGATCTGCATTTATACAGTATTTCAGAAAGTTTGTTTACGGTCGCTGACGCGGTCCATGTGGTTTACTAATAGTGGAGAATCCCATTAAAGGGAACAGGAAGCAGCAACAGAAGATGAAATCACTGAATCAAACAGGGCTTAGAAAAGTGCTCGGCACATGCTGCCGCGTACCTAAAAATAGCCCCCTAAAAGCCCCATCTTACACTTGTTTGGTTTGTAAAGGTACGACACTGTTGTTGCTAAGAAACGGCATGGAAAATCTGGCCTCCTGCTCGTCTCGGATTAATATATTGGTTTCGGCGAGTGCCTCTCTATTGACATCTGCAAGGAATTTATGTCCCTGCTCTGGTCTCCCCTCTCCTCTCTCATTATTTCATCTGGACCGGACGGCCGCTGTCATCAATAATCGTAAGATCCTCTCCATTCAGAGCGATGGCTGCCATGGAAACCTTGTTTTCGTGGACGCGGTTGGCGTGAAAAATAAAAAAATGGTGCGTGTGTTTAAAACGGTACGAGAGATTTAGGAATCGCGGCATTTCTTTGCATGTTTCCAAAAAGAAAAGGATAATGTTCCTCTGCGGGCTTTAATGTATTTACTATCGATAAGTTACACGGGAATGCCGGCCGTTTTAAACGTGGGTGAGAAGCAACGGTAACATTGTCCGATGCTATGATTTCCTTGTGCTCTTCGTGGACGATATAATGATGCAAGCAACAGGGGAAGGGATTCATGGTGAGGGAACGCAGTAGGGCTCCTCTGATGAACAGCAAGTAGGCCTTCGAAACCGAATTCAGAAACAAAACCAAACACGTTCAATTAGAGCTGACTTTGTTAGCTAATTGCAACTGCATAAGACGCATAGACAGTCCCTGCTAGCAGAGGTTGGGTCATGTCAATGACCTTTCCAAGAATGTTCCGGCGAACTCTCCAGTTCTCCAGAGAACCGGTACGTGGCCTTCAGCACCAGCTGCACCTTCCTCACACTTTTAGGGCGACTGATTGAAAGGCCCCCGGCATGCCACCGTCGCCGTGCGTGTGAACGGAAACTTCACCACGGATCATTTCGGTCCCTAATCCAGGGGCCACCAGTCCAATTGGCCGGAGCCAATTCGGACGGAATCATTTCTGCCGTAGCCGCGTAACTGGGCTGTCAGGCAGCTGTCGCAGCGATGGGCGAAATAAAGCGATTAAACTGTAGCGGCTTGGAGAAGACCCATGACAAATACATTGCTTTGCCTTCCCATTGGTCTAAGAGACACCTGATGACTGTCTGCTCTTCTCAGGCCTGCAGTCTCAGGTCCAGGATGGGGGGCCCAGGAGATGGCTCAGGTGGGGTGGGGTGGGGGGGGGTGGGGGTCGGGACTGTGTGTCATGGGGGCCC
>JAODLC010000066.1:2443525-2470868 GCA_026781145.1 Hippopotamyrus pictus | reverse complement strand
GGGGGGGGGGGGGGGGGGGGGGGGGGGGGTCGGGACTGTGTGTCATGGGGGCCCTTTCAAAGTAATTTTAATCCCCAGCTGGTGTGTACCTTCTTACACCGGTGGTCCAAAAGATTTTACAGGAGGACTTACAGGATTTCTGGTTTTGCCCCTTAAAGGTGACCAGCTTTGTCTTCTTAACCCAGTAAACCCACTCCAGACAGTGGAAACCATTCATGCCAGTTTAACCAAATAAGAATGACCAGGATTCCAAAATCCACCCTCCACCAAAATGAAAACAATTACTGCACAAACAAGAACAGCGACAGGACTAACAAACTTCGACGATCACAAAATGAAGGTCAAATTCCCATTATAAATATATATATTTTGCCATTTTCAGCATGTCAGGCTCTCTCTATAAATAAATCCATATTAAATGTTGCTTATCCACCTCAAAGTAATTAGGTTAGCTGCCCCCCAAACACACTCCTTCAGTTCACCCTACAGCAAAGCAATTTTTGAAAGAACTGCAGTTGACTTCTGATCTTTTTAAAATGCAAGGCAGCATCGCACCAGGCTAAGAGTATATCCGGAAAATTTATATTTTTGGGATCTATGTTTTCTAACCCTTTCCCAGAGGCTACGGGTGCAAGGCATATCTAACCCTTCCCCTATAATATTTACTCCTAAACCTTAAAAAGTCGACCTTTAACCTTGATGGCTCAGTAGAAATCTGCTGACCCGTGGCTGCCCAGTGCATTACAACATGTATATAACAAGTACACAAGGCCATTTGTCTATTTGCATATACTTGTCAAATATTAACAATGTATTCTGACTTTTTGTTTTTTTTAAAGCTCAAGACTGCCCCTCCCCCCATAATTTTAGGGTGTGAAAGCTTTTTTTTTTTTTTAACAAAGGAAGGGTGAATCTTTCCAAGTCACAGTGAAAATAATCAAATTTTCAGCTGAGTGTCAAGTTCCAGGACACATATTAATTTTGGAGGGAGGCAGCGTTCCAGTCACACACACACCCCCCCCCCCACCTTATTAGCCATATGGTAGCATTTGAGTTTGCATCTGCGCTGGAATGAGATGTCGGGGGTGGGTGGGGCCACTCCCCTCCATTCTGTCCTCTTCCCCAGGAATGATTCGGTGACCCATGAGATGGTCCATGCCGCATGCTGGTTGCCACGACTACCTGAGCCAGGGCAGCTCACGTGATGGATGGGAGGGGAGGTGTCACTGTAAAGATGAGAGACCTGTCACAGATCAATCAAACCGTGGTCCTCTTGTCACCAGCTGCTTTCCAAACAAGAACTCTTCCACTGTATTTGAGCACTGGGCTGTTATTTTCTCCTAGACATTCCCCCAACTCAAACCTCACTTATATTTAAAAGTAAGCACCCTATTCATTTATCGTTCAGATGTCATATACGCAAGTCCCAGACACTGACGGACGAATAAAACGGCTTCTTCCTGAGCTATTTACTAATTAAGACCCCAACCTGAAATCAATGAGCAGCCTGCAAGGCATCCATTCGATAACACCCAGCATCAGCCTGACCTTCATCGGGCTTTGGGGTGTTCCTGGTCTTTTGACTGCATAGTCAACGTAATGATTTCCATTAGACTGGCTAAAAACAGGAGCCTGCTAAGTTTTTTTGAGAAAATATACACTGCAGCCGGCCTCTACACGCGCTCTACCGTCAAGAACGAGAGCCGGGGCGAAGGAATGACATCATCAGCTGCGTCTTTGCGTCCGCTTTCGTGTCTGATTGAGTTACATGCCTGCGTTGACTCCAAAGACCGGTACCTTAAAGACAGAATCAGCGGCATTAGCTTTTTGGGAGATTTCGCTAACAGAGCCTTCTCTCGCACGGTTGGCTGTCATTTAGGATGACTTGGGGTTAGGAAGAGGTGGCATTGTGGGGGGAATAATGAAATAAATATATGGGTCCGGCCTCACAAGGATCCTGCCAGAGCTGTCGGGATCGCTGCATGTTTGATGAGACCGCTCTTTGTGTAGGAGTTTGCAATCTGAGAGGTGCATGCTGGGAAATTGCATGTGTATGAGCGCCTCCGCTGCCCAGCCTGTGCTTCCCAACTGAGACCCCAATCTGTCACATTAGGCTCTATTGAGCCCCATAACCTAATCTCTCTTTTCCTTTTTGTCTGTTATTTCAATGATTCTTACCTGCTAGGGGTATCGGGCTTGTTGCCTCGGAGAGCCCGTCGAAGTCAGTTTGGATTTAATGAGTACGCGTCCCACAGATGGGTCTGCACATAAGATTCATCTCAATTGTTTCAAAGTCCATTCCTCAGTTTTCCATATATGCTTATCCAGCAGAGTCCAGTGCTCTTTCCACACCCTGGACGGGATGGGGATAATGAACCAGACATTAAGGCCAATTTAGAGACGCTGAATCTTCGAACGGCGAGAACATCCAGACTTCACACACACACACAGGGCTGGGCCCCAAATCGAACTCATAACCCCAGAGGCGTGAAGTCTCAGCTCTGTCCGCTGCGTCACTCACAGACTCTCCGTTAACGGGAAACGCTTCCTTATCCCCCCAGGAAGTACAGAGCTGGGCAGTTTCTTCAGTTCTTTCTAGCAGAACTGTTAGATCTCTTGTACTTTTAAGCACAACAAACCCGAAAATCCGCCATCCATTCACCAGGGTAAATTTGATGTCAGTAATAAAATGACAACACACAACCTAGAGTTGACTCCTTCACGGTATCTGAGTCTTTCCCTCCTCGAATTCATTTGAAAAATCGAGTCAAAGTGGTAACATGTCAGGTAGCCATCTAGCACCAATTTCCTGGGGGGTATTTCACAAAGCAGGATTTCTTCATTAGCCAGATAACTTGAGCCAAATATAAGGATTGTTCAATAGGAAGTCATTTACCTTTCTTCCTATTGGACAGTTTTCAAGATTGGCTTAACTTATCCAGCTAACTGGGAAATCCTGCTTTGTGGAATACCCCACTGGTCGGACCTATGGTACACATCTGGTACCAGTCTCCATCAGTCCTGGATCTTTCCATTGCCTTCTTTTTTGACATCAGCGTCCCCATGTGGCGGATACATCCCATCCAATATGAAACACCCACCCTTCAAAAAATTAGTGCTGCATGTCTCCTGCTGTGGGGGTGGGGAGTGATACATTTTTATGCTATTACTGCTCTCTACATTATTGTATTTATAAGTAATATCATTAGAGTAAAGGTTCCTTACTGCCAGTCCCTGGATCAGTACTGGTCCTTGGCCAGTAGAGGCACCATCCCATAGTCCTATATAATACCGGATCAGTCTGTGATAGAATACCATGTCCCATATTGGTCCACAAAAATACGAGATATTTCCAGTATTTCTGCACACATTTCATAACCCCCCTACAAATTTTTACCACTGGTGCGCCACACTCCCCCCCCCTTGCGCTTTGGCCGCACATTTTACAGGTCCATGAAATTTTTGTTGACCTTAAAAGTTTGGGAACCCCTACCTCAGACTCAGGCATCTTCACTCACAGTGTTAATTACACGAATTTCATCATGGAAGTAAAAAATACACAAAAACAACAGCAGCTATTATCCTACACTGTAGCTCCAAACCAGCAATAGCTACATAAATTAATTAAAGTTTAGTTCATTTAAATTTCATAGAATTCATTTTTTGGTGTAAATATTTGTATTATAAATGTCTCCACGGCATTAGAGCTCGGTTGTGCGATGACCTTGCGGTGCCCTTATCAGGAGATTCGATTTGAATGTTTTGGCAGCTGTTAGTGCGAAGACAAAATAAATAAATAAAGATGTTTGAAGATTAGTCCATCGAGACTGTCATGGTGGAAACTGTCACCGTGTTCCTGGACCCCTGTGCTGCCTGCCCGTCTTCACAGGTGCTTCTCACTGGGCCGGAATATTAGGCAGTCTGTTTGCTCAGGCTTCTGGAAAGAAGAGAGACCCCAGCCCGGCAAAACAAAAAAGTCTCGTTGCCGGGCGGAAAAATGCTAATTTCCTCTCGTCGTAATTTTGCAGCCCGTTGGAAGGTGTCAAGCTGCCGTCTAAACTTCTGAGAAACGGGTTATGCAGGGAGGAACGGAAAAGTAAACAGGGATGTAATGTATGCAAATGCAAACGCTGAGTGCTTTCATAAGAAACGACTCATCTGGGTTTCCTACTGCCTTTCTCGTGTTTTTGCCTTGAATTTCGGGTTTAATGAGTTACTCGCGGACGTCAGTGTTAAAGGGAACTGGACCAGTGTCTCCGAATCCAATTAATTACCTAATGAATAATGTGTAGCACCCTTCTCTGACCTCATAATACCAGTGAAATATGCCTTTTTTTTGGTGGCACATAAAACGTGAACAGGTTTAAACCCCCCCCACCAAGATTATCACATTCAGGGGTCCTGGTGGATGGGGGAGGTTGTTTAGGCTGCAGCCCAGGGGAGAGTGGAGGAGGAGGGCAGGATATATATGTTCTAATTCCTTACGCATGTGCACACACACACACACACACAGACACACACCCACAACCAGAACAACTGAAATAAACAAGAAGGTCAGAGCAGAAATCTGTGCTGCTCCATTTCTTTCATTTCCTTAAAAAAAATTAATTTCTCAGGCAACGAAAAAATCGGGCCAAAAATAAAAGAGACTTCAACCACAACTCGTCAACCTAGAGCGACGGTGAGGTCCTGACACAAAGAAAACGCAAAACTACATGAAAAACACACACTGAAGTCTTCGCTAACTTACAGTGTTTTCCCGCGGAGTGTGACGCCGCCGATAAGATGGCGGGCGGAAAATTCTGGAACGATCTGGGGCTTTCTCACGTGGCGGCTGACTATCGCAGTGCCGCCAGGGTATTCCTGGCACCGAAATGATGGATGTGGCCCATACACTCCAACAGACTCATTTACATTTTTACAGAGTCGCACGCCATGCAGAAATTTTAAAAAAGGGGCTTATGACATCACAGAGTCCTGACTCCCAAGTGGCGCATCTTCTTGGCGTCTTTCAATTACGTTAAGCTACTTGGCAGGGGGAACTCTTCATTTTTCTGTCACGTGACGGACGGCCGGGTCAAGGCATCACGAAAGAAGCACTGTGACGGATATTTAAATAGAGAATCGGGAGTAGATCTCTTGCCCCTTTTAGCTCCACGCCAGAAAGTTCCGGCGCACTTGGTTCACGGTGCATGGAAATGAATGACGGGAAGATTCTAATGGCAGAATTGAGGGCGTGGGGGGGGGGGCGTCCGCATTCATTGTCATTAATGCCTTTCGGAGATGACCTCATTTCAGACTAACTCTCCGCCTCCCTTCAGCAAAGTCTTACCCGACGACGGGAAATAGGGCTTCTCTCCACCGAATGCTGCTCAGAAGTTTATCTAAAAGCAGAATGCAGACAGGAAGCCTGCTCAAGGCCTCACAGAGGAATTCTGGGAAGGGTTTCAAAGTGTGGAAACGTTGGAAGGTAGCACCGTCACGCCACTCGGTCGGCGTCGCGATGAAGGCTAAACGGCCGCTCTGTCCGAGATTCTCAGTCGCACCCTTCAGACGAAAGGCAGAAGCGGAATCGGAGTGCGCGCCTCGCCAGGCCTCCTTCATTGTCCTGCGTCACCTGACTGTTTTGTCCCCCTGCTCAGAAAACTCCAGTCTATAGTCCAGGGACAGTATCTGAAACATGAAGCCTCCGAGCTTGCAAGCGGCCACCTTTTTTTTCTCAGGGAAACAGAGAATAAGTAAGCTTTGGAACTGCCCACTCGTATAGACCTCGACCTCATCGCTAGGAGGAGGACAGGAGGAGTTTGTGCCTGGGAGGATTGAATATTTATTCTTTACCTTCTTGGGCCTGGGATATATTTGGGTCCAGTTAATTGCCTAAAAAGATTCGATTCATCAACCTGTTTGCAAGCATCTGAAACACTTAACTGTAGCTTAGAAACCTCAGGGGCAGGAATAATCAGTCCAAACAGGACTATGGTCAGATGTTCTAGAATGTAAGGGGAAACCAGATTTACAGGCAGTTAATACTGTAATGTAAGTACCTTCTGAGTGGGGAGGAGTGCACACACACACACACACACACACACACACACACACACACACACAGAGGTTTGTAATTATATATTTGTGGGGACTATCCATTCATTTCTATGGGGAAAACTCTCATCCCAGCATGATTACCTTAACCCCTACCCAGCCCTAACCTTAACCTTAAGTAACCAAACTAAATATTTTGTTTTTTTTTGCATTTTTCATTTTTTGACTGGATTCACCGATCTTTGTGGTGACCCGAAAAAAATGGTCCCCATAATGTAAAAAAAAGCAGGTTTTAATTACATTGCGGGGGACATTTGGTCCCCAGAAAGTAATATAAACCTAATTCACACACACACACACACACGCACACACGACCAACACTAGTCAAAACACAGAAGAGACCCAAAGTGTCATTCATAACTGTACATCTTTATTTAACCCAAATTTAACCGTGACACATGGATGATCAAAACATTTCATACAACCATTATCCCCCCCCACCCCCAAAGACAACGGCTCACAACACAACAGTTACTCCATATCTGACATTGTAGCCTGGTAACATCACACTTTTACACACCAGTACAGCGGTTCATTTTCTTTAAAAATAATCACCGAATGATTTTTTTAAAAAATGCTGGCGATAAATCATTTATTGTGTGTCACATTTTATTTTTTGACAGTACAACGCAGTTCACAGTATGGTGAAAGTGAAGCTTCCGGAATGATCCGCAGGTACGCGAGCATGCTGCTTGCCTCCGGTGATGGAGGCCGTCTAATGTGGATATTAGAGTACTATTAAAAACAAGAGCCACAGTGTCAAGAACAGCAAAATAAAAAGCACAGTCAGCCGAACTTCTTAATGAGGGCAGCAGGCACGGCCAGCTTTATGCTGAACGTAAATAAATCCTTCATTGTTTATATCTGCAATCCCTTGTGCGGGGAGATAAAAAGCAAGTGTGTGTAGGTACAGGCAGGAAAAAAAGGGTGACCTTCATTTCATGCCATATTGTATTTTGTGTTTATGGTAATAAGCCCTGGTGACCTTTGACCCCACATTATGTGAAGGTCAGAGGGCAGGGGGGGGGTCAAAGCAGTGGTTTCAGCATTGGGTTGTAGGCAGTGCTGCTGTGTTCCCTACATAACATTTAGCATTTGTTACGTATACTAGCCCTATACATTGTGATAATTAGTATCAACCTTGACAAACGGGTCAAGAATCTGGATGAAGATGTTCGGGGACTGCTTCCTATCTAAATGCACATTAACTGGTGGCACTTAGAGACAGCCAGTCCTGATAAGGACGCGAAAGGGAATGTGTGAGCGGCCCAAACTGACTTGAGCACAAACGGACTTGTGGAACTCAGCCCAGCGTCTGGGTTGGACGGGGGTACGCTGCACCTGTCATGTTATTCCACACTAAGATGCAGCAATTCACTGGGAAAGATTTAACAAAAATAAAGTACTGCATGGCGATCTTCCATCTGTTGGCTAATCAGGATGATCGGTTAATTGGTCACATTGCAGTCAAGTCCTGTTTGGTTTCTGACTATATACCCTGAAGATGCCAAATCGCAGTGAGATGCCTTTATGGGCATAAAGATCAGTGAGTGCTCCTCGCGATTCTCTCTGGCTGTAGCGGGGAACTAACAGAAACACACGGGCAAAGGCAAAGTGGGGAGGAGGGGGGTCTATCAACAACCATGCCTTGGCCCAATGGCTGCAGGACAAGGTGCTTTTCTCATAAACTCGACAGCTCTTCCACGGCGCTCTGTGCGACCGCTGGGGGTCATGGGGGTCAGCAGAGAGCCAACCCTTCCCCCGCACATGCATCGAATCACAGTGCGAAAACACAGCAACAGCTTGGGCATGCTCCACAGCACGGCTCACGCGACGTGTCACGACACGACTGACGTCTTCATGAACCCGGCGCCGAGGCGCCAGATGGGTTCGGGAGATTTTACAATTGGATCATTTCCTTCTTTTTTTTTTTTTTTTTTATAACATTACGTTACTACAAGAATCCACATAAAACCTGTCACGAGCATTTCTTTATCCCAACAATCATGATTATTTTTAAGAACTCAGTCACAAAACGACAAAGCAGACGGTCGGGGAAAAAAAAAAAAAACGTAAGACGCTCAAAAGAATAAACAACGCAATCCATCGCTATTAAACAACCCTTCACATTTAAAACATGACCGTGGTCGTCTCTTCTTTTTTTTTTTTTGTCTGGCATAAAGGAAAGCCACACAGTTTTCAGGTACTGAGACAAGCTGTACTTTTTATTATGATTTTAAAAGGAAAGGTCAGGCGAGATTGCCACGTAAGCTGCATACTCGTGTGGGAGGCTGGGCGGAACTCCTAGAACGTTCTGGAAGTTTATGCAGACGCAGGTGGGCTTGCTGTCTTGGCTGATTTAGAAGCAGAAAGCACACGTTCAGCATATAACAACTACTGTAGCCCTATCTGAACTACCCCTTTCTTGGTAGCTCTATTGATTAGCGGGCAATGTCACCTGTCAGCCGCACACCTTTCGGTTTAGAAAAAAAATACCTTTTAACGTACAAAACAACGTACAAAATGAGCACAATTTGCAACAAATGTTAACCAGATTTACTAGCAACGGAACGCTACCTCTGGCTTCAAAGGCGAGAGTTTGCTTAGACCCTCATCTGAAGCGGCTTGCTAACCGCAGCACTTAGCGTAAATCTCACTCCTTTTGGTATAAAATACAGAAACCGCCGGCAGTGTTCAGGCCTGACAGAAGCGGCTCATCTAATACACAGAAGACGGCCTTTACGGACGGCCCGGCCCTCACCGCCGACCCCGAATGTAAGCCCAACTAACTACACATACTTTTAGATATCCACAAAGGTGAACCGTCCGTTAAAGTGCAGCTACAGCATTCTGTGGTGCACGATGTGGCTACAGAAAGCTTCGGTCAATGCCTAGGTTAGCCAGCAGTACTGTAGTTAGCGCGCCCGAAAAAAGATATCGTTAACTAACGGGTTTAAGATGCCTAAACGAAAATGGAGAACGAGAAACAAAGAAAGCACAGAGAAAACTCATGCCACACAAAGACTGACGCCGTGGCTTTCGCGTGCTGTAATTAAATATAAAGCACAGCATCATGCAAAAGCTAACAAACTGCTGGTGAATATGAAAACATAGGACGTGCATAAAGGACACTGCAAGGCAAACGATTTCATAAATAATCATTGTAAATACCACCTAGCGCTAGATCAACCCAATCATTTGGCCATGTTCTGCAGAAATTTATATATAAAGGTCTAATGTTGATGTTGAATGCTATTCATTGTGTATAGGGCTCTAATCCAAAATAAACAAGATGCATTATTTTGCTTGCTTGGGTCAAAGGGCTGTTCCTTAGTGAGCAATTTCAATGGAGGTCACCCCACATGTGTGCAAGTCCTGTGGGGACCAGCGGGAGGAACTCTAACCTTAGACACATCAACACACGCCTAAGATTGATCTAGATGTGGTATTCAGAAAGGCACTCTCTTTTTCTTTCTTTCTTTCTTTCTTTCTTTCTTTCTTTCTTTCTATCGCTCTCTTTCTCTCTCTCTCACTCTCCTTCCCTTCCTCTCTCTCCCTCTCTCTCTCTCCCTCCCTCTCTCTCTCTCTCTCTCTCTCACTCTCCTTCCCTCCCTCTCTCTCCCTCTCTCTCTCTCCCTCCCTCTCTCCCTCTCTCTCTCTCTCTCTCTCTCTCTCCCTCCCTCTCTCTCTCTTCTTTGCACCGAGCACACTGAAGAGTTTCAGCACAATGAGAACCACTGGACTGGAAAACACACAGACGGGTCCACGGGAGACGAAAGTAATTCCAGGCGTCACGACAGCACCGGGCCGGACCTGGCCAGACGGTGATGGCTACTGAGGACGCTCCTACAGCTTCTCTACAGGCAGCCTGACTGCTATAAGTGCCGGCTACAGAGGAGGGCGCCCAGGAACCATGCGGGCTCTGCCCAGGTATGCCTCATGAGGCGCCCCCTGTTGGCAGAGTAACGTTGTGGCACTTGAACGTCTCTTCAAATGATTAAAAAAAGCCTTGTGTATAGAATAGGAGTACAGTGTTCCCCTTCATGTTTTGCAGCTGCTAGCTAGGTTAGAGGAAGCTAGGACAGAAACGAAACACCCGATGAAGGTTTCTCGTACGACAAATAAACGAAACGACAAATGAACGTCCAGATATATTTATGTGACTCTACATCGTTTATGCCTAAACCTATGTAATCTTGCAAATATCAAAATGAAGTCAAATTCATATACGTTAGGAAGAAGCTGGCGACACTTGGCCGCTCGCAATCTGCTTCGTGTGGTCTTCCTGTCGTGGATTTACTTCTGCGGGTTCGACCTCATGATGATTGGCTTTCTGTTGACGTACGTCGCCCAATAAGCCAGGTTGAAGATGAAGAATAGGACGGGGAAGATGATGCGTGATATCTTATCCACTCTGCTGACGCGGTTGTAGGATTTCTTGGCCTCGACCATGTGCTCCTCCACCTTGGGCATCTTCACGGGCACCGCGGTGGCGCTCTTGGCGATGGTGGTCAACCCCGGGTCCTTCGCCACGTTGATGGCGTAGGTCGTCCCCACTATGTTGAAAGTGTTGTTGGCTTTTTTGGAGAGGGAGGCGGACTCCCTTCTCTGAATGATAAAGGAGACACTCATTACAGCAGCTCGAAAAGACAAACGCCACTCATTAATTTCCGTCTAATTAGTATCAAGGGGTAGCGGGATGGTAGAGAGGAGTTTCCTGATCGAATTAAACGGCAGACATCTTTTATGTTTAAGTAGTACGGTAAATCAGCCCAGAGAGATACGGAGCACTCTTTGTATAACTTCTATAAGTTCTATAAGTCTATATGTTAATGTGCATTAAGAGGATGATGCTGTTCTTACGTATCCATGGAAACCTGCATCCTCCATTCCCCAGCCTTAACCGGTTCTTATCTCAAATCTTCCATTATTCAAACTTCATAATATACTGGAATACTAATAATATGATTTGTGAGGGCAATTTACATGCACTATTTGTATATGCATGAACTGAGATGTATTATTTGGTAGTCTACAAAACTATGAAGAGCCACATTAAACATACAACACTAATTTTGTCATATAAATATTAGATATAGCAATAATTGTCATTAGTTATATTTCCCAAGCTGAATATTTTAAGCAAAACAATATAGAGAGTATAGACATGATTTGTTAAACGTAATTTTGAAAGGTACAACAGGAGATCCTCTCTAGGAATTGGAAACCACAGATCCTGGTCAGAAACCTTCATTCTTCTGAGTAATCTCACCTAAAAAGGGTTTCACCCTCAATACCCTAAAGGCTTGTGTCAATACAAGCATCACACTTAAGCATCACAGTGCCTGCCCCATCATCTGCCGATACTTTCTGAAAGAGACCCTCCCAACAGCTTCTATTCTGCGGGGCATCCGCTGCGGCATTCTGGGTAATTCAGGAGTGGACGTGTCGCATGGGACGAGTGCAATGAATGATGTACGCCAGAAGGCGTTTTAGCACATGCATCTGAACGCCATCCGCTACACTGTAACTGCTTCAGTCCGACAGAAAAGCGGGAAAGAAAAGTTAATACCGGCACCCGCAGGTTAGCGAGAGGCCGTTTGGGGATTAAGTAAAGAAAAAAAAAATTAAAAAACAAACCTCACAGACTCACAGTTCACACTGAGGGACAGCGTTAGCCGGTACAAACGCCCTTGTGAGCTGGAAGGGACTCCCCAGCACGTCGGCCCTAAACGCAGACGCCTCTTAAGCGATTTAAGTCTTCCTCCCTGACCCATGATTCGACGGAAAACTCAGCCGACGCAGGCCGGGGCGATTAGGTAGCGGATTTGTGGGAAGGATCGTGACTGGCTTTCACGATAAAACTCGCTTGCGAAAACTTGCATCATTTATGTTTGGTCTTTAAGCGCCGTTTAGGCCTGTAAGGTTGGCTGTATTTCCTTCCCCGAGACTTTTATAGGTATGAAAGTCATTCTCAGGATTTCTCTGTTTGCTGTTTTACGGCATCTGTCAAATTCCTCCATGGGCGAGAATCAAGTTCCCGATAAAACTAACAACAGCATTAATTGTTAAGCGGCACATATGGTGAGACGCTTCATTCTAATTACTGTAATACTATAATTACTGTCAGTGAGGCTACGAGGAGCGTTCTGAGGGTGACCTCATGGAACCTGGGCACGTCTGACCCGTGGTTCTGCCAACACGTGGTCCCGCATGATACCATACAGTCCACATGCATTGGATGGAAGAATCCAGAAATGATGAGACAAGGGAAACATCCATCTCCACCACTGATCATTATTGTTCACTGCCCCCCCACACATGCACAATTTCATATCATCCATCCATCCATCCACCCGTCTGTCCGTCCATCCATCCACCCATCCATTGTTAAATAGCTAATTCTAGTCAACAATCCTGTCATTAACAGTCTTGTTCTTCCCACTGGGATGGGGAGGGGGGTGTCACTGCTAAAATGCATTGACCCCTATGGGGGGGGGAGGATGGCACAGGGAGACCCCACTGCACTCAGAGCTGATCACCTCCCCTGTGGCCATTTTCCGTCAGAATTTTCAATGAGTTTCTCTGGTTCCCTATACTATCCACACACCGCCTCAAGTCGCTCTATCCCGCCCATCCAAAGAACGGCGAATCAAGACGGACCTCGTTTCACGTTCATAATGTGTGGGTCACGGACGATTCCACCGGGAGTCCTTAAATACACATGAATGTCTTTTTAGCCATTTATCAGAAAGTAAACCCCCCCCCCCCCTTCCAAGCCGCTGACGATTTCGCCCTTTCCTTTCCTCCGGGACTCCTGATTACTTAAGCAAACCTGTCACCCTGTCAGGCTGGAAGCGGGAAGCCTGTTGGTTACCGTTTCGCTCTCCCGCTAGGGCCGCTCCTAATCGCGCCCCTGAGCGATGGAATCAAAGCGTTGCTGCGGACGACAGCGATCCCCGGGAGGACGCCCCGGCTCCTCTGCAGCTCCGACGGGCCCGTTAGCTTTGAGGGGATCTTGTCTCCGCCAGAATCATCTTCATCATCAAACTTATTCCCCAGGAAATCCACGTACGGGACAGAAAAAACACTGCATCAGCGGGACGTCACCCACCCTCATCTCCTGAGCCTCCTTCTTGCCATCCCAGGCCCAGCTTCTCTTGGTGAAGTAGTTGACGGTGGCGAACTCGATGAGCGCCGAGAAGACAAAGGCGTAGCAGACGGCCATGAACCAGTCCATGGCCGTGGCGTAGGCTACTTTGGGCAGCGAGTTCCTAGCGCTGATGCTGAGGGTTGTCATGGTGAGCACAGTGGTGACACCTGAGGGGACGCACACAACCGATTATAAGCCTTACACCATTATCACTGTGTTTAAAACATCATGTAACGACATAATAATTACATTCCCGGAGGTACACAGACTCCTACTGGTCGACGCTGTAAAGGTCAAGCTGCTTCAAAATTTCACTGAATAGTTTGACTGTACAGTCCTGGACCAACAAATTAAATTCTGAAGGAGTGCACAGTATGCGGAGGATAGACAAAAAATAGCACGGATCTTATGTTTTTCAGGAATTTCCTGTTTGCTGTCTTTTCAGTCACAGTCCAGCTGGAAGTAGTGTTCAGGATACTGGGCTGTTTCCATAAATAATCACTGCATGGCTTCCTGGAAATGGCATCAAGTGACATGTTGGAGGGGGGGTAAGGAGGGTTTTATCTGGGCATGGGAGTGGAGACGGGATCAAGAAAAGAGTAGAGATGAAGAATCATAAAAGAGACAGACAAATGAAATGAGCCTCAGACTGCAGGAAGGGCAGCAGTTTGGTCAGGTGGTAGCATCACCTGACCTAGCCCCGCCCTGGGACGTTCTCACACCTCTCGCTGTCATACAGCTCTCTAAAACCACCATAATAAGCGGACAGGGGAGAAAAAAACAAGAACAATTATGAGCAGCTAGAGTACGAAGCACAGAATATTCCGGAAGGTCCTCATTAAACTTTGTAAAAGTTTGGGGCGAGACACAGAACCCCAGTGCGCTGAATCCGCTCGTCTCCCATGATCCTTCTGACGCAGGACGTCCATTCTTTTGCTGAGCAACGCTGGCGCTCGAGCAATAAATCATGTATCGCACGTGGGCGTGTAAAAAAAGCCACAAACAGGATTATCCACGGGAAATATCAGGTCACGTCAGGCGGAGGAATCCCGGCGCTGGCTCACGCTCGCCGGCCCGCTCGTTAATTAAATATAAACTTCTCAGCTGACATTTCTGAGGCGCCCGTGTCTCTGTACCCCGGTGGGCTTTCGGGGGTCCTGCTATTTAAAGGGACGGCGCTCGCCTTTTCTCTTTAAGCGCCATGACGGTCTCTGACGAAAAGGCTAACGGGAAAGTAAACGGAATCTCCCGAACTGCTGGCACTGTGGGATGAATCGCTACCCCAGAGAACGGCAGGTGTGGCAGGGGACTTAAACGAATTTCAGATGCCCGGCACAGTCCTGCATCGGCGTGTCAGTGGGATTGGGCCACTCACAGATATCCGCCCCCCTCTCCCTCGTCTGAATTGCCCCTTGTGGAATTTTTACATTACCTCTGAGACAGAGAGCTCCTGTCAGAGAGTGGGACACCCAGGGTTGGCCAGACCCTTTTTGGGGGCCCTAAGCAAAATCTGATTAACCTAGTTGTCATTCGTCACTTTCCTTCCCGATCTGATAGGTCGATCAGTGGGGGCGCCCCCTGGTGGTCACTGAGCCCTAAGCAGCCTCTTAGTTTGCCCTGGGGACGATGCTTGGTGGCACGATGGAAATTATGGGAGATGGGATGTGAGAATGGGGAGGTAAGCAGCTCCGTCCTCCTGCTTGACTGTAAACTTGCTGCGCTGTTAGGCTGAAATCTGATCATGTGATCCTGATGTTATTCTTATGGTCTATTGACCTTTATTGCCTGTATGTGTGTGTGTGTGTGGGAGTCCTGGCTTCCATCCCCTCAACATGTCCACAGCGGTACATGGAAGGGGCCGGATGAGAGAACCCCGATGGTCGATCGCTCTCAGGCATGGCCAGGTTCTCACTCCTGATGTCCCCCATTCCGTAGCCCGGCCGGCTGATGCAAGGAGAGCAGATCGTGGCGTGATCGTCCCCTAGCGCGGCCTGGCACACCGCTCCATCTCTAAACGAGCCTCCGCTAATCAGTAATTAATTAAGTGGTTTTCTACAGCCTCGCTAATTACAGGTCAATCTGATTGAGTCTGAATTCCCGGGAGCTCTGAAACGCCCGAGCGTGCACCATGGCAGGATTCACCCCCCCCCCCCGCACACCTTAAATCTACCCAAACTCAACTTTCCAAGTAGGAGAACCGCTGTTGTGAGAGAGACCGGCTGATTTCGAGATCCTCAAGAAGGTCAACGTGTAAGTCTGACCTCTAGTGGATTATAAAGCACGTACCGCCGTCATCCCGAACCAGACGTACATAGACTCCGGGACCAGACATGCAGACATCTGTTGATCCCCGCGCCGGGAGACTCACCGAAAACAGTGCGTGCTGGGACGGACTCCCGGTTCAGCCAGAAGGAGACCTGGGACAGGATGACCGTCATGATGCAGGGGAGGTACGTCTGAATGACAAAGTAGCCAATCTTCCTTTTCAGATGGAAATAGGCTGTCATCACTATGTACTCTCCTGGAAGGGGAGAAGGAGGAGAGGAGAGAAAAAGGGGAAGGAACTAATCAGTCAAACAGGTTGGGGTTGATCCATATCCAATCAAGGCTGAACCCCCACCTTGTGCCCTGAGTCACTGGGAAAGACTTCAGTTCCCCCAGAATAGATGGATGGATGGGTGGATGGACGAACGGACGGAGAGACGGATAGATAGAAAGATAGATAGAGTTTAGTCAAGACACTAGCATACACACAGCCAAAGTCAGATGATCTCACGCGGAACATGCTAGGCTACGTCGTCACGCGGCGGTGGTCTATGAGCAGTACAGTGTGAGTCTACAGATGCAGCCCCACACCCCCCCGCCCGTCTGTGTGACGATCAGAGCCGCGTCTGTGATTCTGTGCCGGTTTTCTGAGGTGAGCGCGTTCACGGGCCGAGCCGCTTCCTCAGCGATTCGCATCCCGCGAGACGGGGCGGCCCGAAGGAGAATGTCATCCGGAGACGACCGCTGATATTTTAAAAACGGGGAAGCGCTTCGCCCTCAGAGAGAAAAAGAAAATCTGCTGAGGCGAGACTCTCTGTGCCGCCGGCGGCTCCGAGGAGGACAAAAGCGGCGGGATGGTCGGGCAGAGGAGCGTTTCGTCTGGGAGGGAGGTGACGGCAATTAAAGGGGGGGGGCGGGCGGCGGCTCCGGGGGCATTAATCAGCTTTGGCCCCCGCTGTCACATGCGGCAGGACATGAAGGACAGAAGAGGGACAACCGCGGGGCCAGGATGTCGCCCGTGGGCTAGCGTGTCAGGACAGCACTAATAATAATAATAATAATAATAATAATAATAATAATAATAATAATAATAAAAATCTGAAGATTAAGAATAAGAAAGAAGTAGAATAACCCCATGCTATCCATATAGTTGGAAAATGGATGGATGGATGGATGGATGGATGCCCAGTTCTACCAGGGAAAAGAGTCACCCCCCCCCCACCTCTGACAGCAGAGGGCTCCTAACCGTGCACCAGACATGATTAAAATGTGAAATTGGTAACGACCCCACCCTCTCTGTCCGCTGATGAATGCAGAAATAAAATAAAACAAGAAGTGCTTTTTAAGCCTGCCGAGAGCCACCGCTGACGTGACGTTTGGGGACGCGCGGGGTCACCTGTGCTGGAGCTGATGGTCTCCTTGCCGATGACGTGGCCCAGCAGGTCGTACTGATTGAGCCGCGAGCCGTCCTCTGCCACAGCGACGGAGCGCTCATCCCCTTTGGTCCAGATGTAAACCACTTCATTGTTGGTATAGGCATCTGGGGCGGGGGAGGGGCGATTATGGGTGCGTGAGGTCCGTGACACTCCAGCCTGATTCCTGGGCAAATGCCTGAGCGGTAACACGCATGCGAGGGAAGTGAAGTACGTCTACTGGAAACAGCAGTGGATGTTTTCGCAAGGAAGGAGATACGGGATGGGAACAATCGTACTGGGTGAGACAAGACTCAGCGTCGCTCATTAAAGCAATTTTAATGGCTGGAATGCAGCATAACCCTCTTTCTCTGTTAAACAGCTCCAGGCAAAATATTCACGGCTTGAGTTGCAGCTTCATCTATAACCGACCGAAACGGTCAGCGATGTGGCCTTTCAAACATCAGGTAAATATTCCTGTTTCTATATCCCCAGGTATTTACCGGGCCGTTCATTAAAACCCGGTCAGGTTGCAGAGTGGCACTGCTCATGTCTCCGTCCTGTTGGCTTCTCTACGGACTGATGGGTCCCGGGTTTTGGGCCACGCGCCTTTCCGGCAGTGGAGAGCAGCTGCAGGCCGGGGCTGCAGGTTCACGCCGGACAGCTGGCGGTACGAACGGCGGCGGCAAAATTGGATTCTGGGTCTTTATTATAGCAGTATGTGTCTTTGTTTTAGAGGTCTTCTGTTGATGCATGAGTTTTCCTCAGAAGTATGGCAGACCGAGGTACACACACACACACACACACACACACAGAAACACACACACACACACAGGTTTACAATTATAACTTTGTGGGGACTCTCCATTCGTTTCTTAACCCCTACCCAGCCCTAACCTTAACTACAAGTAACCAAACAAAATACGAGACTTGTGGTATTTTTAGTTTTTTTGACTGCAGTCACAGATCTTTGTGGGGACCTGAAAAATGATCCCCACCATGTAAAAAAAAAACAGATTTTTATTTTATTACATTGTGGGGAACATTTGGTCCAAACAATGTAATATAGACATAATCCACACACACACACACACACACACACACTCAGTTTTATACACACCAACACACACACAGATATACACATACGTACATGCAAAACATACAAACATACTAAACAGTCCTTAAATTACTATACATTAGCAGTATAGCAGTATAGTAAGGACATTTGACATCAGTCTTGTTTTTTAAGTATTTGTATGATTTTTAATTTCTGACTAGGTAAACGTTAAACGTCGTTTCACCGTTAATACAGCAAAAACCTAACAGGCCCCCACACCAATCATTCTGCTAAAAACTGGAACAAAAGCAGCCATAAAATCTTTTCAGGGAAACAAAGCACAGGGATCAGGCCCAGGGACCGGCTGCCCAGAACTGACAGCAGCTAACAAAGGGGTTTAATTACGCGCCCAACCCCACATACGGGCCTTATAAAGAGCTGATTACTCACCAGCGCGGCAAAGGGCCCCCATTCGTATAAATACACATCTAATGAAGGTGATGCTCACAGTATAAAAAGTGCCATAATTGCACAAATGAAAATTGGCGCACACGGGAAAAAGGCATGCTGGGAATTCCGGAACAAGGCTGGAACGCTGGCTGTCTTGAGTCACCCTGTCCCGATATTTCTGTTTAATCCAGATATCCAATGCCTGTATTGTTACTTTCTACCTGCGACTTTCCCAAAGAGGCTTTGAAGCCATATTTTCTGACCTCCTCTGGGAAAATTCATAAAGACGTTAATCGATTCATGCGTCGTTACGCTGGGGTCACCTGAACTAAAATTCTATTACTGGCAAACAAATGTGTATTTGGAATTTTGAAAACCGAACACAGAGTCTGACTTGCGATAGTGACGTTGAAAACAAATTGCTACACAAATTCGGCATTAATTTTGCCGCTATGGTCACTTTGTGGGTCCTGCCTACTGTATATTACAAACGGAGGAGATACTTGAGGAACAGGAGAACATTTGGGCTTACAGCTTCCAAACTTGAGCGGGCAGGCATGGGCATCCATGGGGAAGTCCTCCAGGTGCATGGGACACTCAGCGTGGATGGTCAACCTGGCGGAGACAGGACAGGGCACTGACATGAGCTGACAGTGGATACTTTAGTCAGGAGCCCCATACTTACAGTTCCTGTCCCTTTGGAGAGCTGTTTTTTTTTGTTTTTTGGAATAATTCAGGTCAGATATGTCCTTCAAAGTTGCAACAGCTTAACTACACTTCAACGGATACCTTAAGGCCACAGTTCTGTGTCCTTAATTCCATTGTACTTGATTTCCTGCAATCCTCAACTCCGATATCAGCACATTTTTTCAAATGCAGTGCTTCCCCCCAGCCAATGGAGGCGCTGTTGTACACAGAGATTACCCTGGAGTGTCAGACAAGGGGAGGGGGGGGGGGTGTGGGCTGCCTTTCAATGAGCACGCTTGGCTGCCGCAGCTGTGTTGACTGCAACTCGTCAGTTTCACGGTCAGTGAGTCTCGCTCTTCCTGTCACCCGCCGGATCGGACAGACGCTCCCGCATTGCAACAGATTTCTATAAAAAAAAAAAAAAAAAAAAAAAACAATCTCCGTCTTTACCAGTTCATCCGACTGATTCATTACTGACCCACCCGAGCGTGTGATCCCGCTGTCTGGATTATCTCTGTGGGTCAGACCTGGAGCCCCTGGTGACAGTCTCGCGGGCAATCCGAGCACGTCCTTCATCTCTGCTCACTTCCTGTGACACTCATCCCGTATCACTTGTCTTCTCTTGGGCTGCAGGTGATGACCAGTAAGTATTACAGTTGACCGTACAGCAAAATGTTAGGAGGAAGAGAATCAGCCAGTGATCTGGCCGTTTCCTTGGGCCGACTGGCTCTGCCCCCCTGCCCTCGACCCTCTCCGACGTCAGGCTGAAGCACTTAATGAGGCGAAGTACTTTGTGTTTTCAGCCAGTCGCATGACACAATATTTACAATGTCCTTGGCTTCACGAACGAACTGCTCTGGGGAGAAAGAGGAGAGCTCCACAGCCGACGTTAATTAATAGCACTCTGTGGGCTCCTCATGGGGGCCGGGGGGAGCGGATGTGCGCCTCCTCTTTAATGACTCCATCGATCTCGACTCCGCTACCTGACTCAAGCACATCATGTAACCCCGACTCCCAATTTGAGGACTCCGCCCCATTTCGTAGCTCGTCTGTCCCTTTCTATCCACTTACAACTTTAGTGGTAAAACTGGTAACTCAAGTCCCTGAGACGTGAACTAGCGACCATGGGGGTCATGATCTGCCACACAACCTCCTCTTATTGCATCCGAAAGTAAACACGACCATACAGGTGGTGCTGTCCCTCCACCTGTAGGGGAGGGACCCTCTCACAGTCCTCAGCAAGCTCATGCAGTGCTCCCAAAAGCACATGAATACTTATCTGACCTCTGATCTGGCCATTGGGAGATATTCTTCACTGGGCGGAACCAAAAACCTCTTTGACCAATAGGGGATGCCACCATCAATTGCAGGTGGATCGTTCATCAAATTTATCACCGTACCTGGAAAGCGCCGCACATGACGAACGACCAGCTCTCACGCCCAGAGCAGCCTCTCAGCACAATGATATTTGACAGGATTAAAGAGAGAGCTGTCAGGTTTTAGAGTGCGAGGAATAATAGACCCCGTGGCCCCAAAGCCTCGCCGGAGGACAGACAAATGACACGAGGGGCCTATGACACAAAGCGTGGCCCCCGAGGTCGCATTTGTCAGGCCGCATCGACAACAGGCTGTAAATGGCAATGAAATGGCAAAGAAGGTGAAGAATCGCCGTTGCAAATTTCAAGGCCAAAGTCAAGGTCATGAAGTGTTGTTTGATCTGGTCCAGACATCAGTATTAACCTACTAAACCACCCACCCTCCCATCCATCCATCCATCCATCCATCCATCCATCCATTCATCCATGAATTTTCAATAACCCTTTATCCAATTAGGGTTGCATTGTGCCTTAATATGTCCATTTTAAAACTACAATTCTCGAGGGACCTTTTTTTTGGACACTAAATTTGATACATATTCTACATCAAAGGTAGATAATTCAGTAGTACTATTACTCTTAATTCATTGCAGAAAATACTCTTTTGAAGATATTGTTTGAGAAATTTCCATCTAAAGAGAAAATATGCGGGAGACCCACAGAAAACTGTTTTAAGGCCAGGGAACCAGGTTCGCCATGCTGTTTACTTGAGACAAACACCTTTGTTGAAGAGCTTTGTTTATAAAACCATATAGCGCCAGATCTCCGATCACAATTCCCCACGGGCCGTCCGGTGACAGTGCTGTATGATGGTTGGTCGGTGACGCCCATAGCAGCCGCGTGGAGCGACTGTGACCTTGTCTTAACCCAACACCAATCCTACAATCATATGTGAACCAGGACAACCATTGAACCGTGGTGGGGGGGGCATCCATGCTGGGTGGCGTCAAGGCCTCGTTGCTTAGGAAACCAAGACAACAGCCTTACTTTTAGGTTACTTCAGCAGTCTGAACCTCAGCGAAATATTCAAAGCAAAATGCCTCTAATGGAAATTGGCCTCATGCTGGATTCCCACAAGATGTTTTCCTTTATTCCTGTTGGGGTATTTGTAAAGAAGCTGTAGACCCATTCGGCATTCTCGAAAGAAGAAGGACGTGATCACATCTGACCTGATCTCAGGGGTCATATTGTACCCCGCTGGGGGTTGCCCTGGGTGACACCCTGGCCCATCGGTGGTAACAAACTCACACGATCAGAAAGGGGCAACAGAGAACATGAAGGGCAACAGCGAGAACCGACGCCAAACTCAACCCGTTGAAGCCGTTAGGTTAAGGTCGAGTTTCTATGGCGACCTGCCGTGCTGGCCCACGATCCTGACGACTCCACGGGAAGCCATATTAAAGGTCACATGTTACGGCGAGTCGGCAGCGTCCGCTAAAACGCCGCGCATTAATCCGACGAGGGCGAATACGAACCGACCGAGCAACGAACCGCAGCGAAAAGGGCGGAAGGATTCCGGGCTGCAAGTGAGGGTAAACGAACTCCACCACATGACAGCAGACGTTACCGTCCCACAAAGGACATTGCGAAAGGTCAGCCAGCCTTGGAATTTGTTTTTCGATATTAAAGTTTGGCTTTCACCAGGAACCACATCGACCCGGGGAGAATATTTAACTGTCAGAAGCCTTTGGATTTCAAAACCAACATTTTCAAAGATTCTTTAACGGACTCCACAGATAAACCGCAAATACGTACGATCACATTTTATACTCACAGTAACCACAGATAATTAAATATGTGAGCTCTCGGAAGTGCTTGGCCGCTGCCTGATTTGAAAATGTCATCGTCGTTTTAGGTAGCAGGTGGGTTTTTTAACTACAGGAGGGTTACAATTTTTTTTTCTATTTAGAAGAAATAACATTTACAGCCACGTCCACTTAAATGTCTGGTGGTTTTATCAGAGTTCCAGCAAACAATCCCGATGGACTCTCTTGGTATTGAAGATGGGATCAGAAGCAGGACATTTACGGAAGAGACACGGAGTTCACATTATCCGGTACGGATGGGGAAGAGGCAAAGCGTAAATCATTTAAATCATTCTGGCGCGCGCCGGAGAGCCAAAATGAGTCTTCACGTTTCCGACATGCTCTGGAGGCTGGTTTCAGCCTGTTTACCGGGCTGCCTTTATGGAGACCTAATTATCCATCTTGTGTCACCCCTGGATGCCTCAGCACCCCGGCAGGTGCAGGAATAAGCCAGGACAGTACAGAACTGGTGGCAAGCGTCCAGTCAGATATTCATGAGCTGTACCCCCGCCCAGTCTGTTCAAAAATTGTGACGAAGGGGAGCCACTTTGCTCCACGGCGAAGACCATGGCGTCTTCTCCCTGCCTGATGTCACCTCTCATTCAGGCAAACGTGGCTCGGATTCAGGCACTCGCTTAAGCTCGCAGTGAACGGCTGCTGCATCTCCTAAAAACATAAAAAAAAAAAAAATGTTTTCCCCTAATCAGCAGAAACCTTCAGGCAAATTTTAAGACGCCTAATGCCCCTGCAGGCCCCAGAGCTGTCCGCCATAAGCTCATTCATTCCCAACCCTTAGAAAACAGAGCCAAACTGGTTGAGCCCAGACTGTGCGTCCGGCTGGGTGATTCAGCACCCACAGTGTTTGTCTGCCACGCCGCCATCCCTCAAAAAGGCACAGTGCGCCGAATTTAACAGCTATACAGCGAGCGTCCGCCATTCACTCAGCCTTATCTCTGCTCTTTACGTCTCCGGCTGGTGTATCCCTCATTACGGCATAAGAACCGAAACAGGGGAAGGGAGCTTTTATCTCTAGGTGACTTGTCGGCGAGCAACGGATTTCGGGAACCTCCTTTATCTCCGAGCTGGAGCCCAGCAGACTGCGGGCAGCACTTTGAGGGTTTCGCTGCACGCGGAACCGATCATTTCCATCGTCTGGCTCTCGAGTTTCCACGCCGGCTTGTGACAGCCCGAGAGGAAGGGCGCCCAGTGTTTAGAATCAACCAGAACAAGGATGTAGGGAGCAGTTCGGGTTGGAGAATACCGTTCAGCGTCGCCGCCGTGATTTATTTTGCGAATTAGACTTGTGGGGGGGGCAGTGCTGCATTAAATGGGGGCAGCTCGCTTGGCGGGAGGACAGGCTGGCGGCCGAGTTTCAAACTGACAGACGGGGTTTGTTCTTAAAGCCTAACGAAGGTGGGGGGGGGCAACTTGTATCTTCGTTGTGATGCGAAGGCAGCCTAAGGAGAGCCTGGGGCCTCATTTTAATGATGAGCGCAGACAGCCTTCGTCGGATAACCACGATCCACGGCAGCCAGTCTGCTGTTAACTGAAGCGTGCGACGCTGTGTTAGGGGGTCATATGCTATACATGCAGCCCAGACGGCACCTACGTCTGCCCCCCCACCCCAGCAGTGCGATCCCATCTTCAGTAATCCCTTCTGGTGACTCCAGTCCTCGTGAACGGAGAGATGTCGATAAGGGCAAGGGGTCTTTGGCAGCCGCGAGCGACGGGGCTCGCAATTAAATCCGACCCCGAGCGGCCTGGCGCCAAGAGCTGGGCTGCGGCCAGACCGGGCTGGCGCTGCCCCCACGAGGATCCGGACGTGGGCCGGGGCGGCCAAGGACCCATGCGATCCGAGCTTCAGAAAAATAAACAGCGGCACAAGCCCTTTACATGTGTTGCCCAGGACACCGGTGCCTGCATGCGACAGAGCGACAGGGTGTTTAGAACTCTGGAGGTCTGAGGAAGTTTCCGGCTGGGGGAGTCACCACGGGAGCCTTCTGGACTCGCGTCATGCCGCCCAACGGGTACGAGAGTCCCGACACATCGCTCCGGATTAGCAAATCAGCAGCGAAATTTTTAAGAGGCTTTTGAACATGCCCACTTATTAAGTTAATCACAAGGCATCAATTTCTCTTTACTTTTCCTGTCTCTGTTATCTGTCATACCCTGGTTTGATATTAGATTCATATGTTAAGATTCTCGGACGCTATTATATTTCACGTCACGCATTTATGGTTTCTGAATGACATTTTATGGTATCGAAGTTTTCACATGTCAACGTGTCAGTGTGCCATTACACTCAGAAGTATGTTATATTGATAAAGGGTATAGTATATACGAAGTCATAGCGTTCTACACAGAATCGTTGTGGCAGTTCTGGAAGGTTCCGGAGAGGAGTTCGGGTGTGGTGCTTACTGTGGACGGGGAGCTAAGCGATTAGCTTTCCTGTCGCTTTATTATAACCATCAATCTGGTCAGCGGGGGCTCCTGGAGGGGGGTGGGGAGGCTCGTGGCCTTGACGGATAACCGTAGAGACTTAAAATGGAAGCAGGAATCCGCCAAATGCAATAACAGCTGCTCCTGGTTACCGCGCCGTTTCACAACAATGGAGAAGCACGAGATGGATGCCAGCAACAATACGGGCAGTAAACACATCATTCTCAGGCAGCTGATTAAGTGCGGCTTTCGGCAGCGGTGGCAGAGACGAGGCGGGCGGGGGGCTGTGGGGGGAGGGTTGCTTGTGGGAGGCAGACCCAGGCTGTGCATATGGCGGGGGGGGGGCAGGGTGACGAAGCAAGCTCCTTGACAAATGGCTGACAACAACAGACACAGAATATGGTCCGTATTAAGCAACACACACCACTGCGGAAGAGGCCATCGAGGTCCTTGGCGGTGCCAGACGGGGGGGGCAGCTGGAACGCTCCTCTGACAGATACACCCCCCCCTCCCCCAAGGACAGATCAAACCGCGCTCTGCATTCCCCCGCGCCCCCCTCGCTTTTGGCCGCCGGCCACTCCCGCTCCCCGTGTATGTCTCATCATACGTACACCTCTTCTGTTTCATGACTGCAGTGACAGCAAATTAGCCGCCTAGGTTAACCCCCTCCCACCTCCCAACAACAGCTAATCATGTGGCAAACATGCCTGACAGTGGCGAGGGGGGGGGGGGGGCACCTCCGGGAAACACAGCACGGGGTTCTTGCTTAAAGCCCACAGGGGATCCTGACCAGGAGAACCCTGTCTGCGCGTGGACATAGCGGTTCCGTTCGGGAACCTTCACTGCCACTAATCAGTCTCCTCTTGTTAACATGACAAAGGAATATAGAACGCGAGCAAATCACAAGCAACGCCCCCCTGCCCCGGCCTCTCCGTCACCGCAGAAACGACCCGAGGCTGCTCGAGAAAGACAGGGGAACTTGGTAACCACTTTGATTCGAGGTGCCCCAAAAAGAACCGGTTAGCTGCTAAAAGGTTATCCATCGGAGATAAACGGGCAAATAAATGACAGGGCGTGGGCACACATCCTGACGGCCACGAATGCGCCGCCGTCGCCACGACAACCAGGCACGTGGACCTCTAGGCCTGGGCTCTGGACTCCTGACCTGTTGGGTGCCCGTGATCAAAACCGCCTGACATTAAAAAAGAAAAAAAAAAAACCTCATAAGCTGTGACCCTGAACCAGCAGCTGTGGCTGAAAGGATCTTTGTTCCCTTGGCAGGATCCAGCATCCCGCCCACCTACTCTCTGTGCCGCAATTCACCTCCGCGTGAGCAATAAAGTGCTTTGATGGCGCTGCATGTCAAAGCTGAGGGTCTTCTTTGAGGAAGCAATCATCGGGAATCAGCGCCGCTGCGTGCGGGGAGTCTTGGTGCGACGCATCTTTTATTTATGGAGCTGCGTGCGGTGCTTGGGTCAGTCTCAAACATCCACGTTGTAGTGGTCGCCCCCCCCCCCCACGTCATCTGCTGCAAACATCGCTTTACACGCCGTCAGAGAGTTCGGCTTCTTCCCTGCCTTCACCTTTTCTGCGAAGAAGATAAACTGCAAAGGCAAAGTTTATTCCAACTTGCTGTCTTCGTATTCCAGGGAGAGGCTTTCATTAAAGTCTCGTACGTTGTTCCGAGTTAAGCGCTTCGGTGCCCGTCTGATTGGCCCATAATGGCACTGCACTGTGACTTTCTGGCTGAATCGCTTCTTTAATATTTTAGGGATGCATGCAAACACAATTAGCGCTTAGACTCAGACCATAATGTCATAACATAGGAGAAGCAGGTCCATATTTTGGCAATAAGAATGCTGGATGTGCCCATTATGGTGTAACACTGTGGTAATTTCACAGTGCCCACAATGCATCCTCAATCCCCCTTGCCACATCTGGGGAGTTAAACCTCACAGTTAAAGGTACTTATAGGCCAGCAGCAAATCAGATTAATTATTTAAGCAACAGAGCTAATAGTGTCCAATATTTTACCCATAATACACTGCATTCTCGTGCCTCCTCCTCCCCCTCTGTTCCATGGTCCTGCAGGGCCAATGAGCCTAAAGCATCATAATTCCCCACCATCTTCATTAATCAACAGTCATTAACATGCTCACTTATCCCCCCTCCTCCATTATTTGCTAACCTGCCACGTTAATGAAAAGCTGATCGCATTAGATTAATCAACCGTGACTGTCACCTGCTGGCCTCAAGACCCCACGTTGTGCCTGTCAACGCTGTATGGGTGCTATTCTGTGAGTACAGGAAGCATTAATGATCCCACACATTCCTTCTTTCAAGACCACAAGTAGCCTATTTCAGGAATACAGGGAGCAAGAATGACCCTGTGTTATGCCTTCCAAGACTTTATATACACTATTCTACAGAAAGCAGCCCCACGTTGGCTTTCAAGAATATATGTAGGATATTCTATAGATTTGGAAATAGTAAGAAAGACCCCACATTGTGATTTTAAAGCCCACACACACTATTCCACAGGAAGCAGGAGAGACCCCGCATTGTGATTTTCAAGCCCATACACACACTATTCCACAGGA
>JAODLC010000066.1:2424003-2443425 GCA_026781145.1 Hippopotamyrus pictus | reverse complement strand
TGATTTTCAAGCCCATACACACACTATTCCACAGGAAGCAGGAGAGACCCCGCATTGTGATTTTCAAGCCCATACACGCACTATTCCACAGGAAGCAGGAGAGACCCCGCATTGTGATTTTCAACACTGTATAGACTGTATATTGTATTATCAAGATCCACTGTAGCTATAGGAAGCAGGAAAGTTCCTATGAATGCTATTCTGTGGGTACGAAATAACATTCCACCACAGCCACTCCACCATACTCCTGTCTAGAGTATTAAATTGGGCAGCAGGATTCATGAGATTGATTCCTGGCAGCTGAGGATATTATCTTAGACATATGGCCCCATGAAGGGAACAAACAAAAAAAATCAATTCACAGATTCATTTATCAAGCATTTCTGAGCACAGGTTAGCATGAGAGCCAATCATACCTTGTCCGACGTCTTTAATCAATTTCCAGATCAAGAAAACAGACAAAAATATGTACACTGTCTGTCACCAACTCAACCTGCCCTTTGACCTCTCATGTGAGATGATCTGCCTGGGTTCACCTGAAAGCCCTACTGGATTAAGGCCTTATCCACACGTCCGAAAACGCTGTTTTTCTCCTCAGTTAATAAAAAAATCTCTGTCCACATGAAAATGGGGTGTCAAGAGCATTCCAAACCAGCAGGGAGTGATATAACTCTAACCACAAAGCCATGCTGGCCAATCAGAAGCCTTATTACCAATTCTGCTAGGCTAAAAACAGCTAATGTAGCTGTAATAATAGATTACCAAATATAATAAAGGGGTACAACCATGTAAAACTTCATAATAAAGAAGACAATACTGTATACCTTGGAGTATGAAAGTGCAAGTGTGCAGTATGTTAACAGTATAAAAAGTAGATACGGAAAAGTATGAAAATACTCAGATCTGAAAACAGTTGTAATCGGTGATGTGTATAATAGATAGGGAATCGGTACAGTATTGAAAGTGCAGTGTGGCGTCAGGGCAGGACTCCAGTGGACATGGAACGTCTGAGAATTCGCACCATGTCTTCTGACACAAGTCAGGACACTGTCTTTCTGCAGCAGAAGGACTATATCCTGTTCCGTTTAACCCAGTGAAACCCACCCTCGAACTGGTGCAATATGTTTTATCTGCAAACATCTCTGACGGCTTCCTTCAAAGCTTACCCGGGAAGATCGTTCCCCGCTGATTATTTCACATTTATCTCTCTCCGTTCTGGATTTCAAGCACATTATATTAAAATCATCCTTTCTCGTTTCACCCCCCCCATCAAGCTAAACAATCAGGAGCTCCTTGTTGAGCCTGTCTGAAGCTACTGCCATTGTTAGAAGATGGCTCCATTCTTTGGACCTCCTTGATTACATTGACATTTCAGTGGGTTTTTCAGCTCAAACCAGCCCACGGTAAATGCTGCTTCAATCAGCCGTGCCACAAATATTATCCTCCACTTGAGCTAGACTTGGAAAAGACTAAAAATATGAAACAATGTTTTGGTATAAACCAAAAGAAAGCATGTAAGTGTGAGTCTGAGTCTTGTAGGATTAAGATTTAAAGAACAAAAATTTATTTTTTATGGCATCATGAAAAATATAAGAAGGAGTTCATGCTTTGGAAGTCAAAACATTTTGCTCTTTCCCATACTCCCTGCACCAGTCATTGTTATTGCTGTTACTGGTTTAGATGGTTCAGATGCCTCCATTCCATTTCCTCCTTAACATGCCACTGGCAGCCAATCATGCAGCGGTGAGGGGGCGGAGCCTCACCTCATGGTGTAGAGAAGCGTCCCGTTGTCCACCAGCCGCAGCAGTTTGTTGGGCGTGGTCATGTTGTGGGCCACCGACTTCTTGCCGTTGTGGAAGAAGGTGTCAGGCGTCCAGATCTTGCTGGCCAGGAGGTTGTTGAGAGGTAGCACCTGCATGGGCCCGTCAAACTTCAGCCGCTCGTCCCTCCAGCTCTGACGGAAGAACACGTCGATCGTGTATTCCTGGGGGGGGGGGCAGGGGAGGCTGACTGAAATGTCCTTTGATTTTCAGTCTCCTAATGCTGTATATTAATCAGCAGTTCGGACGTCAATGCTGAGGATTCTGGGATAGCCTGAAAGCTAATACCCAACAGAAACGGTTTATGGTCAAACTGCTGCTTTTAATAGCTGTAACCGAGGTAGAACACGCTATTTCTGAGCTCATGGGAGTTTTACTTACAGAAAAATGTTCTGAGGGCAGAAAGATGATTGGTTCAAAGTGATACCCAGTAGAGGAGGTGGGTCCAAGCAACTAGAGGAGGCAGGACTAACAGGACTAATCAGATGTCTTGGTCCCGCCTCCTCTAGTTTGCTGGACCCACCTCCTCTATAATCTGATTGGGTATCTCTTTGAACCAATCATTTTTAATTCTGCCCTCAGAATTAAAATTTCTGTAAGTAAAACTCCCACAAGCTGTTTCTGACAGGTATTTTTTTGAAGCACACTGCCAAGGTAAAACAAAATATTATAATTAAGGATGACAGAGCCCATGCTCCAATTACTGAACAGGAAGCAGAGAAGTACAATATTGCAAATGAACTTTATTACTATTCTCTTAATGAATGTATCTTTGGGTACAGCAGCAACCTTTCTTGAAATATAACCTGGCTAATGATGCTTGGGATTACTCAGATTTGCAGGGATGATCAGACCAGGCTGTGTAAGAGCGAGAGTTACAGTTGTGTGTTAATTCTGTTTGTCTTCTTCCTTTTTCTTTTTCTTTTTTTGCAAGGCCATTTGCCACAGTATGTTTTAACTCCATTCCGATACGTTCAAATATGACTCTTATAATGGCTGTCAAAATTATTTTGCACCCTCGTGAAATTTTCTTCCCGAAAGTGTAACATCGGATTGAATTTGTCGCAGGCGTTACTGCCGGCGACTTCGGCAGCCGCCAGCAGCCGTACCTCCGTACGCCGAAGAAAACGAATCGATTTGATGTGTAAATCTGAGGCATGACAGGATGATGAAAAAAAAAAAAAACACAGTAATAACAGAATCTGTGGATTAGCTGCTCCCCTGAAATTCAAGTCGGGGGAGGAAAGAATGCTAAATTATTCCCGGCTGCAACTAATTCCGCCAGTCCATTCAAAGACGGAGAATATATTCATGGTTTTCATGCTACCTCTTTACAGGGGAAAATCGCGTCATAATCATTTTCTCATCATAATCATTCTGTGACGATATTGTGAATTATGAGGGATCCTAAGCCATTTTAGTCCTTATTTTGTATTGATTCTTTTCAGACACTGTAAGCGAGACAATGCTGACCCCATACGTATGTAAACACAATTAAATTTTCTATAAACATTCACAGAAGATTTTCCAGGACATTTACTGCACCAGCATTCCTACCAAGGGGCTCAATTAATCATATTAGGCTTTTTTCCCCCGTGAAAACCATGCTCTTTATGTTTAATTTGCTCTGGGCCAGCAGACGTTGTAGGAGTTGAGGACAAAGAGCTGTAATTTGAAGCTTGCCCATTAAAATCGCAGAGGTGACTGTTGCTGTACCCATTAACAAGGTATTTATGAAGTTTCAGGTTTAAAGAATCTGTACTTTAATCAGTAATAGCTAGTTCAGAAAATACTTGTGTCAGCTGTAAACCGGAGTCCCGAGCCTCTGTCATATCAAGGGGAAATGATTTCATGGGGAAGAATCTTGGTTTAAATTAGGCAGCATAACACCTTGTCAGACTTGAGTCCAGATCAATGCAACGACTTAAAAGTTCTTGCCGAATGTTATTTCTCATGTGCTAATTTGTCGGTCACCTGCGGAACACGGATCCGTTTGTGGTGTTGCTGATGTCATCGTGTTTTCGGCAGCATGCCTGTGCACTTGTTTGCACAATTATAATGACCAGGTGCACCTTGGGTAACAAGAAGAAGGGTGATGCAATCAAAACAGACACCTCAAAGCCAGAAGATCTGCCGGCCCATTATTTGCCTGGACTCACAGCCCAAACCAAGGTGGAGATGCCAAGCTGTTCTGAGCTGCAGAGGGTCTGGATTCCCTCCTTATCTCCAACACCGATAAGAAACATCTGAAGTAATTCAACATTATGACTGTGACTCCCTCCTTGTACGTGACCCGCATGCTTTCGGACCCGAGCCAGACGCAAGTAGATTTCTGTGCATAATTTCCAAATTAAAGCAAATTAAGCTTCGTTTTGAAGACGATTCCCCTCGCGAGGATGGTGTATTCAGGCTATAATTTTGTTGTTCAAACCAATTGGTTTAAAGAGCCGTTCTAATCAAACAGAGATTAAAAGAGTTATGAATTAACTGGCCATCGGGCACACTGATAAACAAATAAAGCTCGTGGTAACAGGGCAATAGAAGAATAGAGATTTGAAAGCCAAATATACTGCCTGAGAAAACTCCTTTTTCGCATGGTTTCAAATGAAGGTTTACTTTGTTTGGAAGAATATAATTAGCGGACTGAGTGAAGCTGGGAGAGTGAATTTGAAAACTGGTGAAAGCGTCGCTTAGAAGTTTATTTATTCAGACTTTTGCACACCAACTGCGGATCCATCAGTATTCGTGTGGGATACCCATCTGCACTCTGCGTTTCTCTCCATTTCTGCAATAAGGAAGTCCATCCCAGTGCCCTTGGGCCTAAAACCAGCAGCAGGTTTCATGCAACATTCATGATACGCTTGCATCCCGATGAGCAGTCAGAGACGGATGAAATCCGAGTGGCGCCTCCGATTTGCCTGACAAACTCGAGATAAAAAGTAAACAATTTAAGATAAGAGCACACGGCTAATTCATCAGTGAGGTCGAATAATCCTAAGTAACGCGTCGGTGGAGGGAAAATGGCGTGCTCACGCGTTCTTCCCCCCAGGCGAGCTCCAGGACACTCAGCCTGAGCGATTCTCTGAATAACCGGCGTCTATAAAGGGAGACACTTTAAAAACTTCAGCTGAGGTTGTCACTGTTGCGTCTTCCCCTCTCGGGGGATATGCTGGTACATTGAAGAAAGAATGTTAAGCTTTCTCATATCTAGGCCACTTGTTTTTAGTGTCCTAAACCTTTGATTTATAACTTCATAATCATAAGGATTACATAAATATCTAAGTCCTTTGGCTCTGTATATTGAATGCTGCGCCAAAAAGACTTGGTTCTGACGTGGCGGAAACTCGCGGGAGTTTTACTTACGCAAAAATGTTCTGAGGGCAGAACAAAAGAAAAATGATTGGTTCAGAGATATAACCAATTAGATTGTAGAGGAGGTGGGTCCAAGCGGCTAGATGAGGTGGGACCAACCAATCGGATGTCTTGTTCCTACCTCTTCCAGTTGCTTGGACCAACCTCCTCTACAATGACTGGTCATTGTCCTATTTGATTGCTCTGATCATTTTTCATTCTGCCCTCAGAACATTTTTGTGTAAGTAAAACTTCCATGAGTGGCTATGTCTCGAACGTGAACATAACATGGCTGAACTATCAATGTGATATGAATATAACATGGCCGGGATTTGGCAATTACATCAATAGCTATAGAGGCAACCCATAACTGAAAAGCCACCCCTGGTATATTCAAGCAGTGAATGTAATCAAATACTACGTGTAGGATGCCAAATCCATCAATACTATGTGTGCCCTAAACAGGCTGCTTCTCTGATTATTTAATATGTTTGATGTTTTCATCTTCAATTATTCAATCATTATTCATTAAAAAGAAAAAAAAATCCTTCCCCTGTTCTTGGAATTTTGTTTATCCATTTCAGGCATTCGTCTGTGTTAATTACAGCGTGTACATTATGTGTTAATTATGAGGTTGAAAGCACAGTGGAAAATTATGAAGTAAATATCAGAAAAGTTTCATCTTTTTAAAAACTGAGAGGACTGAAGATTACTGGTTACAAAGACCAGAGTATTTTGTGCCTTCATAAATTTTTCTCGGACTTTTCTAATATACATAAGTTTCAGGCACTTCAAAGCTTCTGTAAGCAAATCGAGGTCTCCGATGGCAAGACGGTCTCATTTTTTCATTAAAATCTCTTTTTTTATCGACCAAACTCCAGCACCCTTCGAAATGTATCCAGCCAGTGAAATAACTACACGCAGATGTTTGCCAAACAGCTTTTCCGAGGTGAGGGACCACAGACTCATACCTCGTTAACGAGAGTATGCAAATGAGCCCCGATTCGTCGTGGAGCACGCTCCGACGATTTGCAAATTCCACGCCAGCCAATCCGCGTCGGCCCTGGAATTCTAAAAGGCAAACCCGGCGACCGCGTCTCCCCCCCCCCCCCCGGGGGGGCGAGGGGCTGCGTCCTCATCAACGGAAATCCAGAGCAGGAACATCTCCTTGAGAATTATTTCCTCTACATCTGCCCTCTGGCTGTTTCCCCACTTAGTTTACTATAACATTAAATTGCCTTCCAAGCCTAATTGCGACGATGCCGCCGACATTAATTGTTTCCCTCTTTGTACGTTACCGTGCCAGTGTTTATATATGCTCCTAGCAACTATGCTGGGTAAAAATATAGAAATAAATGTAAGTGAGTGGGATAAAAGGGGCAGTGAGGCACAGAGCGACACCTGAGGGAGCCTGCTAGTCCTTTCGTGGTCCATTCTTTGAGGGTTCTGACCCGATTCTAAGCGGCGATGCGCTAAGACAGAGAAGTCCTGGCAGCGCAGGTGGGAGAATGGACTAATGGCATAAGTGAGAGCTACGGGCAGCTGGGCGGCCTGCGGGAAATTGGGGAGGTCTGAGCAGTGACTAAGAGATCGCTTACCGCAGCTTAGATCTTCTGACCGACACGAGCGCGCTGTCAACCCGCCAAGAAGAGTCAGACCTTTTGGCAAGAGGGAAGCCACCTTCCTTAATGGGCCCAGTATCTTAGGCATTCCTCTCAAGTTTGGGCCGGCATTGATTTTTGCGGCATCCTTGTAAAAACAAGGACTCCAGAAGGCAACAAAAGGACTGACTCAGGAACAGCAGGCTAATGTGTCAGACTCGTCACCCCGAATAAACATTAACCTCACGGCGCGGTAAAGCAATATGGCTGTAATATTCCATGAAAGAGAAAGTCACTTTGTGTATCGCCAAACAAGTAGGTTGGAGCGAAGAAGTCAAATAGCAGAGCACCCGTCTGCAGGTGGTGGATTCATCATACATTGCGACAGATATTATCACAAGTCATGTATGAAATTTAAACACTTTTTAAGTTGGGGGCAGGTGCTGGTATAACCAGAAAGGTTTATCAAAGGCTTCTTGCTCAATCCGTAAGCCGGCATGACTGGCAGGAGAATGGGAATCACTCAGAGCTCTTCAGAACAACATGGCACGCTAAACCCAAAAGATGGCCTACTCCCAGGCCGGGAAACTCCGATTGTTTATGGCAGTTTTTTTTGCTCCTTCTACAGCCCCCCCGAGAGATGAATCTTTAGCCCAACATCAAAATGTGTCATTTATACCAACTGATTGGATTTGGTGGGATACTCTTTTTAACAAAAACAACATTATTTTTCTTTAATCTGCGAAGCAGAAAGGTGATACTCTCCTTCCTTTGCGGCGTGACGTAAGCAGTTGTTTCGTAACGTTTTAAAAATTCATTCGTGGTCAATACCTGTACAGCAATTTCTTGGCCAGCATCAGACAGGCTTCATGTAGCTGGATTTGATCTCAGCCTTAAAAAAAAATCCTCCCTTGTTCTTCTCTAAAGCCCAGCATTACTACTCTCGCTTCTGAAGATAAACCTAAAGATGTCACTGAAACAATTTTATTTAACCGTCAAATACTGGGAGGCAGGGTGTTAAAGGATTTTAAATGTGCTTTTAAAAAAAAATGGGCCGCCTAAAAGAATCAGAGTCGAGTTCTGTAATCAGAACTTCAACTTTTGTTTCTTTTTTAATTAATCAGTGAAATGTAAACTTAGAAAACTGCTAATTTCTTATTAAGCACGTAAAACCACTCCTAACAAAAAACAACTATTAACAATTTAATTTAATTTATGATAAGTGCTAATTTTCTGAGACTGATTGAAAATTCATTGAAAATAAGTGCATATAAATGTGTGTGGGGGGGGGGGGGGCTTATCCCAGGAAGCACAGGGCACAGCAGTGAGCACCCAGCCCCCCCGTGTAGAGAAGCACAGGTTTCCTTCCAGATTTCTGCAAACTGCAAAGCAAACCAAAAGAGGGAATTCCTGGAAGGACAGATTTCTGTTTCCGGAAAGGATTTCTCTGTAAATGGCTTTTTACATGATTCATGTGTCACCCTGCGTAAACAGCTCCCTGCATCTTGTCTGCAGCTGCACCAGAGGTGGGACTGATTTATCAAACTTCTTTTTTCTGTCACGGTACTTTCAAAGGACACGCGGTAAACAGGCAAATCGACACGCGTGCCACTATCGGCCACACGAATATGACCAGTTCACTGGGAACTGGTGTTCAGAGGTCAAATTTGCAGGGGGTTGCACAAAACATAACAATGTGAATAGAGGTAAAGGAGTAATTTGAGATGTAGTGTCGAGTAGTCTTATGTATGTTTAACCATTTTTTTTCATCAGGGGAACAGGGTAGGTGAGTAATTTACAACATGGTTCATTCCGTGCACAATTCATAATCAATTTTGCACCTTCTTTCATCATGTACGTTAGGATGAGCGTCAAATCAGCCCTGCCACAAATAAATTAAGCTATGGAATCCTTTGTGCATGTTTTTGCTTTAATTAACATCCTATTCAATTAATGAACTGAAGTCCCACTTTGCAATTAAAGCAATTAAAAAAAACACAGACGAGCATCCATCCTCTTTCACAAAGAAACTAATTCTGCAGGGCAGATCAAAGGTGTACCTTCAAAAAGATTTTAAGATGTATTATATATAACATTGTATGTAACGATTCCCTCACTTCCTTCCATTTCGGTTGCTAGGCACTGCCCTTGTATTTCCCCTGTCACATGACCCAGGGCAGGATGCCCATTGGCCAGGAGTGAATCAGACTGCATCAGCAGTCCCTCTCTGACTCTTTGGCAGCTGACTTCACTGCAGTGGACAGCAAGTCCTAAAAATGCGCTGGGACTTCCTGCTTCACTCCTGGCCACATAGGTCATGAGTCGAACTCAGACTTAAAAAAAAATAGCTGAAAACCCTACATATCCCAACTACATACTCCCAGGAAGGAACAGTTTGCGATTAAAAATCAACAGAGAGTTTGTCTCTCCAAAACCACACCTCTCATCCCGGCCCTCACAGGCAGATGGGCTGATCCTTGCTCGCTGCAAGGGCTTCTGGGAGCCCAGTGACCCCCCAAAATCCCGCCGCGGCTGAGCGCCAGGTCCCGCCGCGGCTCCTGCCGGACCTGTCCTTTACAGTGGCCGTTTCGGGGCCCCACCCTCTCGGACGGTCAGCTGGCACTCCAGGCTCCCTGACACATTTTCTCCTTCAAGGACAGGGACTGTATTGAGGGACAGACCAAGACGTGATCTATAGTAGCCTCTATTACAGACACACACACACTCTCTGACTCTGTCACACATACACACACACACACACACACTCCCTGGACAGTAAAAAGAAGTGGGTTGAAGGATGTATGGAGGACATTCAATTAAAAGGAAGAGGCCACGGGACACTGGCGGGGATGCAGGCTGCATCCCAAGTGGCCTTCTCCTGCTGCATGTGGTTATTGCGAGCGGCACTGGCAGGAGTTCTGCATTCATTCTGCTGTTTATACGCAGAAAGGAGCCTGAAAATCATAGTCGTATTATGTGGAAAATCTGTCTTTTGAAGTATAGCTATACGAAAATTAGACCGCAATATAGAAATGCACAGGACTACATTAAACTAGAGGGGATTCTAACTTAATTTGCCTAAAAAAACTATAGCTCATAACAGCAGAGTCTCTAAACCAGGTACCGGTGTGAAAAATACGGCCTGTCGCTTGACTCTCATAAAATATTGCGGGGGCTTTGCATCGCAGAACGCATGCATTCATATAACGTGCCAGAACATGAGGCATTTTTGTGAAAGCTGGGATTTTGTCCAGCCGTGGGTAAAACTTTATGTAATGTGGTATAATGGGGGCTCCTAGGTAAGCATGCGAATCCTGAATGAATATGCAAATGTGTGCAAATGAACGCATGGATGGGATTAGTCAAATATGGGCACCGTGGAGCCCATTTCAGACATGGGTGCCAAAGCTCTGAGCACACAAGCCAGATTCAAGTGGGCTTTTGGGATTTTAGTTATATGACTGATGGACACCTGAAACACTGGGTCAGCTGACTGACCATTTACTTATTTACATCAAAGTAATTAAAATCTGGGGATTTTACACCCTCCTGTGAAGCTGGACATAATCCTTAAATTGTTCGATCAGCAGATACTTCCATTATTCAAACTGAGGTCTTTTCATTCCTACATCTGAGTATTTTTGTCAAACAATCCAGGAACCCCATTCAACGACGACAGCCTTCTGGGACTTGAACCGATACCTATCTGGCTATGAGTCCTATAGCTTAGGCTGCTTATTTAGGACAGGTCTGAGGTGAGCATGGAGCCGGGGTAGTCAGAGAGATATAGGGGTGGGATTTGAACCACCCAACCCTGGAGAAAAATCCACTGTGCTATCCTATTTAAGAGCACACAAACGTAAACACGAAGAGAACATTTGGCAAATGTAGCTTAACTGGGTATTTAATGTGCAAATATGTTTTTTTTGTGAGTTGTATTTTTATGATATTGAATATAAAACTAATAGCATAAAGCTATCTACCGAAGGCATTTTTATCCCAAGGGGTATTTTTAAAAGTATCTTTCAATATTTAATGGATTCAATGTGTTGCAAATATTTAACATAACAAACAATGCAACTGAGCAAATTAATTCTGAGATATTGATTTCAGAATAAATCTTTTCAGTGCAGAATTCCATGGAGCTGTTTCTTCGGAAAACGTGGCCAGCGATGTCATTGGTTAATTAGGATCACTCTTACTGTTCTGTCCTTAGGATTAGCCTAAAAAAACTCCCAAAAGTGCTGTCAGGCAGCCAGGAAAAGCCACAAACGTACATTTTTGAGACAGGAGGCATGGAGATCTAGGGGCGGAGTCAGGAGGCATGTCCTAATTATCAGTCACCCCGATACGGAGGAAATGAAAATTGAATAATAATTAAGTCATCATAAAGCATCTGAAGAATATGCATTTGACCTCAATGCTCTTAACTTGGACAGTGTTGGGGGGGGAGTGTATTACAGTCAGTATAGGGTACAAGGCTGGGGTACACCATGGATGGGACATCGACGACCAGAACAACATGCTTTCTGATTTTCAAAGTCCGGGAACCTATAATATTACCATAGCAAGAGAGTTTATATCAGGGCTCTTCAAATCTGGCTTTCAATTCCAAATCCAGGCCTTGTTTTCAGTTCTCCCAGGTACTTAGTTTAATAATTGCTGATTCTGATTGGCCAGAGGCTTCACACCTGGCTCACAGGTTAAGGTAGGCTGGAAAATCAGTCGTGCTAGTATCTAGAATAGCCCAGGTTTATGTTCTGCATGATGTAGCACCACAATGACCCGAGCTCATAACCCTGGTGGGAGTTTTCCAAAAATCTGCCAGCACACATTCCTCTCAGGACATTAAACTGACAACGAATCAAAGAGGGGAGGCAGAGAAAAAAAAAATCACATTTGCATAGATTACTGCCCAAAAATTCAGAATCGTCTGTGAACGGACCAGCGAGCTAAATGCCAATTTAACAACAGAATGTAGATATATATAATTCATCGATTTCCTTTGTATTTCCTGTACTTTTTAATTATGCATATGCAGAATTGTCCATTAAAGTAAGGCTGTCCGCATCAGAGGAAATCTTGTAAAATGGAGCCCTCAGCTCTCTGCTAGCCGGTGTCCTGCACGCAGACGCACCGATGTCGGTCCGCTGCACTGAACTCCCACAGACGGGACACCCTCGAATTTTCCTAATGTGCCATAGCTTTGCGGGGGACGACCCATCATCCTGCGTTTATTGATGGAGTGTGTAATATTCTGGGCACTAACATTTGGCTTTGCTTAATGAGCCAACACGGAGGCGGAAGAAGGCCTATATGCCGACATTCCAGCGCGTCTGTTCGTCTGCTGCAGCTACATGAATCCCACTCAGGAATTTAAAAGGTTTGACACGGAATAAGATCGGAGGCGTTTCTGACTGGTTCCTGCAGTGCTCCTCCTGAGTATTCCGCATACAAGTTGGGCACAGGGGAGCCACCTAATGAATGTCAGGAGGGACACTATGAGCTACAACAGGGTGTGTAAACTACCATTCAACCATTTCAATCAAAAGGAATTTCTGTTCAATTAAGCACTGAGTTCTTGCCGTGTGCTGATTGGTCAGTCTCCTATAATCATGTATGTGTCACTAAAGTTAACGAGAAACAGCTGGATGAGTCTTTCAATCAAGGTAACAAATCAGTCAAAGCACAAGACGAACCAAACAGTTTAACCGAGCGCAGGAGCCATGGGTGTAAATTACGGGGTGGGAGGGTTGTAATCCCCCCCCCCTCCAATACAACCCCCCAAGAATCATGTCTCCCCCTAAATGGGTGGACAATTCACCCCCCCCCCCATGTTCAAACCAAACTTAAAGTACTTTGTAAAACCTGAAGTAGCTCGTAGTGTCCCTCCTGACATGGGTTAGGTGCTCCCCTCCCCAGCTGGGCAGAAGTGGAGATTTCAGGTCCAGAATGTAAAACTCCAAACCAAGATTTTGTTTCAACCGACCAGTTGAATATAAAGAGTCACAGTCACAAAGTACTAAGCTGGTTGGTGGAAAATAAATTTCGGTCTGGACTTTTACTTTCATCTGAATTGGGGGATATTAAAATGTGGGCAGGGTGGATAAAACTACAAAGAGTCACTGGGGACAGCTTCTCTAACTAGGCAAAATGAACCATGCACATAGGAGATTAGAGAAGCTCTTTCAGGGCCTAGTTCGAGAGGGTAACAAAAGGCTTTGTAAGAAAACAAAAATGGTTAAAATGAAAAATTACTGTTCCACATGGGAGAGAAGGGGAGGCATAGACCAACACAAACATGCAAACTGTTTGGCATTCTCTGGCTCAGCTTACATGGGGTAAAGAGAAACATTCATCCATTATCCAGACATAAACCCAAGGCAAGGGGGGGGGGGGCTGGAGTCTATCCCAGGCAGCACAGGGTTCAAGGCGGGGCTACAGCCTGGATGGGATGCCAGTCCACGGCACGGGGGACACTTATGCACACATACGATCATCTAACTGCTATCTCTGGAGAGTGATTGGGAAAGTAGACTACAGGGAGGAGACAGACACACACACACACACACACACACACACACAGCCAGTCTCATCATCATCATTGTCGTCATAATAATAATAATAATAATAATAATAATAATAATAAATTTAATTTATAATGCACTTTACATTTTACAGAGAAAATCTTAAAGTGCATACATCACATTAAAAACAATAAAAACAATTGTCGTCATCATCATCGCTGCATCAGTAGCACTCTCATCCGTTGTTACTATTAATTTTGGTCGCCGGATTCTCACTGCAAAGGTAGCTGACTGTTCCAGCCCTCCTCACAAACCCTTAATCAGCTCTGGTGAGAGTGCTCTACGCCGAGTAAATTGTCATTGTCAATAGATTTAACGAAGAGCTCTATCTCTCTCTCTAGATACCAACATGTACGTTTAACCAATAGAAAACCATTGTAAAAACAACCTCCCTAACGTAACCCTAATTTACAGCCTTAATATAAATTGCTATTGGTCTAAAGATGTAGACTCAAACATTCCTCAAACTTTCTCAAAGTTATTTATATAATCAATGGGACAAATCAAAATAAACTTGGGAATACATGATCGTAACAAACTTTTGACTTGAATTGACCGTCTAATCTGATTCTAAATTTTAAAAATTGTATTTTTGGCGAGCAGGGACGAGTGCACTGTCTGTTTTGGAATAGGATGTTTATCAGGGTCAATTCAGTTCACCCGTGGTGTTGTATTCCTCCTTGGCTACAATTACTGAGACTGCAACTGACCTGCAACTGCAGTGTATACTTCAGCGTTCCTTATTCCCTCTTGAAAACAGCAGTAGGTTTTCTATTCTCCCTTAGATTTCTCCTCTGCCCAACTAGACACTCAACTCTTTGCGTACCCTATACAGTTTTCATGGTCTGTGGGTAATCAGTTTCACCCAACACGTATCTGGCTTCAGAATTACTTACAACACTTTACCTTATTATTTATCTTAAACCCAGGCTATAAACCTTTAACCTAAAGCTTCAGCATTTAATAGACTCATATAAAATAGTTTCATCATTTAGTGAGCATGTTTCAAGTTTCAAGGTTCATTTATTGTCATTCTTAACATGTTGACTCAGGAACAGAACAAAATTTATGACTCAGGTCCAGCAGCATACAATAAAGTGAATAAACTTAATAACAGCTAGAAATAACTAACTACCTAAAATTTTAATCTAAGATCTATCAATAAATGAGAGAATATTACATATTTAGATATACAGATTTGATACTCTTAGCAGTGTTACTCTAAGCAGTGTTACTCTTAGCAGTGTTACTCTAAGCAGTGTTACTCTGTTGTTTCTAAACATAATTAGCAAAATCACCTGAGAATTTGAATTACATTACCAAAATCAATTTATGGACTTCTTCTAATTTGAGTGTTGAACCTAATAACTCCATAAAACACACATGGGATGCCTACCAAAACAGGAAGTTTGTGGGAGTTTAATTTACAAAAAAATGTTCTTAGGCCAGAAGGAACAATGATTGGTTCAGAGAGATAACCAATCAAATTGTGGAGGAGGTGGGTCCAAGCAACTAGAGCAGCCAGGACCAAAACATCTGATTGGTTGGTCCCACCTACTCTAGTTGCTTGGACGCACCTCCTCTACAATCTGATTGGTTATCTCTGAATCAATCATTGTTCCTTCTGCCCTCAGAACATTTTTGTGCAAGTAAAACTCCCATGAGCAAAAAGGAAGGAAGGTTATCTTATCTGTGAGTAATTACTATATGGAATCAGTAATATATAACCAATTCTCATGGAAATAGAGCAGTAATCCGTTGGGAACGTCCTTCTCATGAATCACACATTTTCAATTACTGAATTCTGAACAATCGCTCATATATATCCATTTATGCGATTCAACAATAAATCGATTGTTGAGCTCAATTTTGCTCCAGATTTTGTGTCTCTGAAGACACCTGAGCACATGTAGCCCCCCCGAGACTGTTTTTAAAAAGTCTGCCGTTATTTAATTCACTCACTGTTTACAGACGACAGCATAAGCTGGGTTTTGCCGGCTTCGCTGTCTGGTCACACCTTTCCTTCAATTAAGGGCACCTTTGCAATGTATGTGTCCCATTTTCCCATTACAGAGGGTTCATTTGTACCGAGGCAAGAGTACAATACGAAAGCGGTATCGCATTTCTCACCTAAGCGGGGCGTGAATTCACAGAAGATTCTGGAAGAGCACTACAAGACTGCTGTTTATTTTCAAAGTCTAAATAAAAAGGAATTTATGGAGAATGCCTGGGAAGAAAGATTATTTTCTTATTTATCAATATGCACATGAATTATGAATACGCACCATAAATCATTTCTTTCGTTCTTGTTTGTTTTGGTTCCCATTCCCTGTGGATATTTAATAAACACATTTTTATTTACAAGTATCATCACCAAATGCTCATTTAAAATAAATGACAGTGTGCCAAGGTGTTGGCTCCCAAACGGCACTAAAAATTGCAATTTGTGACATGAAACTACTAAAACATGTTACTTAACTTCTGTTTGATGTTTTGATAGAGCGTGTAACAGTGTAACATTGTGTTACTTAAAGTTACTTGTGGTTACAGACAAAAGGCCAGTGTTGTGCTGTACTGACCACACATGGTGTGTTGCTCTGGCAACATGAGTAAACGTCATATTGTGCCAAGAATAGCCGCTGTCAAAACTGCCACATCTCCAGCTGACATTTATGATCAAGCATCATCTCCCTATTAAACATTTTAACAATAAACATCATTAAGGAGAACATTAGCATTGCATTCATCTTGCAGTCTTTCCTGTCAGAGTCTGATGTTCTGTCAATCACCATCCCTCCCCCCCCTGAATCAGTCGGAGGCGTTACACATTTGGGAACAGTTTGTACCAGATCAACCGACATAAACTTAACAGACTTTAACTGCTCCTGTTCAGGGTGTACCCCAGCCGTGCCTGGATGAGGCTCCAGGTCCCATTCGATCCAGAGCAGGATAGGTGGTCAGAAGATGGAAGATGAATGGATGGATGGATAGATAGATGGATAGATGATGGATGGATGGATGGATGCACAGCTGTAAGTATATCCCTTCTCAGCCCTTAACCTCCCTGCAAACAGTTTGAAGTGATTTTCAAAATAAGTACTCGGATTATTCCCTGAGAAACTTCTACCATTTGACTGTAAAAGAATAAAGTCAATAAGCTTCACTGGGCGTATGAAAAATCCATACTGAATAAATTACTTTGTAGTTCTCGTGTCACACTTTTCACGCCCATGTTACGGATGGTCGATTGGTCGCGTCCGCTTTAGCGGATTGGTCGCGGCTGTGAATGAAGCACGCTGTTGTTGGAATCGCCCCGTAATTGGACAGTGGCTAGCCTAGGGCTAAGAGCGGCAGACACGTAAACAGCAAGTCGCCCATTTAACCTCAATGGACAGACTTGGCGTCCCTAAAGCCAACAGGGGTGTGTGACCTGAATTTCTTTAGCAGGAGAAGTGTTAGCTTAAGCTCTAAGGCAAAGAACATGCTAAAACTCGTATAACTGGGCCAGCGCCCTGTGTAATTACAATCCCGAAGCACTGGCTGAGGTTACTGACCTCTTACTGGTTAGCATCTGTGCTGCGTAGTAGCTTCCTACCCTAGGCTATAACTTCTCGTCACTCTGTTTGCAGCTGTGCCCTCCTCGGTCTGTTCCGCGCTACCGCTTTCGTCCACCGGGGGTCCTAATTCACAAGAATGATTTGGCGCCAAAGGCGTTTCGGCCACCCGGGGTGCGACACGGCATTCTCCCACTTAGCTAAGTATCGGTTTGTTTGCGGGCCACATCAGCGGCTTCTGAGTGCCATGCGGAATCTGCCGTTTCCCGGGCGACTGCGCGGCAGCGATCGCGGGCACGGCGGCCGGGCAATTTGTTGATTCCGCCATGCCGCTGCGACCTTTGGTGTCACGCCATATCCCGCCGCGGCCGTTAATCGACGTGGTTAGAATTCCCCGGCATTTCCCAGCGACAGCGATGATTTGTCTGCTTCAGCCGTTACCGCGGCACCTGTGGCACTGTCCCATTGGTCGGCTGCGTGTGACCCTCTGATCGCCGGGTTTGAAGATCAGAAAATGCTTAATCACCTCTTCACCTGGTGCCGGTGACTAATGAGACAATGCCAGAGGTCCCGTCATGTCTCCCAAGAGCGTCCCAGCCAGTCATTAAGCAATCAATTAATCCAAACGACGTCGTTAATCACAGCCCGCAACACGTACCCCTTATCGTAATTAAAACAAAAAAGTATACGTACTGAAACAAACTTCAAACTGTGTAATGAACAACAAACAATGGCACTCATTTTAAGGTTGACACAGATTATTCCTAGTGTGCATACACCAATCAGGAACCACGGTGATAATCCACTACCATGGAGCCTGAAGAATGCCATAATGACTTGTCTTGTAGCTATGGCAACACGATAAAGGCTATTGGTAAAAGACAGGGAATGGGCTTTTCTACAAGCCTCTCGAGGTCTCGATTCTTGCTTCTACAGGCTTCTTGAGGTTTCAATCCTTTCATCATAAACAGGTTTTTATATAATGGTGCAGAACGACATTAGTGGGGGGGTTAGATATGCCTCTGCCATATGAGTCAGGCAAGCGTATGGACTCGAGGCTTCATTCTTTAGCTGACACTCAACACCCATTTTCTAATCGCCTGCCCCCCCCCCCCACCATTCGCATTTAACCTCTCCTCACCTTCTCACTTTATGTACTTTATTTTTACATAGTCTGACTAATTTGGCTCTGCAAGTCCCCCGAGCAAGAACAAGGGAGAAAGACGGAACGTGTCGGCCATCGCGCCTTGACGTGAGCAGAAGATTTCAGCCGGCGCTCTGATCTGTCGCCGTGAAGGACCTCCGCCAGGCTCCCGTTCCGTTTCCTGCGTGTTATTCTTCCTTTTCTCCTCCGCGAAAAAAATAAAAAAATGCAATTTGGGGACTGTAATAGGAACCCATTACTGCAGAGAAGAGGTGTGTCACCAGAGGAAAACGGAGCCTCTTGCTGTCTTAGCCAAACAGGCCACAGGGGAAATGAAGTTTTGTTCTGCTGATAATATACAGAAGATGATGCAGTGCTTGGCAAAGCAAATCCTCGCCTGCTCGGAAGAGAAGAACAGGGCCAGAACGGGGCCTACAAGCTTTCTACGCGTATGCCCCCCCTCCCCCCCAAGACAGAACGTGGCCAGTTAAAAGAAAAAGTACCCAGGGAGAGGGGAGATACTTTGAGTAAAACTCAGGTGTGGGGGGTGAATTTCCCCCGTTTTTCCCCAGACAAAAGCCCCAATAAAGCGAGCTTTCAGGTGATCCGACGTTTTCTCCCAGATACTTATAGTCTTGTGGGGTTTCTCTCTTTTTTTTGACAATGGCTTTGAAAACGAGTCCAGGACGGCCAACTACCGCAAGCCAGAGCCGGTGAGCTGGAGAACCTGTGGCCTATTCAACTGGCCTCGATTCTGCCTCCCCCCCCCCAGGCCTGTCGTATCGGGTTGGAGACAAATGTGGAGCTGAGGCTCGATGACCTGACAAATGGACACCTCTGTACACACCCCCCCCCCAGAGGCCCAGATGGGGTCAGGAGGCTGTATCTTGCCCCAGCCCAGCTTCTTCTGCAACCTACTTTCTGAGGGCCTTGCCAAGGAAGACTCCTTTAGGATGACCGGGGCATCGTGGCACTGGGCTTTTGGCGTCGACCGCTGTAATTTAGGTCAACTTTATTTTAAAATATTCATAAGTAAACATAAATGTCAAGTTGATGCAGAAACACAGAGCTGACAATAAATACACAATGACATGGTTTATCCATCTTCACATCCATAACACAATAACTCCTTGTTCCTCACCCAAATCCCCAGGAAGCACAGCAGGTACAGGCCTCTAAGGAACAGGTATGCATCCTTCCTGGTGGAGGTCTATATTAGTACAGATCTATGACCCTCACAGTTGGCAGTCTATATTAGTACAGATCTATGACCCTTACAGTTGGGGGCCTATATTAGTACAGATCTATGACCCTCACAGTTGGAGGCCTATGTTAATACAGATCTATCACCCTCACAGTTGGGGG
>JAODLC010000066.1:2382477-2398335 GCA_026781145.1 Hippopotamyrus pictus | reverse complement strand
GGGGGGGGGGGGGGGGGCGGGGGGGGGGGGGGGGGGGGGGGGGGGGAGAACGCGCCGTTATCGCGGAGAGCCTGCCCCCTTCGAAGTAACCCTTCCGCCCCCCTCCCAACCTCCCTCCATCCATCCCTCCCTCCCGTGACTGGAGGAGGGTTTAAAACCCCGCCGCCCGGGACCGCAGTCGCAAGGGGAGCGGCGGAGATGCGTCCTCGGAGTCCCGCTGCTCTTACATTTCTCCCCGGTGTCTTTATCCCTGTTCCCTGGGAGCGCTGATCGAGTTGTGGGAGGGGGGCGTTTAACACGTGTTTTTCATGAGAAATAGCGCAGCAAGTGTCAACGTATTAGACAACGGATTTATTTAATTAACACGCCGGGACATTTATCACACCCTCGATTGGCGCGTCAGCTAGCATATTTAACGCCTTAAAGCAGAATAGAGTGTGATCGTCTTTGTCCTTTAGTTGCCACATTTATAAATGGCAATTAGAAGTAACTTATCAAAGGCCCAAATAAGTAATAAGAAAGCTAAAGAAAGGGAAAAATCGATAAAACAAGAAACCACAAATAACAAAACCACAACAATTCCCGCAGAAGGCTATAAAAACGAAAGATTAGTTTACACTGTATTGTGACAGGCAATATAAAGCATGGTAATAAACAACTATGGCTGTTTACCAGTGATTTATTTAAGAAGACAACTCCCTTTTCAGCCCAAATAACGGTCATTCACCAACAATTTCAGGTGCTGGAGTGTCACCAATATTTCATTCAGGATCTTATTACACTTAAATGTCATTGGTGGGTAGGCTAATACACTGGATTAGAAAGTGGTTAAAATTTCAGGGAAACTTGGCCAAGATTTAACCTGAGCTGCTCTGTATATCCCGCTGTATGGAAGGGTTGCGTGCGTGTGTCACTTTGGGTAAATGCATCATTCAGGCAGGTAATAGATTAAGACAGGGCGGCGTCATCTTACCCTGGACCTCTTTCTGGAACCTTACATGGGGGGGGGACTTCTCATTTCTACAGGGCAGGCATACCACGGTCTGTAATAACGTTTTTGTGATGCTCCGTTTCAAAGTGACTTATAACAGTTTTTACGGATTTGCACAGAGAGGTCCCGGCCTGGTCCAGCTTGCTGAGGTCCTGAATTGGACTGATAGCCCTCCATCTCCTTCAGAACGAACTTGCTACACTTGCTACGGGGCACCTCTGGATTCTCAAGAGACGCTGCTGTAAGTAACAAGCTGAGGCCAAGCCAGATCCTGACTGAGGGCGGGAATCTACTTTAGAAGACATACTGGGCCAGTCACCTCGCTCTGATAGAATAACAGCGTGTCTCCCTGTGTCTGAGATCTGCAGTTTATCCTGCACATGAGGACCGGCTGTGCTGGTGTTTACAGAGACTTTGTCACTTTGCAAGTTTAAACTATTATAATTACTTCTCAGATCCTGTCTCTGAAATCGATTTAGGTTCCTAACCAGGGACAACGGGAGGGGTGGCTAGGACGATTCCAAGGGGCCCTATGAAATTTGGAAGTTTCCGGGATTGGTCTGGAGTCCGGATTGGGGGCCCATAATCTCCTGTAAAGCCCCCGTTCCTAACTACAAATATATTATAATTAGCCTTCCTTATTTTTCATTTTAACCTTACTTACCATATACTAGTTTGGACTATATCATATTAACTTTTCAAAACACGTCTCTGAAATCGATTTAGGTTTCTAAGTACAAATATATTTTTAATTAGGCTTCCTTAATTTTAATCTTAACCTTAGCTGCTATGTACAAGTTTAGACTACATTATAATTACTTTTCAGATGCTGTCTCTGAAATTGATCTAGGTTCTTAATTACAAATATATATTTTAATTGGACTTCCTTATTTTTAATCTTCACTTAGGCTACTGCTTTTTTAAAAAAGTGTTCAATTGTTTGATACTGCCCACTCTTCCAGTGTTTAAGATATGTGCGTGATAGATTGCCTGAGAAGACCGATGTCTATCTGCTTCTATAACACGCCACTACGCGACGGTATCCTTGACTTGTCTAGATTATGCTGATCTCAGAGGACGGCGTAACTGATGACTTGCCAGTTGCCGCTGGAGCTCTCCTTACACGCGTACCTTCTCACTCACTCGGAAAAATAATTATCAACGGGCAGGTCGATGGTCAGAGATTTAATGCTGAAAAAAAAAGGAGAGAAAATAGATTTATATGAGAAGTATGATTGATACATCAGGATTCCTGGCGGAATATTGAGCTTGGTCTGACATAAAGCATCTCGATCGTCTCTGGGGTTTTCGACATTTGATTAATCTTTTTGTGCATGCGGGGCAGCAGTTCAGTTCTTTTGCAGGATGATCTTAATTTGGGTTGAATATCTGAGAGCTGAGCTGGCTTTTCACTACAGACAATCTATTTTATACTAATTCTGAAAAATCCATCCGTCCATAGTTCACCGCTTGTCTGAGTCACAGCAGTCTCAGCATAGATTCCCAGATCTCCCCCCTCCGCCAACCACAACCTCCAGTTCCTCCCCTGGGGTGCCCACAGTGTTCCCGGTCCAGCCGAAAGCTATATAATTGTGATTGGAGGCTGTAGTCACATGACCACAAAGGCAGGCCAAGAATTAGCAGAAACAGAACGGAAAATGGGAAATTACTACGCCGGCCAGTGCCAGGCGCGCCCACCACTCGCTGCCCCACTTCCGGGCGACACGTGGCCGTCTGTCAAACCCCCTTCTCCCTGCAGCCAGAATTTCCCATCCCCTGGCTCCTTGCTTCCTTCCCCAACCAGAACCAGGCAACCCTGCTCCAGAAAGCCCGAGCTCTGTCGGGTTTAGAGTTACTTATCACCCGCTTCGCACTCAAAACACCGGGCGAGGTGACTTAGTATCTACTAATGACTTTAATAAGGCAATTAGGAGCTGAAGGAGGGAGAACGTTCCAGTTCCCAGCAGCGACCGAGGTTCACGGCTCCTCCACCTCCATGCTGCAATGGCAAGATGTAGGGCTGACGGGCAGAGTGCCTGATTACTGCTGGTTCCCCACAAAAATCACCTTCCACTTAACTGTAGGGGAACGGGAGCATTCGCCATCAATATGGCTGAGTGAACGGTGGGGAGGTGGTGGGGGGGGGGAGACACGGGGACAGCCAAAGCAATCTGGCCAACAAACTGAGGTGGGCGAGTTTTTCCACCAGCAGTGGGCCGTCGAGCCATCTGCATTTGGTTTTAATTACTCACCTTTGCGTTTTCTGGCTAACGATGACTGGTGACATATAGCTTTTATTAACTTGAATTTTTACTGTTTATGAGAACCCGATGTAGTTTTATTTATTAGTGCTATATGTGCGCACATAAAATGATTTTTTTACAGGTTCCGGATGCTAATGGCAGAACTTGGACAGAGAAGAGTGTTTTTTTTTTTCCCCGAGCCTTTTAAACACATCCAGCTTAACAAATAAATAAATAAATAAATTATAAAAAAAGATTAAGCCTGTCCACCCTCGACGTTTATGTTTTGTTGGTGCAGAACTTTCTTGCAAAGACCCTTTTATCATCAAAGCTCACTGAAGTTGGACGTTTTCCTGGAGGGATTCATGCCGGGCACTTCATTTAAGGATAACGCAGCAAGGTGCCTACTGGAACGTAAGCCAGGTGGTTATAGGTTCGCTGCCCCCATGACACTGGAGCTGATCTCCTTCTGGAGAGATGCCATCTCTGACTTAGAGGATGAGGGGTAAACTGCAGACCCAGCATCTTCACGCTCCCGTTGCCTTCAGGGAGAAAGGAGTGAGCGTGGTCTGTGGTGCTGAGGGAAATTGGATACCACCACCAAAAAAAAATAAACAAACAAAGAAAAGAACAGAAGATTAGCACGTGATCAGTACATGCACAACTTCCAATCACACTAGAACATGTGTCCTCTCCGGTGCCCGAACCCACGTCCACTACAATTTGTTACAGTGTGACGAGTGCCTCTGGAAAATGAATCACCCTGGCCCTGATTACGCTTGGCGCTCACTCCAGGCCTTGGAGATAGGCATCTGTTATCTCGCTACACTATCCGGAAAAGCTGCCAAGCGGTCCAGCGTTCCCAGTGCTTTCTCGCACGTCCTCCAAAGTTCTCTCGCTCCTTGCTGCAAGTGTCTGTAATTATTAGTTGGTTCTCTGGGTTAAAACATGATTAATGTTTTATTTTTTGTATTTCAAATCGAAGATGGGAGTCAGATGGGGGTGGGGGGTGTTGACATTGGGGGCTTGAGGAAAAGACATGGAATGTTTTACCAGCTAACCAGCGAGTCTCCTTCCTCATGGATCATAATCCACGTGTCCGTGTGTCCTGCCAATTAATCATCTTCATATAAGCTTTTTGTCATTTATGGAGATATCACCTATGATTTTCAGGACGTCTCTGCTTGGTGGAGGAAAGTTTTTCTTCCAAAATCCATTACAGACGGAAGATCTGGTGCTCAGTCCCAGTGATTTATCTTTGGGAATACAGTGCACAAGACCTGCGAGCCCCAAAATGTAAGGTTATTCAAATGTTTAAGAGCAACACAAAAGCTTTAATTGCCCACGGTGACTGCCGCAGCCCGTGAAAAATAAACCGCATTAAGTTCAACATAATTTAGGAGGAAGCCTGTGGGATCCGTGTGTTCTCTAAATTTCTCCCTTTCTGGACTTATCTTTAATCTAATGCCCCTTTAATAATGTGCATTTAATAATGCATCCTTGCAAGTGCCTCACTGCTGTCCATGAATTATTAAGAGAGGTATTTATGTTCAATTGTTTATCATCCAGGGCATCCCGGTAATTCACATTCAAAGGAGCCGTATTGTAAATATGTCCGTCTCGTAAATCTTTGACACCCTGAAAACCAAGGATGTTCAGGACATCAACTGTTATTTGATTTATTTGCAGCTATATGCTGTTGAGACCATTGGGAGATGCTGTAACCAATTCAGCAAATTAGCTAGTCAAGCGACACCCAGTCAGCGACATCTGGACGAAGCTTCACGAGCTTTGATGACTTGTTTTATTTCTTCGTCTACTTCTTAAATGACTCGTTGCGGTGTTTTTTTAAGAGTCTGTTTTGACACCAAGCTGGTTTCCTTTCGCTTTGCGTGTGAGGGACGTAGATCGACCCACAAGTCGCAGAAACAGAATTCCAGGGTGGTACACACCAAGTTTACTCAACAAGGAAGCTGTCAAAATGCATCTGCAACAAAGTGCTGTCACATTATCACCAAGGGCAATGGAAGACTGTCAGAGATGTTAATAGACCACAATCGAAACAAAAGCCCATTTCAAGGGTAGAGTGCAGTATGTTGACCTGTGCAAATGGGTGCAGGAACAGCAGGTTCCTCCTCATTTCCTGTCATCATTCTCCAAAAACACACATTTATTCCCTTTTTCAGGATTCTATGTAAAGCAACATCATTGTTTTGGGGTCTCATTTGTTTGACGCCAGCTCAGAATGAGCTTCCGCACAGTCTGGATCGTAAGTCCTTCTCAGGTCCCGCAAGTCATCATTAAACTGGCAGCTCAGGAGCCCGGGGGGGGGGTGTCTGTGTGCCATACACCACCTCCTGGACACCTGCAGAGCACCACCACGCTCAGAAGAGTCTTTGGGTGGCAGCACCCAGACTGGAGGTGGGCAGGTTCTGGCAGGAATGCGGAGTACCCAACCCTGGTCGTTGCTGGATGGAACCCTGCAGCTCTCACCGGATGCTTTCAAATTAGTGCCGGAAACAGCAGGTTGGAAGTTTTACCATCAAAGACATGGCTTTAGGAGAGAACGGAGGGAAGACAACAAACCGGGAATGACTTGTCGGCAACAGCTAGAAAATGACGCGTCTGTAAGAGAGTCCGAAGGGGCTAACTCCCCCTGCAGGTGAGTCAAGAGGTTGCGCACAGAGACGTCGGAGCTGGTGAACAGAATAAAAATGATCAGTCGTCTCTCAGGCAGACGGGAGGCTGCGGAGAGCTCGCCGAGCCGGCCGGTGAGTCAGCACAGTACCAGGGCCGACCGGGAGTCCGGTTCGGCTCGGCCCGGGCGTGGCGGAGCCGGTGGCAGTAACGGAACAGGCGGCGCGTAATGAGAAAGTTCAGCCGAGCGCCGCATATCACGCCAGATACGCTGCCGACCGCGGACGCGATGGGGGCGGCCGTCGTTCTTGAGGCCAGGAATGCGAGCCGGCCTGTTTCTGCAACAGTTTTTGCCACAATGAGTCCGAGTTAGTCTGTTCGCTGATGGAAACAGACGGCGGAAAATGCTCTCTTTTTTTTTTTTGGGCGATGTGACTGTGATGCGATGTGATCAAAATGGCTTCCCTGTTGGCCTGACGCTGGCCAGTTACTCCAGCATCAGAAATGGACGGGGAGGCCACTAAATTGGCGGGGGAAGCGGACGGTAATGGCATCTTTATCGCAGAATTCAGTCACCTGTAGCATTTTGATCATTTTTCTCTTTGTTGTCGTTCAGGGTTGTTTCTTTGATTGAATATTTGATTTCAAACTCAGTCTGTCATCCAAATCTCACAGGATGTCACTAAAAGGTCTCCTCCCACTTGGAAATTCGACGTGGAAACCCCGCCTTTTTTGTTGACTCACTATTTCCATGTTTTTTTTTTTCTTTTAACCACCCACCTCCCGCTTTTCTTTGCTGCTAGGCTGACATATGATGTATTCTGAAGGCTGCTGATAGTTTCCCTGGCCGTTTCTTGACTCCTCTCCACATCAGCTAGTTCCTTGACCTCCATAAATGTGTGCCCCTCCCCCCACCCTGCATGGCACACTGGAGCCCAATGCACACAATTGTGTAGTCACGCGCTCACACACACTGTGTGCATGTTCAGTCTGCGCCGCAAACAGCTCCGGGGCAAATGAGTGCTAGCCGGGAGTTGTCACGCTTTTTTTCCCACAATGCCTTGCAAACACCGAAAAAAGGCTAAAGGGTTGAGACCGATTTCAGCAGGAAGAACTTGGTGTTTCTGATATGAGCACAGCGTTTTAAAATCATAAATATCAAATGTTTCATGCTTCTTATGGGAGTTAAATTCGCTCATGGGAGTTTTACTTACACAAAAATATTCAGAGGGCAGAACAAAAAAAAAATGATTGGCTATCTCTCTGAACCAATCAGATTGTAGATGAGGTGGGTCCAAGCAACTCGAGGGGGTAGGACCAACCAATCAGATGTCTTGGTTCCACCTCCTCTAGTTGCTTGGACTGGCCTCCTCTACAATCTCATTGGTTATATAGCAATTATTTTTCATGCTGCCCTCAGAACATTTCTGTGTAAGTAAAACTCCCATGAGTGTTAAATTCAGGAGAGGGGACATTATGCTATTTAAAAATTCAGCCAGATATTATACATCCATACATTATCCCACTTGGAGCCTATCCCAGAAGACTTTGGGATACCCTAGATGACATATCAGAGATATGGGACATATACCTGTGTGTACTTTAAAATTAGGTGAAAACCTTGTTGAAACATACTTGGTATCAAACCCTGGGAGCTGCCAGTAGAAGCAGCTTGAATCTGTCAGTCGTCTTCTTTGGCGTGTGATTCATGGAACAAAGACAGTCCCGCCCATAGACCTAAGGACCAATCACATGTTGACCCTTAGGCCTACAAGGCATGACCTCCAAAAGCTCACAGAGAGGTGACCTTGCTCACAGACAGCTGTCGCCCGTCGGAATCCCGGCAGCTCTCCTGCCATCACACCGTATAAGCTTGACGGCACTATTCCGTTTCATTTGTTAAGGCGTAAAACTGAAACTTTTCTAAGGACAAAGGGGTATTCCAGGCGGCTACAATAACCGCAAGGTTAATCTCCGGGGCTCGAGGTGTTACTCAGCAGGTCTTTGCACAGAGAGTCAATTTGTCTTTCTACTTGTTTGAGGTAATTGAATCCAGATCTTCCGCTGAACCCGTTGCTCCGTTTTGAGGTAGCTCGGTGACTGGAGGCCGCCTGTAAGTATTAAATCGTCTCCGTTTCATATATGTAGCTGTCTCCCGGCCTGAGTTAGCGCCGTACGCCACAGCATCCTGTCCCATTACGGACAGAGATGGGAGTCTCTCTCATTCCTCTAGGCTTTTATTCAGCAGTGTGAAGCTGAAGTCTGTCTCATAAACCTTCCTTGGGGAAACATATCTGGACTTTTCCTTATAGATGGAGCCATTTCCTTTTCCATTCCGTTGATTATCGAAACTGACCGGCGACAATCTGGAGGGGAAGTGATTAAGGCTGAACCTCTTATGTGGACAGGTCCTTTAAAAGCCGTGAGGCACCACAGTGTAGCTTCTGCATTCTGTAGGCAACACATTTCCACCTGCCTCTGTCCGAATCGAACCCCTAATCATCAGCCTCCACCGCAGAGTGCTGATACGCGCCACCCTGAACTCCACGCCCACATCAAGAACATCCATCCTGCTATAGAGAAACCCCCTTTGCAGCAGCAACTCACAAAATCCTGTGCTAGCTACCAGGGTCTTCGTCATCTTTTATTGTCCATGTGAATTGGGACCTCACCGTCTTGCTCATTTGACTTCCCCTGCCTCCCCCTGGAGGATGGGTCTGGTTCCTCCCAAAGTTTCTTCCTTCTAGGGCAGGGGTGTCAAACTGCAGTCCTGGGGGACCGGAGCCCTGTGTAGCTTAGTTCTTTCCCTGTCCCACCATAAATTATTCAGCTCAAGAGCTGTGTGGTAATTAGCACAAAGAGGTGAATCAGGTGTGTTAAATGAGGGGAAACCCAAAAATGTGCAGAGCTCCAGCCCCCCAGGACTGCAGATTGACACCCCTGCTCTAGGGAGTTTTTCCTTGCCACTGTTGCCTCTGGATTGCTCACTGTGGGCTTTGGGCTGGGATAATATAAGACACTTTGAGACAATGTAATGTTGTGAAAATGCACTATACAAATAAACATGACTTGAACTGACGTTTATTATTATTATTATTATTATTATTATTATTATTATTATTATTATTATTATTATTATTAATAATAATAATAATAATAATGACAATAATAACAAAAACAAATGAGTACATACTGTTCATTTGTAGTACATATTGTTTAGTTGTGTACATTTGCTTATTTGTTATTTATATATTTGTTAGATTAAACCATTATATTTTTAGTTATCTGTGTTCTTATTTAAACCAACATACAGTCTCAGGAGTGATTCAGACTTACATTTCACTGCATATTGTATGTGTATAACTGCACACGACAAATAAAACTTCTTGAAACTACTAATAAAATAATAATAATAATAATAATAATACTGCTTGCTGGCTAACCCTGTGCTATGACCCCCCAAGCTCCCTCACCTGTTTTTGTGTCTGGGTCTTATGGAGTGTAAGATGGGGTCAGCAAAAAGGCAATTTCCCCATGGGGATGAATGAAGGATCACATTTCTATTCCATTTCTATTCCATTCTGTTTCTATTTCACGGGGCCTCTGTGACGTTTTCCGACAAACACACACAAACTGCTCGGTCCCAACAGAGCCTGAAACTGAATCGCACTGCAAACGGCGCAGCGCGGATGCTGCACGGAGCCCGTTTTGTGACCCTACTCCGTTTGCCGCGTTTAATGCCGTCGTCGGCAGGGACGTGCATAGAACCTCACGCTCGCTTCCACACAGCCGTGTGAAAATTCCCTCGAGCAGAACCAAGGCCAATACTGTATTTTCACTGTATATTCAGTATGCGGACAGCATGCAAGGTTGATTTTCTGTGGAAAAAGCTGCATTGACTCATTTGCTGTACTTATATCTGTACTGGATAGGGTTAGAACCAGTATCCCGATGTATCCCTCACTAAAACATCTCAGTGTTGGGGAAGTTACTCACAAAAGTGATCCATTACAGAGAGAGGTAGAAAGTTCAGGTCCAGAAAGTACAAATCCAGACCAAGGTTTTGATTCAACCAACCAGTTCAGTATTAAGTGTCATAGCCACAGAGTACCCTACTGATTGGGTGGGAGAGTTTCTTAGTGGATCTTATCCATTCCTCTCAAGAAAACATGGGTCAAAAACCAGCCTGAAGCCCCTGTTTTAACCCTAACCATCTTAGGGTTGGATATCTGTGTGGCTAAAATCATGCAACCTGCTCTGTTTTCATTTTATAAAGTAATTGAACCAGCAAGCATTCAGATCAAAGACAGAAAATGAAATCTAGGACCGAGTTGATAAACTAATAAATTGTAAACCAAAACGACTAAGCACCAATCAAACTAAAGCTTGAGAATTAAATCTGGGGAGCATCATGACTAAGTCTCTTCCACTGTGAACAAGCAGTTTATGTAACCAGCAAAACAGCAGCACTTCCAGGTAGGCTCACATGTTTCTGAGGATCTAAAGTGATCATAACCACACAAACCCAGCTCCCCCTGCAGGCCTGGAGGGGGCACAACACAATCGACGTTTAACTTCCCATTTAATACACTTTTATTTAGTTTTCTCTATTATGTAGGTGCAGTATAAATTTAGTTTAATTTTTGTATATAGCCTAATTTGACTTAATCTGCTCTTGATATTTTAATCTTTTGTCATATTGCAATATTATAGTCTTAGTTTTGAAAAAAATAGCCTACATTTAACAGAAAAGTTGTACGACAAAGAATCATTTCATACCCTTAAAATACACACCAGAACAATATCTCAGCATGCGTCCACGTGTTCAACCCACGTTTACAATGTGTGACGCCCCCTTTCGGAGACTACACACTGGAAAATGCTAAAACCATAAACAGAGAAATTCTTTCCTACACAGAAAACCAACTGGGGTTAAAATTACCACCTGTATAAATTTCGTATGTCGGTAGTTTTATGCGGACTGTGACAAACGTTATGTAAAGGAGAGGTAGAAGGTGCCGAATTTCTGCAGCCACGTCCCAGACCAATCCCCGTGTGCTCTTTATTAATCCGGTTGCGTTCGGCCAAAAATAATATTTGTAAGTGCTTTTGTGAAACAAAACTGGCAGGAAATACAATGCGTTTCCTTCTCATGAAATCACAACTGAGGGAAAATAACGTCTGGCGGAGCCCACGCAGTGCAATGTGCGCTGGCAATTTTTCGACAAGCCTGCGAAACCAAAGATCGGCCAGCAGGTGGGGCTGTTCAGGCGGTTAAGAGCCCCACGCTGCGAGCTGGTACTCTGCTCTCAATCATCGCCAGATTTCGGGATCTCCTTCTAACAAGCACAGTATGTGATGTAGCTTATAAATCACAACATGACATGACCCGAGAAATTAAATCCATTTGCATCTTATATAGACTAGATTTGTCTTATAATGAAGGCTCTCCATTATAACGCGTGTGATTTTTTTTCTTACAGATCAGATCAGGAAGAAACGTGGGGCTTGGGGGTTCATATTAGATAACTGTCAGCTTTCATTTTCCTACTAGTTTTAGTATTAAATGAGAGCCGTTTCGTCCTCATGCTGTGAGATTGTGCGGGAGAACATCATGTGAAAATGGCCATTAAAAATGAGCTCTTTTGCAAAGGTGAAGCAGATCGATCGACGGCACACATTGAAAGGTACGGTTTCATCTTGTCGTGAAACTTTCTGCATCGCGCTGTTAGTACCAGATGTCTTCCTCGTTTCCTTCGGGCGATAAAAGTGATTTGCGTGAAAAGTGTTGCCGGCTGTTATTTAACGCCGCACGCTGTAAAGCTGCTAAATGAATGAATGAATCAATCAATTAATCAATTTGCCAGTCAATCACTCAGTCACCGAGTTATCGAGGGATTTGATTTTTGGATCCTTTGGCTTTCTATTCCAAAACAGCAGTTGCTGTAGCTGCATTAATTTCATACCACTAAAACTCTAAATCTCTGGAACAGAAATGGGCAATCTTATCCAGAAAGGGCCGTTGTGTGTGTGGGTTTTCACTGCAACTCCCTAATTAGATTAAGAATTAGAGGACTGATGGGCTGAAGAGTCCTCACACCTGGGTTTGAACAGCCGACCTACTGGTTATCCCGAAAACCCGCATACACACCAGCCCTTTGCGGATAAGATTGCCCACTCCTGCTCTAAAATAATGTCCTCACGTATGTTACTACTGATCACACCCTCGTTTTGGTTGGTTGCAGTAGCCTACATCGTGTTGCTAGCGAGCACCCAGCAAAAATAAATTCCGAATGGCAGTTCCAGTGAATTAACTTCTGTGCTTTTAGTTACATCCTGGCGGTTGGCTTTGTGAGGAGCGGAAGATGGGCATCTCAGAAGTGTTGTATGTGAATGAAGTTCGGGTCCATTAATGAAACCTCCACATCTCTCACACCTTCTAATGGCCACCTGTCCTGCAGATACCTGTGAAGTGTTCAGGGATGACTTACAGAAGCCCCCCTCCCACACACACATACACACTCCATCCCATTCACAAGCGAAAATACGATAAATTACCCACAATTCCTCTGAGCCTGAGCAGCAGCAGTGCAGAGCCAGATTGAATAGCCCAGGTGGAACCCTCACAATGGAGATCCCAAATTACCACCCCCCTCCCATCCAATATCTGCCTTCAACACCCCCCTCCAGGGTACAAGACCCTCTCTTGACTTTCTGTGCCACCGGCCTGCCCGTTACCAGTCATTACCTGTGCAGAGGTCAGTGAGGAAATTGGTCTGCGGAGGAGGAAATGAATAATGTTGTGTATCTTGTGAAAATGTGGCCACATTTTTGCATTGCGACGCTTCCACACTCGTGTGAGTTCATCGCTTATTTGCCGCCTGTTTGTTTTATATGCGTCCCTGTGGTTCACACGATGCTGTGTTTTTTCTCCTGGCCAAAGAGATGTTCGCTCACTCCCAGGGTACCCAGGGGCATTCTGGGGGAAAAAAAAGCAGCCCGCCTCAGATCCTGTAAGCGTCTCCAGGATGATGGACAGTGACGGTCTCCGGGGGGGGAGAGGGGGGGTTCATGGAATACTGTGAAGCCCAGGAAGAACAGATACCTCAAACCCCCCACCGCCCCCCACCACAAAAAAGGTATGCCCTACGCAGCACGAAACGTGCACCCACCCTCCACTGGGGGGAGCCGTCAAAGAGGACGTCCTGTTCACCTTTGCGGCTGATTAACGACACTCCCCAGCGAAACCTGCTGACTGCATGGGGTCCTTCATTCCACCCCCTTTGTCAAGCCATGGATCCAGGGAGGGTCGGGGGGGGGGGGGGGGGAAGTGAAAGTTTAAACTGGTTTAAGTTCCAACCGCTGTTATGTCGCCTCGGAACCCTGCGATGCTAATCGAGGGATTTCCTGGCCCAGCCAGCGCTGACCCGCGCCCGCCTGCCTCCATCTTACCAACATGGAGATGCCGGCCTCGCTGCCACATCTCCTCCTTCCTCTCCTTTTTCCTCCCTGTTTTCTTCGTCTTAAATAGCTCTTTGTTCTCCGCTGCATCTATTTTTATCCCCAGCATTCATAGGAGGAGCGATGACGGCGCCCAGGAGATTTGCTGGTCGCCATGGCAACTGCATCCGAAGCGCGAAGTCGAGCGGACGTGCCCGTCACACGGCGCCCCCCGCCTCGCTCCGTCCCGCCCGCTTCCGGGCTCCACTCTCCCCCCTCCCCCCACATTCGTTCCTTTATGTCTTCTGTCCTTCGGTTCCACGTAGTATCTCGCCACCTAGGGGAATCGCCCCCCCCCCCCGATCTATCTCTCTGCCCCAATATCCCAAATTTTCTAAAATTAATCTACCCCATCACAGTACTACGGAGGCGGGGGGGGGGATGTGATTGGCTGCCATGCGTTACGCCCCCGGCGACAGGAGGGCCCCTGTGTGCCGGTCGGATCAGCGGTGCAGTTGGGGGGGGGGGGGTTTCCCCGTCTCAATGTCAGCCGCAGGATCTCCTTACGTTTCTGTTTCCACTTATTTATTTATTTCCTGCATTCGACTGAACGACACCCCCATTCCGGGTGATAAAGGTCACGAGACTCCCCCCTCCCCTAGTCACGTGTCCCACAGGGCCACTCCGACACACCCGCCACCACTTCGGGACATGGCACCGCTGCCGTACATTTTGCCGGGCCCTTGCCCCCTCCCCGGCCGCCCCGGTGTGGCTGAAAGCCGCTTCATCTCCGCGGGACACTGGTGCGGCACAGCTGATGGACAGATAAGAACGGAGCTGGGAGCATGACAGAAGCGGGACGAGCGCCGCTTTCCTGGAGTTTCCGTGAGCGTGCGTGAGACCGGAGTCCCTCGCCGCTTTCCTGGAGTTTCCGTGAGCGTGCGTGAGACCGGAGTCCCTCGCCGCTTTCCTTCTGTGGCGGACGGCGTGCGGCAGGACTCGGAGAAGGAAAACGCCGGAAGACGCCGGAAGCGGTGTCTGTCTCCACGGCTGATTAGCGTTATTCTTTTTTTTTTTTTCTTCCAGAAAAAGCTGAAAAACAGGCCTGGAGTTTTTTTTTTTTACGAATTTAATTTTAAATAACACCTCTCAAATGCACATGCACTCCCTCCACCCTCATTACGAGGCGTTTTTGTTGTTTCGTTCTTATTCTGTGTCTTAGTCAGCTATCTGGGGTCATTCGCGAGGGCGATCAGAGTTATAGTTAATGATTTTTTTGGTGCCGATGCATTGGGTACTGGTGTTCGATTGACGGCGGAATTTAAGGCCTGTCGGATAAGTCTCCTCTGAAGATCTCTGGTGACATTGTTGGGGTCCTGTGGACTGGGGGGGCACGGTGTGTATGTGTGTGTGTGTGTGTGTATGCGTAACAACACGTCCAGCATATTTATGACCAAATAGGACCGGATATGACTGGATATGACCAGATATGACCGGATATGATCAGATATGACCAGATATGACCATTGCTCGAAACTGATAAGGCAAGTGAAGGTAGAGGAAGGCATTTACATCCCAAGGTGACGCCACCTTTGCGCTCCTAACGACAGCCCTTTATGGGCCGGCTGACCCTGCTTTCTCAGAAATGTGCGTCGCTTTAGAAAAAAAAGTCTGCTAAACAGACAAAGTGTAAAGTTCTGCACAATAATGAACTGTATGCAAGACGACCCCAGAGCGGGACAATCTCTTACACAAGTCACCTCAGGAAATTCAAGAGAATTTTCTAGAGAACGAGAAAATGAAAGCCGATTGAAAAAATAGTGCCCCTAGTGGATGGAGGTCGACTTACGCTTCCTTGAAAGTGTTCAGCAGAGGACATGGGGGATGTCACCATGGGGACAGCTGCTGGTGGGGGGGGGGGGGGGGGTCACACACTGAGGCTCTTTATCTTTGATGTATCCAATACAGATGTGACTGGTCACACTAATTAATCACAGCCATTGATCACCCTGCCCAGCCAGCCATGCCGATGTGGTGCATTTCCACGTCGGCGAGCAGACTAATGAGTGTGATGTCGCATGCCGATTCGTGTGGCGTCGCCGGGCGAGCCCCTGCTGTCACTCTCACGGGGTGTTTAGGGCCACGGTGAGGCTGTGTATTTCCCCCCCCCCCACATGTACGTTCAGTGCACAGCAACTGATATGGACCAGGCCGTGACAGGAAACAGCAGATGTTCTTGTGAACATCTTTAAAGCCGATAAGGTTCCATCACTGACGATTCGGCTGAGGATCACAAATCTGTTTGGAACTGATTTCAGATATGTGGTTTGCATACAAGGTTGTTTAAATTACAGGACAGACCTGTACGTGTTTTAAAAAGGGCAAGAAATTCAAATCAAATATGGTGGATTCAGGAAGTGTGTGTGTGTGTGTGTGTGTGTGTGTGTGTGTGTGTGTGTGTGTGTGAGCTTATATACTCTGGGTGTGTTTGTGTGAGCGTATATACTCTGGGTGTGTGTGAGCGTATATCCTCTCGGTGTGTGTGTG
>JAODLC010000066.1:2357097-2377273 GCA_026781145.1 Hippopotamyrus pictus | reverse complement strand
AGCCATGGGTCCATAGCCAATCACAGCTCAGCCATGGGTCCATAGCCAATCACAGCTCAGCCATGGGTCCATAGCCAATCACAGCTCAGCCATGGGTCCATAGCCAGTCACAGTTCAGCCCGGGGCCAGCTGTTTTGCACAGCAATGTCTATTGCTGAATAACATTGTGCAAATCCACTATTTCTATTAATGATTATTTTTCTGTATTTTGCTTTCATAATGGAGTCACCTTCCACTTGGGTTTTTAAATAACCGGGCACCACCCATCTGGGTGTTGATTTTACTGGGACAGCCCAGCTGGGTTTTGAATAAACTTGAGACCACCCACCGGGGATTCCAAACACCAGTGGACTGCCCAGTTGGGCTTCAAGGGCCACCAATTTGGTTTCGAGTCAGTCGCTGCTGCTACAGCTCCTGAGTCATCCGATCGCGCTAATGGTAGCATGTGGCTAGTGTGCCATGTTATCCTAAGGCACATGCTAGCACCTGGTCGCTAACACATCATTAGCATCTCCGCCGCTGCTGTTCCCGTGCCCAGTGTAGCGGGGTGCCATGCGCTAAGAAGACGTCCGGCAATTTATGGGCTGCGAGTCGCGTCCCGCCAGGCATTAAAATTACAATGTGGGAATGGGGAGGTCAGGCTGATTCTAGGTAGCAGCTTTCAGAGAGATGGCCTTGGGGCTTCAAATTCAATGGAGGATTCTAGAATGACGCAGAGCAGATATACCAGAGCGGCAGTTCCTTGTGTCACTTTTCTGGGATTTTCTAAAGGCCAGTTTATTGGAGATTCCGGACTGAGGATTCCCATGCGTATATGGCATCCTGTGTGCGGGCTGCGTGTGACGCGGCTAAAACATCCCCAGCCCCAAACCCTGCTATGACTCATCCTGGCCCACTCTCGTGCCGACCGCGTTGGGAAAGACCCTCGGGCGTGATTTCGCTCCCAATTTAGTGGCCAGTGAAGTACAGGACACAGAATCTTCCAGGCCTGGGAGCTCTTAAAGCTTAAAGTGACAGTGACAGTCTGTGCGAGGGGTGTGCGAGGTTTATATTACATTGTGGGGACCAAATATTCCCCACAATGTATTACGAATCTGCTATTTTTTTTTCAGGTCCCCACAAGGATCTGTGAATGCTAGTCAAAAAAAAGGAAAAAATGCCAGAAGTCTCATATTTTGTTTGGTTACTTATGGTTAAGGTTAGGGCTGGGTAGGGGTTAAGGTCGTCAATGAATGGAGAGTCCCCACACAGGTGTGTGTGTGTGTGTGTGTGTGCGCGTGTGTGAACGTCCTGGTGTGTCCACGCAAAGAAGGATGTAAACTCGTCATGTATAATTCAATAACCTATAACATGATTTATTTTATTATTAGCTAAATATATGTCCCTATAAATACCAGATTAGCATTTTTATGTCAGAGTCCAAGGATTCTAGGACTGTTTCCATTTTTTGTTGGCTAGCTGTTTTTTTCCGTTTAATTTGTTCCGAGAAAGCCACTGATGGGGCGAGGCGGGGGGGGGGGGGGTCATCGATTGACTGACTGATAGTGTGGGGGGCTGTCATGTCCGAGAGAGCTGGGTGCTTTCCACCAGGGGCAGTGTCTCACACAGCTCCTGAGCGGGTCTCTCCACACCGACCTGATGCCACATTAGCAACATCGGTCAGTTAAAAAATGAATAACAGCCAAGATAGTCGACGTGCATAAATAACTGTGCATATACGTTCTCAACGATCATAAATGAATATGCATATACATTCACATCCATCGCTTTTCTGTACTGATCATCCAGTACAGAGCGGCAATGAATCTGGACCCTTTCCTCAAATGCACAGGGCCCAAGACATGCCACCCCTGCACAGGATGCTGTATTCACCAAAGAACCAAAACATAACCACATGAAGCGAATAATGTTGACTATCTCGTAAAAATTATGCATGTCAAGTTCTGGGATATATTAGACGGTAAGCTGGCATTCGGTACTTGTGCACTGATTGCAGAAGGAATGGGCAAGGGAACAGACATGGGTGACTTCAATTAAGGGCCAAATCGTTATGGCCAGATGATTGGGTCACAGTATCTCCGAACCTACATGGCTTGTGGGGTCCTCACAGTCAAAGAAGAGCAAAAGTTCAATCCGTCAACAGGGCTGTGAGTGAGATGTGTGTTTATATATATAGGCTATAAAGTATGTAAATATACACAGACGTGGTCATCCACAGTGAACCCAACTGTTCTGAAAACTAATATTGTCTTTCCTCTGGTTTGTTCTTGTTGACCTTGGTGAACTGGCACAATCTAACCATGCACCAAACTAACTAAGTAACCAACTGCAGCAGCCGGCTGCAGCAAGTCGACAGCACATGGAAGTCATTTTTCCCCTGGGGGGTTGATGGAAGTTATTAAAGGGGCCCTATTTTTGCTTCTCTGTTTTTTTTTTTCTTCTTTCCTTTAGTGTGTTATATACTTTTATGTATGCAAACGGTCTGCAAAGTCTTAAGCCCCATGGTATATGCGAAGGGGAGAAACTCTCACCACAGAATCCACTCTTCTCCCATCTGCCTGAAACGCCTCTTTTGGAGTTCCAGCCCTTACTTCCGTGACGCGGTGAGGTCACCTCGTAACATGATTCTTATTGGTCGCCTACCTGCAAGGATCCGTCTGCAGAATGCAGAACGTGTAGGGAAATGCTGACCAATTGGGCAAGCTGTCCAATCGGAGCACACTGGGCTCATTGGGGGTGGGACTTAAAGCTGGAACTGAGCATTTTCGGACAGACGGTGAATAGAGATGTATGAGAAAAATGTGTTTTTGGGACACTGACGCGTGTAAGTCTGTTCTAGTAGACCCCAATAGTAAAGTTATGACTAGTGAGCGTAATACGACCACTTTAAAGGTACAGTGATGGACATTCCCAGCTCCTTACTACCCTCCCCAGACAACAAACTGTAGTCCCGGCAGATACGACGTGCCTAACTGTACCCCTTTAAAAAAGAAATACAGGATCAAAAAAACTTAAACTTATCAACAAAGTAATCTTTATCATTGAAGGAAATAAAAACTTCTGAATACGGGGCGATTCCTCCATTTAAAAAAATTACCAATCCAGACCTGTTATGCTAGTGGCTAAAAAGAGCGCGCAGATACGCATTCGCCTGCACTGGCACACGAGGCCCATTCGACATATGTGTGTCTGTTACTGCGGTTGGGGGGGGCGTTAGTTAGCTGAGATCACCGGGGTGAGGGACCGGAGAGGGGCGTGAAAACGAGCAGCTAGTTTGGGTCTTGATTAGAACCAGGGTTAAGTTGCTTAGGAACGGGGGTATTTCGGCGCAGCGGAATTCAAAGGAGCTCCTTAATTGCGGCCGTAGCTGCCCCGCCGGGTTCAGCACACCTGCCTTCCATCATTTCCGGAGCCCAGCGGCGAGGCGGCCCGCGCTTCTGAAATGCACCAGGCAGGATGTGCCCTTTGCGAGCCCCGCATCTCAGGACGCAACGAGGGCCAGCGCAGGAAAAGGGCGGAAAACCACTCAAAGCCGACTCCCCGCCCCCCGAGCCCCCCCATCACAAATTCTATTTTTATAACAATGTTATGTAAGGTAATTTATCTTGGGGAATTTAATTGACCTTACTTGAGGTGCTGGTGTCCCGGGACAAGGTGACAGTAAGATTAATGCCTGATCAGTCGCCCGGCCCACGTCGAGGACTCCTGGAGGACTCAGCGTACTGAGTCTTTACGTCGCCTAAGCTTGCCCCTATTCCCTCCCCCAACCCATACCCCTGTCTGGGAGGATTCGGGAGGGTGTATGGGAAGGATCACACCGAAAGATCCCACCGGCCATCGTCTGATTTCCACGGCATCCAACTTAGACCGCTCATAGATCCTGTGGCTAAGTGCTGCTCCCTACAAAGTGAGCTGACAGACTAAAAGGGTCAACAGACACGTAACCTTTGACCTTTGACCCTTCATGAGGACGAGACCTGGCGATCAAGGCGACTGGGGCAAAACACTTAGCGCCACAGCTCACTATCGAAAGCAGAAACACCTAGAACCTTAATGAGTGAAGCAGTACGTATTTTTCCCCATGACGGTTCGTTTTGCAGGTTTCAGGTACACAAATGGACTGGGGGGGCGAGCTTGTGGATTTCTAATCCTGGTGGTTGATGGTGCTGCGACACCAAGGCTGAGTCATTTTAAACCCCCCCCCCCCCAAAAAAACACATGGCTTTCACTTTTCCGGAGGGGGTAGCACGTGGCAGAGGAACAGCAGGGGTGACATTATCACTCATCCCGTGCTGCTAACTGAGAGACAGAGCGTCTGACTCTCCCACCATGGCCCCGCCTCTTGGGGACCATGTGACCACGGTGGCAAACCACATGCCACTGCATCGCCTCACCAGGACAGAAGGACAAACACCTCAATTCCTGCGCCTGCAAAAGCTGAATATTTAGATGTATTTTTAGCCGCTCAGCTGACGCGGGCGTCCAAAGCAGAATACCGTTTTGCCTGCTGGATATTTGACTATTTTTTTAATTGTTTAAAAAGTTAAATGGCAGTAGAGCAGGACCTTGCCCTCCCTGGGAATTCGCATCAACAACCTCCAGGTTACCAGGTCGTGTCCTTTGTCACACAGCTCGCAACAAACAAAAATCTTGGCTCATCAGAACATAAGGGACTTGGTGGGGGGGGGGGGGGGCTGTACACAGAAATACAAGCATTCCAATAGGAAGGGGTAAATTAGCCATGATTCTCACCCACAAGAGGTGACAAAGCCGGCAAACAGTCCAATGGAATGGATTAAGTAGCCCATGATCCTCTCTGGCAAGATGTGGAGAAATTCAGCAAGCAGACAGAGTGGATGGGCAAAATTACCCATGATCCTCTCCGGCAAGATGCAAAAAAGCCAGCAACTAGTCAGAGGGGATGGGCAAAATAACCCATGATCCTCTCCTGCAACATGTGAAAAAGTCAGCAAGCAGTCAGCGGGGATGGGGAAAATTACCCATGATCCTCACTGGCAAGATGTGAAAAAGCCAGCAAGTAGTCCACTGCGATGAGCAAAGTTACCCATGATTCTCCCCGGCAAGATGTGACAAAACCAACATTTTTGTCCAAAGGGAATATAGCACACAGTTTACCCATTTAAACAGCAAAGTCCCACTGGGGACTTTAGCCAGCAGCCTCTGTGTTTTGAGTCCAGGCTTGCTAACCGCTAACGTACCAGCTGCTCCCAGACACTCCATTGCTTTGATGCTTGTATTAGCAGCTGCAGCAGTCGCCCAGGGTTAAATCAGCCAACAGAGTTTTCCTTTGCTTGTCTTTTTGCATACACTGTATGACTTTGCAGTTATTTTGCTTACTGGCAGTTGTTCTGCCATGCTGCGGTCAGGCAGTTATCTAGACATGCTTCTTTTGATCGAAGCACGTCTGTCTTATTGCGTCAGTTTTCAAACAATTCTGCCAAAGTTTTTTTTTTTTTTTTTTTACAAACGACACCCTTCCCGTTTGACCTGTCTGTCCTGTTAAATGACTTCACTTTACATTTTTTGGGTGCCCAATCACCCCTCGTGCCCGGTGAATAATTTAAGCTAAGATTCTGTTCACTAACAGGGTGCCACCATTCTGCAGTGCATCATGGGAATACAAATTGGTCGATATAAACATATTTAATGACTGTAAGTGAAGTAGAACAAAATCAAACCTACAGTTTTGTGGATGTGAGTTTCTGTATTGTGATTGCAGTGCATATAACGCAGTGTTTGTGGTGGTACAGTAGAGTGATGTTGGACTAACTGGTATGGGTTAGTCCAGCATTGACTAGGTAAGTCTGATCATTGTCTGAAGAACACTGGGAGGTCTGTGTGATGGATCTATGCAGCTGACATGTTTTTGGAATCTGTTGTGGCTGTTCTTTTATGGAGCACAGGCAGCCCAGAAATCGTAGCAGAGACACTTGTGCACCAGAGTGACACCTAGGTCCTCTGGGTACAGCGTGCCGTGCTCATGCAGGTGGAGCGTCCCCTTGGATGAAGCTCCGGAAAGTTCCATGGATGTCTGCTTCAATTTGCTTTCCTCACAGACCTGTACCCCTTTGGGATAAAGATCTTGCTCTGACTGCTGCAGGAACATATATACTGTAAACCTAGGTGGAATTAATATCAACATGCATTGAACATTATAATCAATAAAATTCTTCAGCCATTATGTGGTGAGTCTGGAAATATGAACAAGTGCATATTTACTTTAAAACTATGTGTTTAAAATTCCACTAAATGAAGCTCAGATGTATGAAGTGAAATTCTCAATTGTCCACACGTGATATAACTGATCAGTAACCTGAATGGAGAAACCTGGTTCTTCTGGATGGTGGACAGACCCAGAACATAGTGTCTGGAAAGTGAAAAGGGGGGGGGAGGTGGTTTAACAGCCCTCTTGGGATGCCCCTGGAAGGTGAAAGGAATAACATATTAAACTTACACAAGCACAGATGAACCCACGAGAGCCTGACCTCTGCTTCTGCATTTTCACATCCCCCCCCCCCCCCAAAGACATTCTGTAGAATACAGTACAGAATTATATATAGCATCATATAGAATTGTAGGTGTATGTGTGTTGTGTGAGGTGTCCTTTGACTCAACTTGTTCCTTTCCAAGTCCCTCGCCCTTGTCCCTCCCCCAAAAAACATCCATTCACAAATACAGTTGGGTCACAGTTAAACTGAATGTGTATAATATGGAGGTATGGTTGTGCAGGGGGTGTATCTATAAATCCTGGGTCACCTTGCCCCCCACCCCCATTAGGGATTTTGCCCCAACAGTAGATTTTGAGGGCGCAATAAAGTTCTGGGCCCCCTAAATCTGGCAGGGTATCCATGCCCCTCTGACACCCCTTAGTATCCAAGGTATGTTCTGCGTACAGCCCTAATGATTCATGACAAAGAAAGCGTATCTCAATGCCAAAAATGCAAAGATCGTACTTGGCAATCACACTTGGTCTTGGCAAGACTGGTCTTGCTAACGTGCCTTCCAAGAATGAAAGAATGGGATTGGTCCAAGAATGAACTTCGGGCGCAACAAATAATGGGACTGGTCTCATTTGGTGAAGATGCAACTAATCCATGATATTTGGGGCGGAGCAATGACATGCGGCAAGTTTCACCATCCTCTGTTCTTCTGTTCTTGAGTACTGGAATGGGTTTTTGGCAAGAGAAGGTGACGTAAAATGGGTACACGAGACCATAAGTGTGGTCAAGTACACATATTGAGAAACTCCTTTTCAGAGCAGAGAGGGAGTGTGCAGTTAAAGAACTCACCAATCCAAAGGCAGTTTGCTGACTTCTGGCCAATAGCAAGAGGGTATGTTGGCACGCAGCACACAAACTTGGCCATGCTGCGTGCTGACAATGGTCAGCACAAAACCAGGCGAATCAGCTGCACTCTTTGTAGGGCCTTCAAAGGTTTCGAGTTTAAACAGACACCCTTAATGCTGTACCATGTCTCTGCGAGCGCTGGCCTGCCTATCGTGCTTGAAGCCCCTTCAGCTCCTTCTTCTAAGAGCCATATGCGGAATCAGCTGTGCTATCTGTCAGTCATAAGCAAGGAGCACTGGAGCAAAGGAGGCCTCCATCCAACCACATGCCAATTCTTCCATATATAAATATTACCTCCTCAAGGCCCTGATGTGGGATGCGTTATGTAACAGCCTATCAAATATTCATGAAGTAAAATGAGCATGTGCTACACTTGTAAATTTAATTGAATTTAAAAGGTCCAGTTTAAAAAAAAAAAGTCCTGCAGGACAAAGTTTATTTGCTAAAAATAACTCATTTGAAACAAGACTGTCGGGTGACGACTTACACGAAAATCACGGCCTGTGACTTTGGATGGAGCGTGGGCACGGAGTTACGTTTCGGTTAAATCCTCGATGAAGGTGCACGGGCCCTTCTCGGCTGTCATGCTCTAAGAACTCGTCCCTGTCCTTGGCGAGAGACAGAAATTTCGCGTGAGCGGCAAAAGAAGCGGCCCTCGCTGCGGATTGGCGGTAAGACCGACCGCTCAGTTGTGGCTCGAACACAGCCTTCTGGGTTTACATCCCAGGATGTTTATAGGATCAGGCCGCACGTCACACGCATTGGCTAAGATCTGAGCATTCCGGAAAGTACCCTGAGGGAACTCATGAGCACGTGATTCTTTACAAGCCCAACTTGTTAAGAAAAACACAATCGAATGGTAGCAGCTGTGTTCTGTCTAAGTTTATCACTCTTTGTAAGCTTACAAAATACTTATAACGACACAGCTGCTAGAAGTCTTGTGAAAATTACAACAGGCTTCTACAGTAAATCCTGATGCAGGTCTTTAAGACGACAAATTAAAAGCCTATAACTTTAATTTGCAACAGATTAAAATCAGATTTGTTTTGGAATAAATTCACCCCATTCGAGCCTTCGGTGGTATTTATGTGCTTAAACGTACATGCAAATTTATGGTCCGGGTGAGTACCGAGTTTAAGACCGGATTGATTTGTAAACAAGCGGTTACTGTGGGGAGTAAATTTCACTGACAAATGGTACGGTTTGATTAAGCTCGATGACCGGCTTTTGAGATTTCCTGTTGCCCACGAGAACAACGTCCTGTCTTGACGTCAAGCTGACAAGACTTACATTAGTTTTAACCACAGACTTGTGACTTTATAAATGTGAGAACTGTAAAGTGTGAGATCTACAGTCACACTTTCACTGGCCCACGAAGAAGGAAGGTACTTAGGAATCACACAGATTACGTCGTCATGTTTATATGGAAAAATGAACCTACGGGGGTCACATTAACTTACGGTCAAGATGATTTATGACCATTACTCATACAAAATATATTTACTTGATCCTTCACCTGGAATAGAATTTAATAAGATCTATGAAAAGAATTGAACCAATTTAGATAAACATACGTATGATATTTTCCATTGCTCACATTTAAATGACAATTTCATTTTTTTGTGACCTTCATTTAATAGTATATTTACCCTGTCAAAAATATTACATATATATTTGTCAGCAGGTGCAGTTCATGAGCTAGACAGTAAACAATCATTTTCTTAGAGTATTAATGGGTAATTGTTGGACTTGGCTAATTCATCGGAATTATTAACAATGGCTCATGTGTATTCCTTATGGGAGCAGTTGTCCCCATTGCTTTTCAATGACCACATCTACTGCACAACCATTTTACATATAATGCCTTTTCCGAAAGTCCCACCACCCAATCATGTAGATGGCAGCAGGAGTAGGAAGATGGATAATCTGATGGATTATTCCGCAGAATTGGCTGGTTTAGCTTTACTGCAGACGAAACATTGCATTGAAGTCTAGGGCTTCTCTGATTTGCACCCCCCCTCTGGATGTTCATGTAAAACATGATGCTGCATCACGCTGTATAAAACAGTAGGTGATTAACAATCCCAGAATGCAAAGCTATTCATATTCCCATAAGTTTCCTTTGCATGCCAAACGCCCTCTTATACAATGACCACAACAGACCGATATAACATGAGGGAATCGCTCAATGGGTGTCATTTAAATTACTCGTAGGCCTGTAGGATTACGCCTGTAAGAGACGCCACGAACATATCCAAGAGATATCCTTGGACAAGACTTTGGATCACGCAACTTACAGTATCAAGGGAACCTTCACTATTTCTTGGCCACTTGTCTGTACGTAAGTTTCAGTGGACGTTAAATGCGTTGGAAAACTCCTGAAAACAAAGTGCAAACTCCTGACATGTGAGATGCAATTCCGGATGTGCTGGCGTTTGACGTGTGTAAAAGACGGCGGTCGAGTGAGATCGTGGGCAGCAAAGCAGGTGGCGTTTGGAGTGAAGAGGAACAGCATCCATGAGTCCAAGAACGGTAATGCTAAGTGCTTTTTAGCCTTTAGTTAGCGACTCCTGCTTTCGCTAACAGGACACGTCAACATTGCAACACACAATCTCATCGAGGCTAAAAATACACATCCAGATGCTTTCAAGTTGCCATGCGATTCATGACGTACCCTGTAAAGACGACCTATCCTACCACGCTTCTGTGTTTGAGCTACATACATATACATTTCAGATGCATGTAATGTTTTCCGTGGAGGTGTCATTAAATATGAGCACACAGGATAGTTCATTGCACCAGTTCTCCATGCCCAAGGCACAGGTGTAAGGCTATGATGTCACTCTGTCAAAATCGCATTGATAATGCGACGCAGCCTTGCATCAGTCGGGTTCGCTTTGGCCGATCACCAAAAAGGAGACCTCGTGTCATGCTTTCCATTTCCGGAATCCCATTCGAGCGACAATCCCACTTTCTCCCACCTGAGATGCACCTCAAACGGCATCAGCGAAACCACGGTATCTGACCCCCCCCCATGGTGGCAGTCGTTCACACCAGAAACCTTCGAAGGCCTGATTCCTGGCACTCTGCGCGTTCGCTCACGCGAGCAAGCATTTCGACGCGGCCTGATGATGCGGCGAGACCTTCTGAGACGGACCTTGTGTACGCGTTACCCTTAACAAACAGGAATATTTTGAATAACTGCATCACGCCCCACTGTAGGGCGTAAAATTGCCGTCTTCCCTCTGCGTGGAGTGGTGCCGTCGCTGGGGGCCGCCCTCGTGGGCCCGCCTCTCAGCAGGAAGTGCGGGAAGCGGCCCACTTTCAAACATCACCCCCCCCCCCCCCCCCCCCCCAGCTTCAGGGCAAATCGCCCGGGGTCCTACCCTACCCCCGTTTCCTATTCATTTATCTATTTATAGCTTTATGGCCATTGTAATGTCACGGCACACGGGCCTAATAGGGGACTCCGCGGCGGAGAGGGAAGGCTCTGCTTTCCATTTCGCTTTCCAAACACGCGTCCGCGCCCGTTATCCCCCCGCGCGCTCCACAGAGGCGAACAGCCCTCCTCGACATCTAAAAGAGGAGGAGATGGAGGCGCGCCGGGTAGAGGAGGACCGCCAGCAGACGGCCGGCGAGCTGGCCCCGCGATCCTTTCAGGAACTGCTGTTTGCGGTCATGTTTTCTTTCTCCCGACCCTTAAATGCGGCCGCGTGCGCCGAGAAGCGTCCACTCACAGAATTTGAAAATACTCCCAGCGCTATTTTATATATATTTATATATTACATATATTTTTTTTCCTCTGTGTGTACCGAATACAGGCTGCAAGCAGTCACGCAGCTGTTTCCATGGCAATATCTATCTGTGAGGAGAATTCATTAACCCTTTCCGGTGGGGTTTACTCGCAGAAAATTCCATGCAGCATACAGATCAGCGGACCGGCAGGACTGGTTTCGACTGGTTTCGACTGGTATTGACTTCCTCTCTCGCAGGTGAAGACATCTCCTGTTCGTTCAGCTGTCAAGGATCGCTGTGTGTAAATCCACGTGTGTTCCTGCCCCTAATACCTTCAAGCCGTTATTGCTGGCAGTGTTTATAGGTCTCGAAAATGGCGCGCACACCCCAGCGATTAATGATTCCCAAATACAATCTGATGCATGTGGCTGCCGTTCCCATTACCCCCCTCCGTGTTCCGGACGTCCGGATCGAAGGCTACGCTTCCAGGTCGACGGCAGCCCCGGCGATATTATGAATTCTGCTCCGCGCTCATTGATGAAAGCGAGAATGCTGGTGGCGAAATGGAAAGGGGAGACATACACAAACAACTGGCGAAAAAGAGAAGACCTAGCGGAATCTAATAAAAAAATAATCATTAAACCGGAAGCCGACGGACACTGCTTGCTAGTCCAGCGAGGATCGTCCATCAGGCTGAGGTCTCGCACACGGATGGGCCTTTTGTCCGCGGTCATGCGAGCTCCAACCTAACCAACCTCCTCCACACCCACCCTAAGAACCTCTCCATCTATCCTGGTCTGTACGGTGGTGCTCTGATGCATTGACCCGACCCGTCTGGGTAACGCTGTCTCAGCTGCCTTTACGCGTCACGCACACATGGACCCTTCATAAAGTGATCCATCTCCCCACTGAACGTAGACCTGATGGAGTCTCTAATAAAGACATGAGAAGGTCACTAAGATAAGGCGACAGCTGCAGACTGTGATCAAGCCCCCCAACCCACCAAAACTAGATCCCGCTACTCGCACAGTTCAGGTGAAGGACGCGAAAAGCATACACAAAACGCACTTATCAGAAAGGCTCACCTGGTAATGAGACTAGGTAATGCATTCCAGCAAATATCCAAGTCGCTGAGACGCGTAAAAATAAAAACACGATAATTTGCGCAGTTCTAAAATTTGCTTAATTCTAAAATTGTGCGGTGGCCCCCAACCATGAGGCTCAGCCAATCAGAGCCAGCAGCCACGGTCAGGTGACCCCCCCCCCCCCCCCCCGCATGATAAACTATGCTAGAACCCAGTCAAAGAATAATCCAAACTTATTCCAATATCTTCAAAACAATGTATAAAGCAAAACTACCAGAGATCTAAACGTTTCAGGAAAAAAAAAAGACTAAACATCAACCAGTACGTTCTCTCTCTCTCTCAGGAAAAAAAACCATGACTGTTTTTGGGCAACATGTAAAAATAATGCATTTTCATCTCTCCAATAACCCCGAAGACTAAATAAAAAACTAAAAACAGTCCCTGTTTGCCTCTCTGGGGGCTGAGCTGGGCTCCTGCGATCAAATTAAACACGAGACATTAATGGCAATTACATCTGCTGTTTGGCAAACCGGAAGGACACATATGCATCTTACCATGGAGAAATGAATGACAGAAATTTACATTCACTCTGCATATTAGCTGACAGACGCTTAGGACAATACATTAGCTTGTTGGATTCTAAATGGACGAGATTAAATAAATATATTTGTTAAATCTGTCAGTCTCGGCGGGCACCATTTTGCAAAGCCGCTTCAGGAGCACAACTGCTCACTGTGCATGGGATTATGTATGAAGCGTTGGGCTTCTCTCGATGTAAGCATATCATTGCCATATTATCACAGGGCCAAATATATTGAAATTCTGACCATTGAAAACAGATACTGGGGTTAAACATTAATGAGAAAACGATTCCAAGGTCTTCCCTGGATACGAACGGCTTTGTATATTTACTTAATTGAAGAATGTTTCAGTATTTCAGCTGTTTTTTTACGAACCACTGGAGAAGTGTCCCCCCTCGGCGGAAGAAGAGGCAAAAGTGTGGATGTGGCCTTTGATGAATGTTTTTTTATAAGCAATGAATGTTAATCCTTGCGTTAAGTTTGTTTTAAGGTGTCTCCAGATCGATATATTTTATGCTGCACATAAAGTGGGGGGGGGAGGCAATTTAAAATTAAAGGTCACCATGGAATTTCCTCCGCAATTTCCTCTCAAGCTTCACGGAATTCATTTAAAACTGTGTCACAGTGGAAACGAGGATTTTTTTGCACCTGCCGCTGCGGGGAGTAAAGCGGGATTTGGTCAAAACATATTCTTAAAATATGCAAGATGCTTAAAATATCACAGATCTTGGCGAAGTAAAGGGTTAGCCTGCCTTTTACATTAATCTCTAGTAACGCTTGGCAAAACGGAAAACGCTTCCTTTTGCCATTTCCAAAGGACACAGAGGCCACAGCACACGACCGGTAAGTAAGTTGGAAAGGGTGAGCTGTACTGGGAAAGAGAGGTGGGAGGCAAAAAGAGACACACTGGGAGTGACTGGAAGGCACGGATGTATTTAGCGTGTGATGCTATTTATATTTGAGGGGTGAAGCTGACCTAGTAACTCGCACGCCTTATGCAACATGTGAATGGGAAATAAGGGACATGCCCCGCCCACATCTTGGGGGCTCAGCCAATCAGAGCCAGCTGCCACAGTCAGGTGACCCCCCCCCCCCCCACCCCGCAATAGGCATGCTGGCTTCCCGTCCGCAGAGAGCAGGCTCAGGGGATACGTCTGGCACGCCACCTGGCCGCACTGTCTCATCTGATAAGGCCCCGCGGGCTCCCCTCCGGCACAGCGCGAGCTCGGCATCCCAGAGCGCGCGGGAACAGGGCGCGATTCGCCAAGGCCCCTCTTCGCGGGAATGTCAGATGTGAAGCGAGTGCTGGCGCGCAAGGAAAAAACCTGGCTCAGATGAGATCAGGTTCTATGATGCTATCTGGACCGTGTGACCAGTGCGGTATGATGTTGGCGCATGTGTGTGTATCGGGGGGGGGGGGTCAATGTAACCATCAAATATAAGGATGATGCTCGAGGACGACCCCCAGGGGACATTTTACCTAATCAACCAGATGTCTCTTCAATTCCCCCGCCCCCCCCCCAACTAGAATTGTCAAGCAACATCATACCCTTGGGCTTCTAGAATTCTTCAGCCAACAAGTTCAAAGGAGTTCAGCAGTAAACAGATCACTTATCCCTGCTATATTAAAATACAACTATATTTAAACTGTATTCTAAGCATGGTGAACTTGTTGAAAGCGACAGTTTTCTGTTTTCATTTCCGTTGCCAGAAGGCGTAAGAAGGACAAAACTACATAAATGCATTACTATTTCTGCGCATCGAGTGGTGATTTCCTTCCAAAACATCTGTTTTGCAACGGTTATCATGTCATAAATACATATGAATGCTTAAAAAAAATACTGTATTCGCATATAGTGCAATCGCATCTGTAACGTCAACAGTTTTAGACTTCATCAGAATTTCAGGATCAGATCACAAATGTGACCCCAGGGCACTAAATGCAGAAATATTTCCCTGCGATGCATTGCACGTGAGTTTGACATGCAATGGCTTCACAGCCACGCAGCTCTGCCTGAGTCTCAAATTAGCATTTTTTTTTCTGCTTGTGCACATTTTGGCCCTGATACAACTACCCTAAAGCCGTGATTTTAAAAAACACAGTCAAATAATGAGGGCAGGACCAGCTTTCTTATAAAATAATTCTTCTTAGAAAATTGCTGCCTTTATTAGTGTTCTAGGGTCAGAATCTGGGGGATTTCACCACATAAGAACAAGCTGCAAACAAACAAGGGACTGTGATGTTTCTCTCTCTCTCGCTCTCTCTCTCTCTCTCCCTCCAAACAGCAGGCTGTGATTTTGCCTTGAGTCAGCAAAGTCAGGAGCTTTCATCTGTTCACCATTTTGTGTTGAGGAAGTTATACAAAATCTCCTACAAAACAGACAAGAGTGAACACATCACAAAAACCACCGGCGCAACCCCCTACCCCTCTCCCCCCCCCTCCCCCATGTCTCCCCTATGTCTCCCCTACCGAACACACACACACACCTCACCGCTGTGCATGAAAAATGAAAATTGACATTACATTGTTCCCCCTGGAATTGAAGAAAGCCCTGACATCATCGCGTCAGGCGAGAACACAGGGTTGCCGTTGGTGGTCTGGGCTGCCCTCACGTGTGGCAGGTGCGCAGTGAGCGTCCAGCTAGCTGGGCCGACGTTGAAATTTCAGGAGGTGCAGGATTAAACGTCACACCGAGACATCTCGGAGATTCGTTATAAGTGTTTTTCGACACCGTAAACATCTTTTGTAATGATTTAATTGATTTATTGATAATCAACATCGGAGTCTTCGGCGATGGTATTTACTGGCACTCAAACCATGCATTCGTGTGGGGGCCCTGTTGGCCACAAACAGTCACTGATCTTTGGGGATGAGTGGGGGGGGGGGGTGAAGTGACTTTTTGAATGGGGTCCCAGAAACAACACCCCCCCCTCAGATGTGAATCATTCTCACTGGATGTACATCTTACTAGAAGTTTCGGTTCTCTCCTTAGAATTCCATTCTTTACATATTGGTCATAAAGTGACCATTGATCTATACACTTACTGTACATGGTACAGTAATGGGTGGGGGGGAGCGGCATGGTGGTTAGCACCTCTGGGACCTGGGTTCTCCGCCTGGGTTACATATGTGTGGAGTTTGCATGTTCTCCCTGTTCACCCTCCAGGTGCTCTGGTTTCCTCCCACAGTCCAAAGACATGCTGAGGCTAACTGGAGCTACTAAATTGCCCATAGGTGTGAATGGTGTGTGAGTGTGCCCTGCGACGGGCTGGCCCCCCGTCCGGGGTAGTTCCCTGCCTTGTATCCGTAGCTTCTGGGATAGCCTCCGGACCCCCCACGACCCAGAAGGATAAGCAGTTTGGAAAATGGATGGATGGTACTGTAATGCTCCTTAAGATGATAGATGCATGTACCCTCATCTCCAAGTTGTTCGCCTGTCACGCAGTGTTAGGCAGAGGTGCAGATTCCAGGTCCAGAGAGTACAAATCCAGACCAAGATTTTGTTTCAACCAACCAGTTGACTACTCTATGACCGTCACTCTTTATACTCAACTGGTTGGTTGAAACAAAATCTTGGTCCGGATTTGTACTCTCAGTACCTGAAGTTTCTACCTCTGGTGTTAGACATCTCACAATGATTGTTGCCTCCAAGGTGGTCTTCCAGTTAAATATGTTGCTTGTTAAGCAGAGACTTCTATACCCATCCAACAGCTGGTGAGGCACCATATCTTTAGGCACGAGAAATGAAACTTACAGTCCATATCAAAGGGTTGTAGAATCAACTTCGTGAGTGGAAGTCATTCCCTGGATCAGTGTACTTAAACCCAAATCTCTAGTAAAATATTACCTGTAAATCAGCTAACAAAGTCTGCTAATCAACTATCTTCAGTGGGAGAGAGGATAAAGTCTATGTGTTATAAAGGGATGGGTCTTAAAAGCCTTCATCTTGCTGTTGAAATATAGCCCAAGCCTAATGCTCCTGCATGTATCATGATCATCTTGTATCAACAGCAGACACACTGTTAAAGATATTGCCAAACAGGAAGTTGTCTCAAACACTAATGAACTTTTGTGCCATTTTTATTCACACTTGTATTCTCAAAAACAGAAAAAGAATGCAGTGGAGATATGGCCACACAATATATCTCCTGAGAAGTTTGGTGGCCTTTTTAAAGTGTAATCTGCCATCGAGATGGGTTTGGCGGAGCTCGACTGAGGGGATGGTGCCGTCGGTGAACGTGAAAAACAGCGACGTAAGCATTTTAAAGTTAATGAATGCGTGGGTCTGGATTAATTGCAGTGAATGGAGAGCAGACTGCTTGCTGATGCTGATTAAGATCGCAGTTTTCTATCGACTGATCTGACAATGTGGTCTCCGCTATTATAGATTAGCTGTTTTAACACTTTTTTTTTTTTTGTTTTGCAAACGTTACCTTCGCCGCTCGTGTGGCCAAGGCGGCTGGAAAAGGACGGGAAAGGCCTCGTTTTCCCGGAGTTGGGCTGCATCGATCAGTGTCCCCCCAGCCTCCTGTCAGGTTGTACATATCAACTTCCCCACCCATTTTGTGCTCTTGAAGTCGTAGCATCATTTTTTTTCCAAGCCACATCTTGTTGACGCAGCACTGGAGCCGGCAATGCCAACGTTTACGTGGGTGGCAGCTGAGGAATTGCTTCTTGTCTGACCGCCCACCTTAGCCTAGTCGAGACCCTCAGATTCTTGGACGACGGCGCCGCCCTTGTGGAAACGGCTGCTCCTGACGCCGCGATTGTCAAAATTAAGCAGAACTTCCATTCTCAGAACATCATGCTGTTATCTCTGTGTCACAATCACCCATACATGTCTTTTCCCACAACCCCTGGCAACAATTGCTGTCCCTTGTCTATTAGTGATTCGCTTGTCCCTCCTGAAGCATTTTTAATATCCACCCCCACGTTTTGCAGAGTAAGCTGTGCTCAGCATCGTCCTCTACCGTTTAATGCCTCGAACGCTTACACCTCCAGACCGTACGTAGCTTCTGAAGCTTCCTGTCTGCCAGATATCCCTCTCAACACGTTCTGCTTCATCTTCGCCCAGCTCGTTACTCTCCAATGCACCACATATCTCTCAGAATAAGGGTTAACTGCCAGGATCAATAAGGGTCGCCTGAGAAAATATGGATGGAAATATGTCACCCCCCCCAGCCACATCTCTGGCCAAATAAACAGAATCCACATTTTGACATAGTTTTCCAATGCAGACAACGATTTACAAATATTGCAGCATGTGGTAAGCTGTATGCAGGCAAACATAGTACATTATTGCTCAGGACTTGTAATCACCTGTTTAGATTAGCTGTACTTAGATCTGATCCCCTCACCCCAATATTTGGAGGTCTTCTTAAAGATTTCCATATTGCGCAGAGTATCCTTATATTGTTGTTTTAAAATTAATTTTATTAGAGGTATTAGCAGTGATTATGCAGATGATTTCTTGACAGAAAATTTCTTAAATAAAGTCTAATGCGTGTAATGGGCTCACTCGACTATTATGCGGCTTCTGACTGGCACGCGGGAGGTTTGCATGGGAATGGCAACCTGTGCAGAGAAGGTGCATGATGCACACACAGTATACATCCGCACAGAAGCGCATTTGCTCTTTAAATGTCTTCGCACTTAGCCTCCGAAGCACTCCTGCTCTGCATCACCGCTCGCGTGGTTGCTAAGCAACTGGCCAGCACATAGATTCCTACAGAAAGGCTCGACTCCCGAATAAAATACCCCCCGATCGCGCGTGCATTTAGTATGTACATATGAGCATGTTTCATAAAGAAGACCCAAGTGACACCAAATTGTGTGCATGCATCGCCTTTACGCGCGAAGTCACACAAAGACAGCCAGACTGCTGGTGCGCACATGCAGGCGACGTTCGCATGGCAGCGCGCGCATGTGAAGCGGAATATGTGACAATAATTAATATGAATACATGAAACATACGTTGCACGGTAACTCATCTTTTCCAACATCGACGTTGGCACCTTATTGGCATATATGCGTAGAAATACACCCGAATACACTCACAGTAATTTAATGGATTGTAGGAAGAATCGTCCCTAAACGCATCGTTTCTCTTCATTCCTTCGCGATCGGGAGCGCGGACAGGTTGCGTTCTTCTTCGTTAGCTTTCAATATTCTTTTATCGACATCAAGGTTTTACTCAACGCCTTTTTAACGTCGGCCTGCTCTTTGGTGTGCTTTATTTCCGATTTTGCCGGACTGGAAGTTCCATGCATTCAGTTTTTTACAGGTTGATTTAGACACAGCTTTTGTCGTGCTGTGCCATCATTTCGTTTGTGTATCATTTCATTTTGAAGAGCAGCACAACTTGCTAAAGCTTTGAATCGGGAGAATAAGCGCTGGAACACGGAAAGAGACCGGGCTTTCTATTTGGCTAGCGTTTTGGGCATCAGTTGCAACCGAATCTATAGAAAACTGAGATAATTAAAGAAAAGCTGTATTTTTCTGTTTGTTCTCCATTTATCGTCCATTTATATATTTATTTATTTTGTCAAAGGGTTAATATTACCTACTCTGACGTCTGCATCTGATATTTTCTTCTGCTTTTTTTTCCAATGTGCAATTTTTTCCCCTAGCGGCTTTGCGTACAGAGGAGTAGAACCTGTATCATCAGCAGCAATAATAAGGGAATGCAGATTTCTTTTTTTTATTTTTTACCAACCGCACCCCCACCCCCATCACCAAACGTTTACATCTGAAGGAAAAAGTGCTTAAACACAGCACACACAGAGGAGCAATCCCCCCGCGCAGAATCGTCGTTGGAACTATGACTCTTCTGCAGATTTGGACTGGCAAATTGCAGCAGCCAGAATACCGTCCGTAAGGCGCTGCTGCTTTTTGTTTGTATATATTTTTTTTGGTCTTTGTTTTATCTTTTCGGCCTTTTGTATATTTTTTCTTCATTTTGAACTTACTGGAACTTTCGAAAGTGTTATTTATTTTGAGCAAGATGCCTGCTCTTCTGGTGTTGGTCGAAGGGGTCTGTGACCTGCACGGCTTTCCTTAGCTAGGAAGACGACTGTGCCAAATTAGAGCTTTATACATATATTATGTATATTTTATAGAAACGTTTATATATGTATATTCGCCAACCACTGTATTCCGGCCAGTTCATTGCCTGTATATTTTACTTTACGTCTCAGGTGGATTTTTCATTTATTTATTTATTTGTTTGTTTGTTTATTTATTTATCTGCCGAGGACCACAGGCGGTTGGATTACTAAAACTGTATACACGGATTTGTGGAAATGTTGGGTCCTCAAGAAGATAAATTATGTGGAATTGTCTCAGCATTGGCGGCTCTCTCCCTCGTCTGTTTTGCTCAAAGGTGAGGAAACGTCTTTAAAAAATTA
>JAODLC010000066.1:2335917-2356552 GCA_026781145.1 Hippopotamyrus pictus | reverse complement strand
AAGTGTTTTAGATATCCAGTTATGTGTTTAAAGTTAAGTTTAGATTTCTAGATTCTAGATTTTTTTTTTATCATTTTACAAAAAAATAGTCTTCATTGACGTTATGTGACAACTGTTTTACCGCTATCTTTTTTTATAAACCATATTTTTTTTTTTCGTTAAGCCTATTCGATGTTATGCCTTTAAAAGAAAAACTGCGATTATAGTTGATAGAAACACATTTCTAAATGTGCCCTGGATTACGCACGTCGTATGTGGATAAGGCACCTGTAAACGCAGAAGCAATACAATACAAAGTAACCTACGACAAAAAAGGAACACATTTGCATCGCCACCGACGACATTATCAGTCCATACTGAATTGGTATGAGCGTGAATCGACTGGCAGGCCACGGACTGTACAGTGGTCATCAAATGACTTAAGTCTAATTTTTTGTTGCATTTTGAACAGAACACAACATCCGCCCAATAAGCAAAGAAGGATGACTCAAAACTGAAAATGTCTTCCATTTTTTGAAATGTCGATTGCTCTCAGAGACACGGCGCATTTCCCCTCCCGCTCTTTCATTTTACATAGAACACAGCTGTTTTAACTTTATGAGATGAAAACTTAATGAGGCACGCCTTGGGGTATCGTAATAATGTAAATTATTAAGGCTCACTGTGCTTGTGCGAATCCAAACAAGGAGCAGAACAGAGAAGGACGTGTCAAAAGGCGCGCCTGCATTTTCATATTTATGCCTGACATGTCGCTTTATTTGGTTTTTCTGTGATGAAAAATAACACTTCGCTAACATTAGAGGGGAAAAGGAGCACATAAAAATTCAGGACACAGACGGAGAACCACGCTAACGAACAATGTTTTGTTAATACCATCCTGCGAGCACAACATGTTGTATGACGTCCAGCGTCGTATCATTTGGGTGATCGTAAGAGACAACAGTCATTGATTAAGATACTGAATATTGAAAATACACGCAGAATGACCAATGACGCTTTTAAATGGAATGAACGTGTAGATTTTTGTGCTCCGGTCGTTCTATGAATGATCAGCATCGCGCATACGTCCCATTTATTAACTGAAACTGTGGATATTACAAACAACTGTTTCTCCCTGATTTGCTTTCACCAGCACCTCCACTGGAAATACCGGAATATCTGTGGCCAAAAAGACAGTGGACAAGTTACTGAAGGGGTATGACATCCGTTTGCGGCCTGATTTTGGAGGTATGTGCGTCCTACAAACAGCGTCACAAGATAGTCGCCCATTAGTGGATGCGTCCTTTAAGGTGACCAAAAGTCCCAGTAATAGGGTCACCACACTGGATACGAGATGCTCCGTTTTTGAAACAGCAAGCGTCTAGGGCAGGTGTGTATGCGGGTTTTCGCCGCAACTCCCTAATTAACATGTTGTTAAACCAGAGGACTGATTAGAGGACTGACTGGCTGTAGATTCCTCTCACCTGGGTTTCAACAGCCGATCTACAGGTTATCCCAAAAACCTGCATACACACCGGCCCTTTGCGGATAAGATTGCCCACCCCTGGTCTAGAGTGTCTGTGCTTTCTGGACCCAGAAGGTTTTGAGGTCGAATCCCAGATGAAATGTGTGCTCCTAAGTACTGGGCTTGATTGTGGATGAACTGGAACGTCACAGATTATGATTATGTGCCGTTAACGCTGTACTAAATAAATTCAGGTTAAACTGGGGTGCCAGGCCTGCGTGGCCTTATGAATAGAGATGTGAGAAGGTGATGTACGAGCCCCAACAACAGCAGATAACCAGAGGTGCCTGACCACTTTGAGCTGCAAATACAGGGGCACTCAAGCAGACAGGGGCTTTCACATCGAGCCCAGGAAGGATGTTTTGATCAAATCTGATTTAAATCAAATCAAACTCAAAGGGGCTACTTTCAGAAAAGGAGCTGAATGCTCAAACGGGGCAGAGAGATTAAGATGAGCTGGTTTAACTGCGACCTCGTTTTAAGTCCCAGGTTTTCACGGGCATGTCTGTCACATTTCCCCTAAAAACCATGCTATAGTGACTGTCACCCGTCTTTACGTCATAATGTACCTTCCAGAGGTAGGAAATCCATTGTGAGGGAGGGTTTGACTGTGATCACCTGGGTGAGATAATCGCGTGGCTTCCTCTTGATTAACAAATCTACTACTGGAAACACTTTCCCCTTTGATGGTACTGCAATGGTTCCTATGTGATATTTATTATATTGGCTTTATCGTATCATTCTTGTCCATTTTCTGCGATGAATTGTATCCCTTTGATGGACTGATCAAAGGGATGATCCCGGTTATGCTTCGGACATATCTGGGTCCACAGCTCTTGAGGATGATCTTTGCTTTCAGTTGGTAGATGGGCGTCATCCCTACTGACTTGACCCTATCAGGAAAGGGAAGGGTGGTCGCCTGGATTGTGGCAACTGCAGGGGATGACACTGCTCTCAGTGGACAGACTGGGAGAACACTGGGGGTCATGAGGTCGCTGGAAAGGCGTGTGTGCCGCTCTAGATATCTTTGTAAGAGGACAAAGATCCAAGTCTTTAGAGTCCTGGTGCTCCCTGTCCTGCTGTATGGGTATGAGACGTGGACACTATCCAATGAGCTGAGACGAAGGCTGGACTCGGTACCGTGTCTCTTCGGAGAATGCCCGAGTACCTCTGGTTTGCTCGGGGAGACCCGAATGAGGCGCATTACCTGCATGGTGAGGGAGCGTCAGTTACGGCACTGCGGCCAGGTGGCGCATTTCCCTGAGGGTGATCCGGCTGGACCAGGCCAAGGGGATGCCCAGGTAACACCCGGCTGCGGCAGATAGATGGCATGGGGGACTGGACTGTATGTCTGCCTGGAAGGGCCGCCAATCGGGATCCCGAAGTGTATCGTCGAGTGGTGGGCCGTCGAGTCGTGGCCGTATCGGCGCACGCTCCCAAACCTGACCCGGCCTGACAGACTGATTGCTCTTTATTCTCTTTGGGATTGCTGGCGTCTGAGCAGAAGCTCCTCAGATCAGTGGACAGCCACTCCAGTGAGGGAATGGCATTCGTGTGGAGATCTTTAATCGTAAAATGGCTGGAATTAGCTGAGCTCAGTTCGGTCCTGTCGCAGGTACCTTTTGAATTCCCTCACAGCAGGGTTCCACTGCAGAATGTGGGGTTGCCGTTCTTGGCAAGAGCAATGGGGTGGTTGTGTGTGTGTGGGGGGGGGGTCATATAAACCCCAGTTCTGCTCCTGCCTAGTAGGTGTAGTCTATCACATCTTGATAATTCCATCATCAGTCAGACTGTGCCTTGTCTAACACTTTTGCTGACCAGTTCCAACACCTGGGGGAGTTGAATGGGGGGGGGGGATAAGCACATTTTAATTGGGTTCAGCATCGGACCCAAAAATCCCTCGCAGACAGAAAAAAACAGAATTCCCCTGTGCGTAACGTTCGTAGCACTGAGTGTGCGTGTGTGTGTGCGTGCGTGTGTGTGGGGTGGGGGGGGGGGGGCTTTAATGCATTGTGGGACTGCCGGTCTGGTGTGGGAACTGCCGCAGGGCTCCAGGTGAGCAAGCCCAGATAAGTGGCACAACGGAGGGATAACAATCCGATAAAGGCCTGGACCCGAGGGAACCTGGTTCCGAAGCCCAACTGTCTGCGAACACATTCCGTCCCCATGAAAGACTTTGATGGACTGTCCCATTTATTCAAATGCCCAGCTGGGGTTCATTCGTGGGAGAAAAAAAAAAAACGTAAGCGGCCCCAGTGCTTGAGTGTGACCCAGTGTTTCGGTGACTATGCAGTGTCCAGAGGTTGGGGGGCTTGCTGATGACATCTGGGACAAGTGACCCGCTTCCTGCTCATTGCACGTCTGCCATCTAACACAGCCGCCGCCTCTTTTACGTTTGCTTTTCGCAAACGCTGTGGTCTTTGGCTCAAAGTTTTCGGCAAACAGCCTGTGGATGTAGTAGCTATCTGGCTCTGGAAGAGAGAGCTCAGGCAGTGCATTCCATCTCACGGGGAGATGCAGTGTGATCTCAATACCATAATGCATCAGGAAAGATGGTCTGCTGGGGACAGTACTAACAGCAGCAAATAACATTTACATGCTTATTGGACACCCTCAATCTACAGTAAGTTATATATCTAACAGTTTTAACCCTTCACATTTAAGATTATTATTAAGCAATCCAGGTGCAACTGCATCTTCATCTGGCAGCCACAGAGCCATTTCCACTCTCCTTCTCCATCCACTACGTCAGCATGAGATGATCACACCTATTTATATAGCTCGTTGGAGCTTCTGCTTGTATGTCAACGAGCTGGACGATGGCAGGTTAGCACTGTAGCACGTTAGCGGTACACGCAGACGTCGTGCCAGACCTTCAGCGCAACTCGCATTTTGTGTTACTTCCTGGGAACAATGAGTTCGCGATGGTTCAACTTCAGATCGAATTCCCCAGTGAGCAGGCTACGGTAGATGGGACGTCAGCACGTTAATGATTAATGCTAACGACTACGAAAGTCAGGCCCCGGTACACTGTGTCTCTGCAAGCAAGGAGTTTCTTGTTCTTGTAATCGGTGAACTTGTTTTGTCTGGGATTCCGGCAGCAGTTCCCTCCAAGATTATCCTCTTTTGTCAGCTAGCTCTGTTATGTTGCGTTTTGAGATTTGGGGGGGGGCGGTGGTGGTGGTGGTCTGGGCCCCCAGCTGCCATCTCCGCCACTGTTAAACGTTCAAGGTCACGGTGTGGATAGCAGATTGATGCTCCATTGGCACTCGCTGCACTGACGTGACCCATCACGTGACCTATCACGTGACCCGGCGTTGCTTACGTCCCATGGTACAAGGACGAGTGGCACCAAGGTGTCACAATGCCACTGCATTGTCGGAAGCAAGGACAACCTTTGTAGCAGAGTAGGGTTCTGTTTTAGAGAGCTTTACCTACTTTTCACTTGACGAAATTCAATAATAATTATAATTTCATGCCTTCCGTTTTGATCTCAGAAAATTTCCGCCAAAATCACAGTACGTTCTCTGATAACCAACGTTCAAAATGTATTGTGAAGCGGTCATTAGAGATGTTAGAAATGTTTGGTGGCAGTGTTACCATGTGAGTCATGATTATGCAGTTACCAAAACCCACCACATGGGGGTCAAAGCCGTGCTGGTTTTTTTTTTTTTTTTCGTACAATAACCCGTCGTCGTGTCAGATTTGTTTGCGTTTCGTTTTGTGTGCCTCCTTGTTTTTTTCCAGTACCAAGACCACATTTTGTTAACGTCTGTAAGCTGTTTGATTTAACAGTTAATTCCGGCAGACTCATATCTTTATTTACTTCTTTTCTCATCATGATGCAAATGGTTTTTCCGACCATTTTATTTTCGTATTTATATTTAATTCAGGGATTCAGTCTGCTTGATAGCACTCATCTTGTTTTTCATTTTAATAATGGCTTAATTACTGAGGGCACAAATTGCTGCTTCTTCCAGATATGATATTAATGCTAATGATATTAGCATGTGCTAATCAAAAGAGGACAAGGTCGCCCCCTGTGGTAACACCTGGGAAGCAATTTCTTTTTCCTCAGATCACGTTTAAAGTGGACACTAATAGGGCTTCCTTTTGATGTTTAATAACATGCCCCCCCCCCACTACCAATAAACGATAAATGACAAAATCAGCCCCCATCCCATCATTATGGCAGCGGAATGGATTCCTTTTCATAAAAGATCTGCAGTGTTTATGACCCCCAGTGAACAGGTCATTTTCAAAGGACCTTCTTGTTACGACATGGTTTTCCAGCAACACAATAGGCAGCTCTGGGTTGAGCACAGCGCCGAATCCTCTCGCCTTGAGGACCCAGTCCACGTCTCAGCTGTAAAAAAAAAAAAAAACGCATTGAAGGTTTAATTAACAAAATGGAGGAGAAGGACAGTTGCCTGGATACACGTGTCACACCCGAAGCCGTGATTCATCGCAGCTTCCTGCGGGCAGATATTTCAACCCGTTCTGTCGCTTTAGTCCAGCCGTTGTCCATGAGAGTCACCTGCCACCAGTCAACTACTGGCATTTTATCATTTTTGGCGGCCTGGCGGTTGACTCTCGGAAGCTACTGACTCTGAAAGGGATTTACATGACAGCAGCTGCATGTTTGGAGCCTCGACGTCCAGTGAGCACACGGAGATGTGGCCCGCAGGACACCGAAACTGGATGAACTGCATCCATGGTCCATTCTGTGTCATATTTAAAAGAGAATTATTAGCGTATTTTAGCGGCAAATGCTAGGGATCGGGTGTTTTCTGTATACGGAAAACCTTGTCAACATGTCGCCATTTCCAGTATGGATAATGGCTTCTAATTGAGTATGCAGAAATATCCCTGTATATTGAAAAGTTTTAATATGACTATTTAATGAAATCTAATGCAATCACAGTCCCACCATATTACAGTTATTCCAAGTTAATGAATGTTACAAGATACGAGGTGGACGACGAGTAATGCGTCTGGCATCTCGATTGGCCCTCGGTGGCATGCATGGATGTTCCCTTCAAATGGATATTATTATATTTTCTGAAGCGATAAGTAACATTTGCTATAATTCGAGGTTATTATTGGATCAGGCCCTAGTGAGGCACCAGGTAACGAGAGCAAAATTGTAGCCGCAGAACGACACGTTCAAACACTGCAATCCCTGCCTGAGATCCCATTTTGTTGCTCAGTGAATATCGAAAACTATAATATCATTTGCAACAGCGAGGACTGGTGAGGTTAATCGGGATAAAATGCGAAAAGTCAGATTGTACTTTACAGACAAATACTGATACAGTCTCATACACGGCGAACATCCCTCTGACGTCCTGCGAGTCCAGTCAGAGGTGGAAATTTCAGGTTCAGAAAGCACAAATCCAGACCAGGATTTTGTTTCAACCAACCACGGTCAATCACGGTCTGGATTTGTACTTTCTGGACCTGAAATTTCCACCTCTGGGTCTGGTGTCTGTTTTTATATACACACCAAAGTACTGAATGTTAGCATTGGCCTGCTACCATGCTATTGTAGTGCTTTCTGCCCCTCTGCAGGACCTCGTACCCAAATAGCGGATTTCTTTAGGTAAAACCGTCACTGTGTGAAAAATGGGGTGCATATATGGCTTTATGAGTCGCCTCGTGACGGTCAGAGAAGGGAGCCACGGGAGATTCCGCTAAAATGAAACCGCTAATTACGTTACATGGAAGCGACTCGCCGTTTTCCGAAGTTGTAAGTGGCCTCGGCAGACTGCAGGCAGGCTAATGAAAGACCTGCGGGCTGTGAGTGCTTTCTTCTGCAGCGTTATTAGCGTCTCCTACGACTTCGGTGCCGCTGGCGCAGCTTTGAAAGTTTCGTTAAATGGACTGTGAGAAAAATTAGTTTTTTGAAACGGCGACTTTTGATTTTAACGCTGTATTTTGCAGCCCGGGTCTCCTCGTGGCCTCGAGTATTGTTTATCGCCGTCCTTAATTTTAAGAGTCGTTTTCGTGATCAACAACATTTCTTCTTGTGTTAATCCATCAAATTGTCATGTAACATACTGTAGTTTCTGCTATACTTTGGTTCAATGAATAAGCTAAAGCCAGTGAAGAGATTTAAAAAAAAAAAAAACATTCTCAATTGTTTTCGTTGCACAGCGATGCCTCCAATTTCAAAGGATGTCGGTTTCACGTCACTAATACACACGCTCACTTAAACCACATAGGTTGTACAGTATGTTACCAAAATGGCGGCCACGCTTCAGATTAATGGACATGTCTTGCAGCCAGAGCATAGCAGGGCTTGTAAAAGACATCATTTAACAACCTGATCCATGGATAGGAAGGGTCACAAAACAATGAAGGAGAAGGCCAGGAAAAACAGGTATCTGCCCTCTTTTAATGGAAAGTGTTTTTACAGCCTCTTAAGCTCCAAAAAGCACAGTGTCCAATTACGGGACAAATGAATGAAAACCATAAAGCATTAATGTTGTGTCAGGGAGAGGCACAAAAGCCCTGCTTTCACCACACTGACCCAAATCAATCATTTTTCTTTTGAATAAGATGGACTCAATCACATAAAGGGCCTTATTTAACACAGTTGTTGGTTTCAGATGTAACTGTCCACTTATTCCAAGTCTCTTTTAGCTCTGAAGACAAACTATAAACAGCACTTTCCTCAAAGTTTCATTATGCGTGGCTGGTGGAGGTTCATTTAAAATAATTCGGGTTTTCTTAAATAAAAAACCTTAAGGTGTAGTGCCAGATTTACATTATACGGTGTCTGAATTGAAAATAAATTAAAAATTAAACGGTATCAGGACTAATTTCAACAGAATATTAAAATATCCTTCAGTTTGACAGGCATTTCGCAAAACGATGGCTTCCGCTTGCTTATCTGGTTTATTTTCGTTGTCTGTATTGAGTCTTGTGCTGAATATTTGTCCCTTTGCCTATAGAAAAACAAGATACGTTTCTCATCGATGTTTCTTCCATCTGCAAGTTCTAGCTTAATATATCTTTAGAACCGGCTGAGGGGTGTGGGCCGGCGTACGCCTCGGATGGATTCTCTCAGTCGTAAAGGAGACCTTCTGGTCTTACAACCGTCGTCGCTCTGGACAGCCTCGGGGGACCCGTGAGTCACCTGTGCGCTGCAGAGCTCGGACCCTGCCGACGGAGGGTTCGGCGTGACGAATCTCACGGAAGACGAGAGCGAGCCGCATTGACGGGGAGCCCAAACGAGCCAGCCCCCCCCGGCCGCCCAGTGGCGACGCCTTAAATTCAGCCGTCGTCGTCACTGAAGTAGATTTTAATGGCTTCGCGGTGCCGGCACGCTCCTGGTGCCGCTGACTTGGCTCGTTCCCCCTGTGAGCCGGACCGCGCCGAGCCTCAGCTGATGTCTATGGCATTAGCCCCCATCCGTCTGAGCGCTATGACTCACCTTCCCCTCATCTGTGATTTAAAGCTCACGGAGTTGCTCTTCGGCTCACTGGCAACGGTCAAAGATTGCGGGCGCAGCTTTTGAGCTCACAGAAGATACCGGGACAGCCCCCTTCTGAGCACTGGGTATGCGTCTGACAGCCTTGGCCCACTTCAGGCGTGCATTACGTCGGTAGTCAGCTATGACTGGGAGCCTCATCATGTCGAAACTTTGACAAGAACCATTTCTGGGAGGCTAGGGCGCTTCACGGTTTCTCCACTATCAGGGATCCGTCAGACCGAAGCAGGCTGTTGGTAAGTCGCGGGGAAGGAATCAGTATGTCTTCGGTAGGCCCTGTTAAGCTCCTCCATCACCTTTAACCTGTACCTCATAAAGAATTCGACCAGCTTGGCAGGTGAATTCAGCTCATGGGAGTTTTTCATACACAAAAATGTTCTGAGGGCAGAAGGAAAGATGATTGGTTCAGAGAGATGACCAATCAGATTCTAGAGGAGGTGGGACAAACCAATCAGATGTCTTGGTCCTGCCTCCTCTAGTTGCTCATTTTTCATTTTGCTCTCAGCACATTTTTGTGCGAGTAAAACTCCCACAAGCGTGAATTCATCGGAAGGACCCCCCCTAAATCCGTCTCATTTTCCTAGCATTTGACCCGACTGTGTTATCCATGTAAGATTATGTCTTGAAGATGGAGGCAAAGACAGTTCACTGGGGACCAAGTGAAGGGACATCAAGAGAGACCATCGATGTGAACGGACAGGTCTCGTTGTCATTTTCTCTTATCTCTAGCTATAGATAACTGCGCCCAATTGTTGTTGATGACAGCTAAGAGGTCGATGGGTGACAACTGCTTCATTTCCTGTGCAGAATTAACTCAACCGGCCTCTGCCACCCACATGAAATCCTTTGCGTGTTTCCCAAATCACATTTCCCTTTGAGGCTTAATGAATCACATCTGCCATATTATTCATTTTGATGTTGCCGCCATAAGGGTGCGTAACAATAAAAAGGTGGAAATACAGCGGAGAAATTAAGGTCAGCAAGCAAATTATTGGGTGTTTACCATTGGCTGTAATGAAAACGCTTCAGGACAAGCCGTGCATTTTAAAACATCATGTTTTCTACTAGTATCAGATAAACCACAGCAAGTGCCCCCTAGGGCTACCCTGAAAAGCATCACAGATCTGGAAACAAAGAATTCTCACATATTTAGAGACGGCCAACATGCAAAATTGTAGTTTAAAGTATAATTTCTAACTCGAGGGAAAATACTGCAACAAATTACATTTCGGTGAATGGTTTCTACATACAAATGTCACTGATAAATTCCCTTAAATCCCTCCCAATTTGTTCTCGCTGCTACAATGCATCCGGCAACGATAAGTTACGTAATGCAGCTGCTCTTATCTTGGCATATAGCTCAATGCAAAGTGCAGCACATTCAGCATAAAACAGAATGTGTTGTCAGAGCCTAAGAATGAATGCACACAGAGTACAGAAATGATCACCCCCCCCCCACCCCCCCCCTTTAATAAAGCATAGGACGCCGTGTGATTTATTGGGGAAGGAGCAGGCAAAAAAAAAAAACTGCTTAAGAAAGCAGGCTCAGTCTCCTCTGTTTACATCACCTTTTACTGTGGTCTTCAGCACCTTTTAAACAGCAATGCTGATCAAAATGAGATGTGAGTGGATCCCCATGGACCCCGAACCACAATAATGGAGGACGTAGAGGGAGGATTGTCTCATGTATGGGGCAGTTTACTGATAGTGGGGCACATTTTTGGACCCCCGCACCTCCCACCCACACACACACTCACAAACACACACACACAGTTTCATCAGCTCTGGAGCCTCACAGCTGCTGAATCGTTGAGGAACCTCGGGGAACTCTAGAGCAAGGGGGGAGGGGGGATGGGAGCACTGCAATCTTATTGCATAACAGACGGGGAGAAAGTATCTCTTACCCCGCCCACAAAAATACTGACAGCTGCAGCACCCAATCACAGGAATGACGCTCAACTGTTTCACTCTATTACCCATACAGGAGTTTTGATATCACGTAATTAAAGAATTAGTTGGGCATCTTGTGTTTTTATTCAGAACAACATATCTTCTTTACTTTTGTCCAGCCTAGCCCAGCAATTTTTTGGCCATTTGTACAGCTGGGCTGGGATAATTTGTCTTAAACATCTTTCTCAAGGGCACAGCAATACCCACTTGCACAGATTTTTTTTTTCTATAGAAGTCCACATTTTTAATTACTGCACCCCCTGCTGGTTTGGAGTGACAATAGCTGGGCAGGCTGCTATTCATTTTACCAGTTTTTTTTTTAATTTAATATCAGTTTTTCCTCATTTCCCTTGTTTTGTGCTGGTGTTTTTTCCTCCTCATGCCCCAAACATTCGTTATCGAGCGCGCAACTACTGACTCGGGAGTAATTACCTCTTTTCATTCATCAAGGACTGTAAACGTGAGAGGTCCATTTCACTAACCACAGCTAATTAAATATTTTACTTTGTTGGAAAAGTTGGTCTTCATCTTATGGACATTGCAGATCAATAAATTAAGTTTTTTTTTTCTATACCGAAAAGCGAAAATACAGATTTCATGGCATTAGTATGTTACAGCCCTTTTATAAGGACACATGTACAATACATGTAATATTGAACAATCCAGTGAGAATGATGCCTAGCAATACTTGAAATCCTAAAGCCTAAGATCAGATATCATTTGAATACACTATCTAGTGACTGTAACATAAAAATAAAACAAGATTCTTGACTGATGCATACTATAATCATCATTATTATTTTTGCATTCCTGTGAGCAGTAGTCTTGCAAGCATAGATGTTTCCAATTACAATTAATGCATAATGAACAGACTGTTAATTCTGACTCATAGCTTCCAGCAACAGATTTTTAAATGTCAACAATGTGTTAATAACTATAAATGTCAGGAAGAGAAATACATAAATATTTTGGATTGGCCTTGCCAGAGTCTGAGCAGTTTCACTCTGTACGGTGGGCCGTTCCCAAGAATGGGCCATGATCCTTATTGGCTCTCGTTTATGGATTCCTGAATGTGTGGATCCTGATTCAAGAGGGAGTCAGTGTGGTCAGTGTTTCCCCAGTCATCAGGGGTGTACACAGGGGCAGGGCCACAAGGGCACTTACCCCAGCTGAAAGCTGATTGGTCCACAAAGTGCCCCCTCCGCTGTCACTCACGATTCAAAACACATCATTGGCTAATGAAAAGATCAGCCAATGTCTGTGAATTATGGCCCCTCTCATGTGCGACACACAAATCCTAGCATCGCCCAGTCAGTTTACAGAAACATCTCCTGCCTTTTTGTCAGCTTCTGGCCGCCATAATCCCATAATTAGGGCTCACGGTTCCCAGGCTACTTTACAATCATGAAGACGGCAGGTGCATATCCTGGATATGTTTTCAAGATGGCGTCTGTGGATGATAACCACTCCTACCCTGCCGATGGAGACATCAAGGTTTTAGCCGACGGAAATCCAGTCGGAATGACACACCCAGGCGGCTTCTCTCGTCCCCCCGCCCTCCGCCAAAATCCTTGCTTTATGTTTATTTTCTCTCCTCTGCTTAGTTACACTGTGGCACCAAGGGAGAACAAGAGAGTAAATCAGAATTGAGTCTGCACCTCCAGAGAGGCCACCTGCCTTACATTTGTCATTTAAATATGTACACAGATGAGAGGTCCATCTGTCTGCCGAATGTACAAATGAGTGAAATAATTCTGGAGGGCAATGAACCTGCTCAGTGAAGCCCAAAATAAAAAATTGGCGGTAAATAACCTGCAAAGGTTTATTTGTCTTTACAGGGGTGGTTCTCAATATGGACCCCCACTGCTGGATGTAATGACATCATATCATTATTCCATCCGTCCATCCAACCATCCAATCTACTCGTGGTGAGCCTGAAGTTTGGAGCGCAATAACGACGTAGTTGGTCATACCTCCGTCATGTGCTTGGTTCCCCTGTATTCATGTTGGGGGGGCAGTGAGTGGCTAAGCGGGCTAAGTGTCTGTGCCCAGGATCAAAAGGTTGTTGGTTCAAGCCCTGGCCTCACTAGAACAGTCATGAGCTCATAGGCCCTTCAGCAAGCACCCCCCCCCCCAAACTCCAGGGGTGCCGTACAATGGTTGACCGTACACTCTGACCAGTGAGCTACAAAGAGCAAGATGGGGGTAGGCAAAGGAACAAATTCCTACGTATTTGTGCGATGGCCAATAGAGGATTACACTTGGTGGTACCTCAGTATTAAAACTCGAATTTCTTAAAAGTCGAACCGTGAACGCCGACCTAAGTAAACTTGTACGCGCGGGGAAATGAGTCACGCGGCACGTCTCTCAGCGGAAACAAAGGGTGATGCTTCAGTCTCAGCCTCGCATTCGCTGTGATAGCATCATTTGTTGTTGATTTTTTTATTGAAAATATAGGGTAATACACTGTACTTTATATCATTTTGGTACCCACTGCTCACCAAAAAGTTATGCAATAGTTGTACATATGTTACAACGAATACAGAGTAATAATAAAAATAAACAATGGATCACACGGCATAGTCTAGTGTTGGGGCATGGCTTGAGGTAGTGCTGGTGCAGTGTTGGGGCATGGCTTGAGGTAGTGCTGGCGCAGTGTTGGGGCATGGCTCGGGGCAGTGTTGGGGCATGGCTTGGGGTAGTGTTGGGGCATGGCTTGGGGTAGTGCTGGCGCAGTGTTGGGGCATGGCTTGGGGTAGCGTTGGGGTACATTCTTTATCATTTTGGAAGCCATTATGAACAAAATGTTACGCATGGCGTACAGTGTTGGCTCAGTGTTTGCGAAAAATTAAGATTTTTTTTTTTCAGGTTAATCTTTTATTGGTAGTCATAAATGTGCTTAAATGTGTTTAGTATATGATCTTCTTGTTTCTATTCTGTTCATTTTGTGTTTAAATGCACAAAAAAAAAAAAACATATTTAGGTGTAATTTTTTGGGCCCGGGAACCAGTTAATTGGTTTTCCATTATTTCTTATGGGGAAGATTCGATCAGAACTCGAACTTTTTAGGATTTGAACCCGAGTTCTGAACGGATTAAGTTCGAGTTCTGAGGTACCACTGTATATACAATCCGTGACTTTCTCAACACTGTTGCCCTTGCATAAATTTTGTCAGATTACACACTGGTTCCTGCTAATCAGCCATTGCTTTCTCTCCCTATCACTGAACTCTTTTTGGTTGAGGAGACAAAGCCCATGATAATTCTAGTGTTTTATGAGGAACATCAGAGGGCAAAAGGGAACAGTGCACCTTAGACGAAATGCTAATCAGATTCATCCATTCATTTTTTTTCCATTAAACACTTATCAATTGTGAGGTTGCATGAGCCTAGACCATATCCCATGAATCTCAGGGTGCGGGGGGGGGGGCATATATTCCAGAGATAGTTACATAATCCAGTTAAATGCTATTTGTATCATTCAAATGGCACCTACGATAGTCTAAATTTGCTAGAAGTATGCTTATTTTATTATTTCAACAACTTAATTAAATGCAACACTTGCAAAATGCATAAAACATTAAATAATACACTGTCCTTTTTGTAAGTATAAGGTATACAGATGTTTTTTCATCATGCAATAATGTAACAGGCACTCCAACGCAATACAATGACAGCTCAACTGAACATGATTTTTGCCATTCTTGCTATAATCTGGAAGCTGAAATCAGTAAATGCTGCTGTAATATAGCGGTGTGCCGTGTACTGTATGCTTATATCGTTACAGTGCAGCTTGCTAATACATGTCATTAATTTTGCCTGGGCACAGAGCATGCCTTCCTGACAGAGTACGTTTGCCCCGTTGGGATTTCAACACGAAAATTGCCACTACATGCACAGGCAGTACAACTTCAATTATTGATAAAACCGTGTTTTCAAATGGATCCCCCATTTCCAAATAAATGACTTCAATTATTCATATGTTTTCTAAAAGCAACATGGCTTGAATCAAGTACCGGAGACATCAATGGTGGCTGTCACAGCTTATTCACCTAACCAAACTCTTTATAACAAACCTATTGAAACAAAGCAATAAAAAAATAACTAATACCAAGCTTTCTTTGACCATTTCATTGCAAAATCATGAGCCTAGCTCTTAATTGGAGTGTGATTACAGTAGGTTCCAGAAGTCTGTCCATTGGTCAGTGGAACAACAACAGCTTTCAAGAGTTTGCCCATTGGTCACTGTGACTACAACAGCTTTCAGAAGTCTGTCAGTGTGACTATTAATGTGACAGTAGTCTTCAGTACTTCTACACAGGCCATGTTCCTGACATAAAATAGGGGAAAAAAAACACAGCAATTGATTTTGTTGTCAACATGTGTTTTAATCCCAAGAGTACTATTGTCATAAAAGTATAATCTGTGAATGACACATTGTCCTCATCATTAACTTGTGTAAACATAAGGAAACTTCCCCAGAGTTTCTTTGTGATTTACTTAAAGCTCCATCACGATTGTTGTCACTAATTAACACACGATGATGTCACTAATCAATAAGGCCGCCAGCTCTTGGCCAGCTTTCACGTAACTTTCCCAAATGAATTCCGTAGAGCTTTGGAAACATTGGGCACTTTTCCACCACTCCGGGAAAGTAAGTACCAAAAAGTATGGTACTTTGAGGTGCCAGTTCAGGTCCACTGGCGTTAAAATTGCTACCGGTGCCAAATGACATCACAACGCGAGGCAGGGCATTTTTTGCTGAATTCGGCTGGATGACGTACGATATTAATGCCAGCATCACATGTTATTCACATGCAATTCTCACATCGCTAGTAAGCTAGACTCAGATCAGGTTTGTTCTCATCTTCAATTCTGTATGGACAGTATAGCGCACAAAGTTTAAAAATCAGTCCAAAATGTATGTCCACTGCTTTTGCATGAGCACTGCATGCATTTTCTGTGACAATCACAATCACCCTTGCTCTTTAAATCACTCCTTGACAGGTTTGTCAGAAATTTACACTGAACTACATTTTTGCTTTATAAATACCCTAATATTTGTTATAATAAAATCACATTGTGATCCTAGTAGCTATATTATACAAAATACTTCTTGTTATGCCATCCTAATCTTGTATCGGTTCTTCTGGCCAGAACGCAATTAAAGCTTGGGTCTCTTCATTTGTCCACACGTTACTTTTATTTCCTTTACTTTGTTTATTGTTGTTTATCAAGTTCATAACTTTTTTCAAGACGACATTTGTATTGTGTTTCAGAGGCAGAATACTTGCATAACCAATCGACAAAGAATGCATTTCAAGTCCCACCCCAAAGTACCCAAGTACCAAAAGTACTGGAACTGTTGGTACTGGTACTTGACCTGAAGTCAGTGGAAAAGGAAACGTTCCGAAAGTTCCATATCAAAAGTATAGTACCTGGCACAGTGGAAAACCAACTATAGATAATAACCGTGTACTTGATGCTGCACTTAGGTTGATCTACTAGACTGGGGCGCCAGTCACAGGGTCACACTTGCTACCTATTCGGTTAGGCTGGCGCACACCTTCTGTTAGCCCCATGCTAATAGCCTACATGAAATCCGTCAAAATAAGCAGCAGACAGGCCGGGATTAGAAACACTTCCGCCGTTAAAACTCCAAGGCAAGTTAAAGCCAGAACAAAATGCGGGTATCTCTGTCTCCCCTTGGAGGCCTTGTGCGGCTTGCTAAGGGAATCGGCGGAGATCAGAGACGAGGCTGGCAGACTATCAAACATCAGGATATAGAGCACATGCTCTCAGTGCCCAGGAGCCGGGAAGGGGCTGGAACGGCGCCTGGCTTTATCCGAGGTGCTTTTCGAGTAGCCTCGCCCATACCCATGAGGACCGAGACTCAGGTGGATGCTTCTCCAAGAGGTTGAGTGTTGGGACGGGAAGTCGTGTGAGGTGACAGAACAAAAGCCCCTGAGAACAATGTCATCATAGTGTGATAATTCCATGTGGGCTTAGCGACATGGGTTTGCCTGCGGCTGTTTTTTCCTGAACAGTAAAGTGACGGTAATCCCACGTAACAGCGCCTTTTTCTTTGTTTCTGCAATCCCACAATGTAGAAATGATTAAAATGGCCAAATGGATGCGTGAAAGTCAGCCCACGGGATTCTGCATGGTAAGCAAAGGACTTCAGTCTGCGGTTACAGCAGTTAACTTTCTTTGTGTCGGAGAAGCGCACTGCGTTAACCCAGTGAAGGAGCGGCAGATCAGAAAAAGGCAGAGAAAGGAAGAGGGAAAAAGATGTAAAGTTTTCAAATAATAATGCACCGTCTGGGGACATTTTTATTGCAGTTCCTCACGTTTTGGAGTGGAGAGTGTTCTTCGTTTTTTTTTTTGGGGGGGGGGGCAGGGGATATGATAATGCTGCAGGGAATTTGGAGGGAAGGATAAGTGAGCGGCCATGTTGACCTCACACATGTGGTGATAGTGGTGTGGGGAAGGGAGGAGGGGTTCACTCTCAGTGTGGAGAGAAGAGAGAAGGAACACCATAAGGTTAGTGCCCCCATGGTTTACATGTTTTAAAATCAAGCCAGGAAGAGAGCAGATTATCAGGAATCACGGAACAGGAAGACGTTATCAGGTGGTATAATCAGGGGCTGGGCTTATATATGCATATGTCAGCCAAACTGTCCAATCAGATTTCTGTAACTCAGAATGACATAATTGAGAATGACAAATGAAAATGCACTCTGTTCTGATGGGCGTACCTCCCAAAAGATTACCCCAGCATAAGCTCTTTTTAAAAGGGAACCCCATGTTAAGCCTCTCTGACACCCCCTTTACCTGACACCCCCCTTAAAAGCAAGACAGTCCTAAAAGCATGACATCACTGGGTGCAGGACCTTCAGTTTTATCATAACAGAATGTTCTAGTACAGCAGTTTTCAACCTGGGGTCCACAGAGCAGTCACAGAGGGTCTTATCATTAATTAAGAAAGTGTCGATATTCTTTTCCAATTTGCGCAGTGTGAACCCCGAGAGCTAATTTTTTTTTAGTTTTTATGTGCTAAGGGGTCCCAAGCTCTGCTCTCTTCTCCTTTAGGTGTCCATGGTTTACAGAAAGGTTAAAAAACCCTGTTCTTGCATGTCAAAAACACATCTTTGAAATATTCATGCAGCTGAGAAAACCTTGTTTGTTGGCAAGCCAGTCGCGCGGCAGCCCCACAGAGAGCCCCGCTGACGCAAATAAATCTTGAAGCTGGAGCGAAATCAGCCTGCTGAAGAGAGATTGAGTGAGGATGCAATCTGTACTGTGCTCTGAACCAGTCTGAGCCAGGAGCTGCAGACAGGAGCTTTACAGATGTCGCTTGTGTTCCTTATACCGGCAAGCGCTCTGCATCTCGCCTCTACGTTATTATAATTGCCGTTGTTGCTCAGTAGGTCGATTTGGCAGATGTCATTGTTGCTGGGGAATTACAGGGAATTGGAATGTGCAAATGGGTCATGCTAAACTATACACAACACCAGCGTGTGACTCGCAGTTTACACTGATGCCTTTTTATCGCATGACTTTCATGGTACAAGCAAGTAAAAATTAACGCGCGGACGTATCCGTAAGTTCAGCGTCATGCTGCGGCTGCAAGATGCCTTAGCTAGAGCAAGATATTGAGCTTTGGTCACACAACCTCAAAAATGATATTGATGCATTAGAGTAAGCACAGGAAAGGCAGGCAAACGAATCCAAGTCCTAAAGGGTTTCCGTAAATGTCTTTGCCAGCAGCAAACGAAGCGGGATGCTATCCATGCACATAAATCCCTTAGGGGCAGGGTCAGCACCATGTGTTATTCCTACATTTTCACTATTTTAACCACAAATGGAAACTAGTTAGGAACCAGTGTGTCAACATAAACACCGTTTCATGCTTTCCCCTCCAGCAACTCATACAGGCCTACCTCCCCAGTGTCAAGATTTACAACTCTCAGGAAATATCTGGTCGAAGCCCTATAACAGCATATCTGCGTCGTCTATTAAAAGGAGAAACTAATCTCCAGGGACAGAGATTGTTCAGGATTTCTCAGGAAGACCCCAGTGATGGTTAGGGATATACTTGCTTGCAGAAGAACCATCTTTGGGTGACCGATGTCATCATGAGTGAAATTCTGCCATCACTTAATAGTTAAATTTTAAACTGAGTAAGACTGTAGAAGTTCTTACTGTGTTTCAGTGCTTGTCAACAGACCCAAGAATTTACTTCACTGCCACAGTGGGAAGGCATACAGCTGTTGAGGTGATGATACACTGGGTAACTTTTTGAGCAATGTTACTGGGCAACCACCAACCGGGTGAGACAGATACACTGGGCAACTTTTTGAGCAATGTTACTGGGCAACCACCAACCGGGTGAGACAAGGGTCACCTGATCTGGATCGCGATGAGTGCAAAAACTTGCCCACTGCTAATCAAAGGTTTTCAAATAGAAATCTGTGGCTCAATATCAATGGGAAAGTGCCCGGGCAACATTTGTCAACAGCATTGCTCAAGAAGTTGCCCAGTGTATCTTCACTCTTAGGAGCACATGTGTGCTTGTAGAAACATGTGTTCCTTAACTGCTATATATCAGGCCCTCACTATATAACATTCATTTTATCATTTCCTCATATATTTCTTCAATGCGTTCATTGCGTCCATTCATTATCAATCTTCAGCGATTATGAATACATTTCACTTTTTTTCATATAATCAAATTGTGCTTGTATGAATTATCTAACATACAATGACCCCTTATTAGATTTTATTTATACTCAACTCAAAATTGGAACAAATTGTTCCTGTTGGTGTGACTTCTTTGATATATACAGTGATACTGCTCTTTATAATTTGAACAAAAGTCTTCGCCAATTTATTGCTATGTCTTTGAAGTTAACGAGTATTGGACGTTTTCCTGGGTTACTGATCTGGATAAAGGTGACTAATTCACAATAAAAAGCCAAATATCAATTCTAGCTATTTAATCATACCATGTTTGCATGTATGACATGCACTTCAGATTGGATTTAGGCATTTTTACAACTATGGAAAACCCGGCCTCTTTGATCCATGAAACATGGATATATATGGTTTATCTATGTGTCTATCTTCCAACCATTTATCCAGTACAGGATCATAGAGATATTAGAAATTGGCTCTACATAACTATAGGTTATAGCTCTATAGATTTTAATTAGCAAGAAGCCAATGTCATTGGCTGGGAGAGAGGGGCGGGGTCACAGGTTCACAAATGGGGTAAGCCATGAGTTTCCACAGCTGTTTGTTGATAGGAAGGTTGGAGCTGGATTGAGTCCCGCAAGAGAAGGAGATTGTGCAGCTGACAGAAAGAGGTTCATGCGCCATGTTCAATACCAGACAGCCTATAAGAAGCTGATTCCACGGTCTGATACTATAGGCGGGCAAGACAGCTAACAGGGATGTCATAGTGAATCTTGGCAACTGATCTGTTCCTGTAGATTCTGCAAATGTAAGAAATCCTCCAATGTAGTTTGGGGCCCTTGTTTAACAGCACTAAAGTGTTTCATGGTCATGTGATAATTAGGGCTGTCAAATGATTAAAATTTTTAATCAGATTAATCAGAATTTTCAATGGATTAATCAGGATTAATCACTATTTGCAACTACACCTGAATCCTAACCATTTTTTTT